>CP139504.1:104395269-104600142 GCA_021014915.2 Artemisia tridentata subsp. tridentata
TTGGTTGCTGATGAGGTCAAGACCAAAATTGAAAATGGATCTTGGAAAAATGAATTGTTAGATAGATAATTTTATTGTTTCATCCCTCTATTTTTCTCTTCTTTCTACTTAAGGCACTGCATTATGTGTGTTCATAAAAAAACAAAAAAAAAAAAAAAAACAAAAATATTAGGATAAGATTTATATACATGTAAATGAAATGGGAAGCACATATATATAAGACAGGGCAATTGATCTTCTAACGGCTCCCACCGATTGGTCTCACAACCAACATGAGAAAAGTCAATTGCATAATACACTAATACCTTGTTTATAAAACATGGAGGACAAGGTTTGAACCGCATACCTCTCCGCTTTACGTTGCATACTAAAGTGAGTAACTGTAAGTGTACGAGTATTTATCGTAAAAAGAATGTATCACTTCCTTCCACATTTGGAACCTTCAAAACTCAGGCTCAGTCAGTCCAGCTTGCAAAAAGTTATATTGGGCTAAGTTAGCAAGCCCATCATCTCTAAAAAGCAGTCAAGCACAAATTACGGGCGCTAACCCGTATAACCGTTGATTTAACGTACACGTGGACACGAAGTAAAACTAGCAATCGGGAAAGAATTGAAAGAACAAGCTGACGCCACGTTACTTCATTTTCATTTCTAAACATTCGATTTCTGTTATTTAAAAAAAGGTGAAGAATTCGTGTTGAGCTAAAAAAACAAATGGCGTTAAGAGCAGTAGCAGGTTCTATATCTCGACGTCAGTTGTCACCTTCAAATTTATGCTTATTGCGTACGTTTGTGGTTCCTGCTTCAAATAGTCCTCGTCGATCCATTGCTTATCCTCTTTCCAAAACCGGTAAAATATCATTATATGATGGAATAATTTGCTATTTGGTTTTCTACATTTTTTATTATTTATTTATTGAAAGAGGAAAAAAAGAATAAATGCGACGCCTGAGAGATTCGAACTCTCGCGGGGAGACCCCATGTACTTAGCAGGCACACGCCTTAACCACTCGGCCAAAGCGTCGCTTCTTGTTTTACTTTTACTTTTCTTTTCTTTTCAATTGATCATGTGTTTGGCATACATGTACCAAATAGTGTTTAGAGAAATTTATGCTACTGGTTGAAGTTGTGATAATCGATAATAAATTCAGTTAAGTGTATGGTTAATTCTGATAGTTAAAAATCTACTAGTAAACTGAAATTTAATCATTAGAGCTCAAGGTATGGTAAAGGGTTACAGGAATGTTTAATGTTATATCCTCGCTACGTCAAATTAACTCTGTAACATTCTTATAACACAAAACAAAAAACACCCTCCCTTGCAGTGGAGGACCAGTACCAAGTCATCAGTTTCATTTTATGAAAAGTACCAGAAAGTCGTAACCCAAAAATTAAGGATCGGGTTCATTTTAGAAAAATCAATATATTTGACATAATTTTACACTACGGAAGAAAAATCCATGGAATTCCCGTGCACCTCCGGGAACCCCCCTCGGTCCGCCCCTGCTCCCTTGTATAACCCCCGGTTATAGGTTTCTACAACCAGAATCTTGATTTATTTTACATTAAAATTTAAAAAAGAAAAGGAAAAACTCATAACACACCGCCATACCAATAACGAGTGATCCTATAACACATCTGCTGGTACCCTAACGCATGTTATAGGCTCGACATGGGTGCTATAACATCTATATAAGGCTATAACACTCCCACACTGAGCCATCTTAGAATATGTTTATAGAAATTTGATTAGCTTGAGACTTGGAAATGCAATAATCTGATAATCACTTTCAAAACGCATAGCCGAACACTCCCCTTATTTGCTTATGAAAAATCAATTACTAGTAATTATGTTCACCTATTATTTAATCATAAATTTAGTTATGTGCCTTTAGTTAGCTGGTTTCTTTTGATCTCTGGTAAACATTCAAATAATTAGCATGTTCAGGGGGTGTTTTACTAAGCTTTTCTAAGGAGTTTTATAGTTTATTCTACATTTGTTATGACTTATGTAAAGTTATTAAGCTCCTTAAAGGTGTTTGAGTAAGATTATTTTGGAGACTTTACGAGTTTTCTTTTTAGATGAGACAAGATTAAGCTTACCCAAACACTCCTTTAGTGTTGAAAACGTCAATGTTTGCTAATATAATATGGTTACTTTTGAGTAGCAACTAGGAAGTCGAACCCTTCGAGGTGAAAATAAGAGACATGATTAAATGAACCTACCTTTTGCAATCTTTGGGGGGTTATTTATATTATATACTCATTATTTTACTATATTGTCAATGGTAACAGGATTTCGATTTTCTGTTCGAGCAATACAAGAGGCGACAACGGATCCTATAACTCCCACAAAAGTGGATAATGTTGGGAAATCACAATCTTCCCCGAATTGGAAGGTTAAAATGCTCTATGATGGTGATTGTCCACTTTGCATGCGCGAGGTATATAGAAAACCATCATACGTCGATTGTTGCACTACTGGTAGCTATTGTAGAATTATGATACTATAAATTTGTGTTTTGTTAGGTTAACATGCTAAAGGAAAGGAATAAGGACTACAATGCGATCAACTTCGTTGATATAAGCTCAGAAGATTATTCACCAGAGGATAATCACGGCATTGACTATGAAAATGTATGTTAGAAATCATCATGATCTGTTTTTATGGGACTCGGTGCTATTTCTGTAATATTACGCAATAAACTTACATAAACACCTTTGAACATTCTTTAGGCTATGGGAAAAATTCATGCAATCATGTCTGATGGAACTATAGTCACTAATGTCGAGGTATTATCTTCATCTTATGTCTTTAACTAATATGCTATTATCTTCTTGTTTTTGGATGTTCATACTTGACTTTTATCAAGTAATATTACCAATGTTACGCATGCTTACACGCTCTGCTAGTTTATAGGTCTTAGCACTCAAAACAGAATAAAATAAAGTCCTAATACTCTGATAGAATATTCTACGTTTCTGATAATATCTCATATTTCAAAAAAATTCTGCCAAAAGTTGACATCTCAAGCTTGATAACTTGTGCAGGCATTCAGTAAGTTGTATGAAGCAGTTGGTCTGGGATGGGTATATGCAATTACAAAATACGAGCCTGTAAGTCATCTGTCATGCTTCAACATCTTTATCATGTGATGGGTGTTGATCCTTATGCTGGTCCTAAAAATGTTATTGACAGGTTGCAACAATAGCTGATGCTGTTTATGGTGTGTGGGCTAAATACCGTCTTCAAGTCACAGGTTTGTCAACTAGAGGCATATGTATGTCAATTGGTTTCTGAGTTTCTCTTTATCATCCTGGTAGTACTAATTAATTTATATATTATATAGGTCGGCCGCCTTTAGAAGAAGTTTTGGAAGCTAGGAGGAAAAAGGTCTGATTAATACTATATACTTAAATTATATTCTGTCTAGTTACAGAGTGTTGATATTGATTTAATGGTTCTTAAAAATTGGCAGGATGAAATATGCAATGACAGCAAGAGTTGTAAGATGTAACAATCGGAAGTATTCTTCGTATCTCCATGATATATGTTCAGGCAAGATTTCTTGTCAATAAATTAGGTGTTGTACAGTACCATAACTCATATCACTTAGATGAAAAGAGTCGCATACGAGTTTGATTCAGCAATAGCTGAATATATATACATACATTTTAAGAATGGTTATATGTGCCTATAAATGGAGTTCAAACGTTCAATACAAATTTCGATTTCGAATACTTATTTACAAAAGAAAAGAATATGAATAACCAAACTACATACATGCCCCCTGGAAAAAGAAGAAATATAAGGGTGCAACAGGCGGCAATAAAAAATACCATGTGAATTGTTTGATTCAACACTATGTTAACAAGCGTTTGCTTTTTGTGAGCTTGAATCCCTTGTGAGCGACTAATCCTTTTCCGTACAAAGTTCCCCCTTAGCAATTCAAACACTCTTCTCCATCTTGTCCCAGCTATAGCAACTGAAAAGCCGCCATTGTCATTACACCAGCATCAGAATTTGCTGGATCAGAATGCCACTCATTGTTAAGGCACTCAAGATGAATGTTATAATCATTGCTCATAAGGTGCTGCAAATCCTCCCACTCTTAGATACTCTGATTGAAAATGTCGTATTCTATCAATCCCAAATCGATCAAGAAGAGACTTGACAACATGACAAGAGGTACCCCGGCTCTGTAGCTAGATGGGCAGTAGCGGTCCTAAAGTTAAGCTTGTTTAGACCTTCAGGATTAGGTGGATGAGATAAAGTATATTGCTGGTAGTAATTCTTTGCATATACTGTCTCATCATCATAAGGGACTTTCTCTTTCCCCTTTCAGATTGAGAGGTTACAATAGATATTTGGAACTCTTCTAATTCTTGCGGACTCTTACTTATGATGTCGGCATCCTGAGAAGAGGCATCCGCATCAGTAATATTATGTGCAGTAGCAGTCCCAAAGTTAAGCTCGTTTATACCTTCCTGATTGGCTGGATGAGATGAAATGTAGTACTTCTTGGAATAAACTGTCTCGTCATCAATCGGGACTCTCTTTCCCCCTTTCAGATTGAGAGGTTACAATAGATGTGTGGTCCTTGCTTTCACCCATGTGGAAATTCAAGTTATTTATACTTGTCGTTTCAGTGAGACTGGATGATGAATACGTAACCTGTAAATAGGGTGTTGTTGGTTTGTGCATATTGTTGCATGTCCCCAAATTTTGCTTAGATGAGTTGAAACCACTAGTGCCTGACTGAAGATATTCTTTCATAGAAGTCTCGTTTTCAAAGGCTCTGAGCAAATCAAAGTGTTCCGATGCAAACCT
This sequence comes from Artemisia tridentata subsp. tridentata, assembly GCA_021014915.2. Classification (NCBI taxonomy): domain Eukaryota; kingdom Viridiplantae; phylum Streptophyta; class Magnoliopsida; order Asterales; family Asteraceae; genus Artemisia; species Artemisia tridentata. The sequence continues at coordinate 104,400,101 of CP139504.1, forward strand.
CACTAAATCTTTATAGTCCTCCTGTTTAATACAATAAATTGAATAAGCCACACATACACGTGCGCGTGTGTTTTGTTGGGGTGTGTGGGTGGTTGTTGTGTGTGTGTGTGTGGGGGGGGGGGGGGGGGGGGGGTTTACAGAGAAATAGGATACTTGCCCTTTATTTGTCAGATAGGTGGTTAGCCGGTACATACTGATGAGTTTCTACTATTAAAGCTGTCAATTGTAGCTTAACATTAAGAACCACACCAGTTTTACCTTTGTTGTTTGGCTCAAGGTACATAAACATCCATTCGACGCCTGAGCATTGTTTATAATATCATTCCAGATCTTAGAAGAAGCCTGTACTTCAAGAATCTGCATATGTCACAAGAGAATGCATTATTATTAACTTCAGAGTTAATACGACTACGACATATAGTATACATTTAGAAACTACATTTTCAAGTCGTATCGGATCTGTGTATAGGACTCTCAACAAGTCCTTCACAGTCATCACACCTGCATCTTTCAGATGTTTAAAGCGAGTACCCTTGTAACTGATCTGTTGTAAATGGCACACTTTATCGGCTAAAAGCGGGAAGGGGTGTTTTCCATAATCTGCACAGTAAAGACCGAAAAAATACTCGCACAAAAGGAACTTGTTAGTATTATAAAACAATATACTTACAGGTATTTCCTTGAAGGATTCGTCTCCCTTTCCGTTCACTCAAAATTCTTTCTTGAAACTCTGTAAATGTGCAACTATCATCATCGTCATTACCCACCCGAAACCCCATTATCTCAAGTTTTGCAGTTGATGCTGTTCCAGTCTTCACTATCTGCTCGGTAAGAGCATCAACTAAGTCTATTTCAATAGGTGTAACTGTAACTTTAGTTTTTTAAGAAGTGAGGTAGTTACGTTGTTTACAGTGTTCCTGTTAAAAAATATGTGTGAGCTACATGATAATTGTTTATGAATGATACTAATATATATGAATTTATATTTACTCTTTCATGCTAGCTTAAACTTCCTGGTTTGCCAACCGAATTTGCTCTTCCACCTGAAATATTCCGGGGGGATTACTATAACTGTAGTATGTAGAAATGTAATAATCAATTGCTATCATTTAGTGTACTATTTTGTAAACGGAGTGTTTGAAAGCTGTCTCTCTACCCCCGGGTTTATCCTAGGGTAGGGGTAGGATCTGTCTACATTCTACCTCCCCCTTACCCTGCCCCGGCGGGATTGGGTTTGTTGTTGTTGTTGTTGTTGTGGAGTGTTTGGGGTTGCTTATTAAAATAAACTTGTGTTTTTTGAACTAAAGAAATCATATAATCAATTCGAGGTGTGTTTGAATATTCTTGTGCTCTCACAAAACCCAATAATCTCCCAAACTGCACATTCCAAATTTGCTTTTTGATCCTTAAATAAGCTTATAATCAGAAGCAGTTTATATTATCAAAACAGTACTGTTCATCTGTTATTTTATCAAAGTGCCGGATGCAGTTTTGATAGGCAGACGCAAACACCCATTAAAACACACTAGAGAAAACTCACAAGTAATCAAATCAAAGGCCTAAAAATTGGTTAAAAAATAGGCCTGACAAACTGCTGCAATGTTCTGATTACCATCATTTCCTCTGCCTACCAACTGTACAGATCACACCATCATTAGAGGTAATGAAAGAGATATTAGTTACTATTACATTTAAACCATTTTTAACCATCACCTAATGTCCTAGCGGCTAGGGGTAAGGCACTTGACCTCCTCACAAATTTCAAGGGTTCAAATCTCACTAGGTACACATTTGGGGTGGTGAGGGAAGGGTCGGAAATGGCTACGGGGATACCACAGGTAGCCGCTTACATCCGAGTCAAAATGACTCGCCCACCCCGGGTAACATGAAAATGGAAAACCTCATCCGTTTAATTTAACCATCTTCAACAGAATGTTTGGGATTGCTTATTGAAACAACCTCTATTAATCTGCTGCTTACTGTTTCGAGATAAACTGGTTTTTAATAAGTAGTTCTTAGTGGATGTTTGTCTAAAAATAGGGGTTAAGTTAAGGGGGGTGCACACCGTGGTCAAATCTGCATGAAAAACCGCGGGGAATCATTAGTATTAAGTATTATGCTCCCGCACCCCCTATCTCTTAAAGGCTCTGCGCTCCCGCATTCTGATTGATCCTGTGCAATGTTGTAATCCTGCTGTTCCTTTATCCCCCGCTCCGCAGCTGCTGGAGACTTGGTCATATTTTGAGCCTTTTGCGGTACTACCCGGCAGGGTCAAACCAACAGAGCACAGAGGCTCCGCAGCAACAGGAGCCACAAAGACGATTATAGAAGCTTATTTAGGTACTTATCGGCTTAATGTGTTATCTAAACACTTCATAAAGAAAGTGCTTATTAGTTTTTTATAGGTTAAAAAGTGTGTTATGAAAACACAATAAGCTCTTTTCATAAGCTTAGCAAAACATCTTTATATTTCAAAAGCAATTTGCATGAGCATTAAAACACATCTTCAAAACCATTTACTGCAACTACTCTACCTTTCAAAAGCCGAAATTGGTGCATGCTCATTGGTAGAACTTGTATTTGGTTCTGAACCGTTGTCGTTGTTGGTGCTTCCTTCTTCCAACCGTCTTTCTCGACTGAACTTCATTTTGCCAATAGTTGCAACCCTTTTGGCAGAGAATGTTGGATTCAGTAGAGATATCGGTAGCTAATCAGAAAGTTGTTATTGTCATTAATGATTGATAGATTCGAATTACAAAGATTTGGTTAGTAATCTTATATTGAGAGACAAGTTGTGCCCAGTGCCGACCATTTTGAGTGTAGGACCATCTGACCAACACTTTCCTATATGGGATCTTGGAATTTTCAAAGGCAATTTACAACCAACACGTATAGACCCGAATTATTGCCAAATTTCAAACCCAAATTATTGAACTTGTTCGAACCAAAACCAAAGTTACAGTAGACGAATATTCCGAGGATCTCGAACCCATTGTTGCCAATCTAATGCCTTATATTTCTTTGATCTTCTTACTATCCATTCGAAGCTTTTGAGTTGGATATCTTGTAAAATCTTATTAACACTTGATACTTTGTTGCCAAACACACGAGCGTTTCTCTCCTTCCAAATAAAGTAACCGGAAGTCCAAATTACCGCTTGCCAAACGTACGACTGGGAGGAAGGAATACTAACATTCCCACTATGAGATAAAATATCATCAATAGTAAAAATGTTGGCATTCCCCACCTTCCACCAATTAAATAGTTTGAACCACACACTAATTGCAAAATCACAAGTGACTAAACAATGAGCACATGATTCCACACTATCGTTACACAAAGCACAAAGAACCGAATCCAAATCAATGCCTCTTCTATCAAGTTCCACACGAACCGGGAGTCTTCCTTTGCGCGCTCTCCACACAAAAATAATGACCTTCTTAGGTACTAATTTGTTCCAAAGCGTGTCGTAGCCACCACTCTCTCCTTGAAGGATCTTCTCCTCGATGAAACTCGTAAGCGTCTTGACTTTGAATTCGCCATCTTCATCTAACGTCCACCTCCATTTATCCCTACAAGAATTAGAAACAACAATGTTCTGTAAGATCCTACAAAAATCCGTCATGACAATCTTTATTAATTAATAATAATCTCGACTTACCGTCTAACAAGACCCATTTTTATGGAGAAATTTAAATTTTTCTTTAATATACTATACTCACGACCAACATAAGATTTGGATAAGCCTACATATTTTATATGAACCATTTTCACCTTATTATTTTATATTTTACATTAAACTCTTTACGTAATACGAATACTCAAACCTATTAAATTTTATTAACATATACGCTCTCCGTTAAACTTATTACACGTCTAATATTTTTAGTTGGAGTATATTAATAAACTTTGACATTTTTATAAACGTTATATTTTTACGTTACCCGGTTTTAAGTTTCGTAACTTAAGGACTTAACGATAGTAATTACCGGGATCAAAGTATATCTTAAACTAATAATATGTGTCATAAAATTTTGCCATCTAAACTATTTTCCATAACATGTAATACGTGTAGCTAATATTTACCATGCAAGTCTAATTCATAAAAATGCTCTACGTATCTTAGATATCAAACTTTCCAATATATATACCTACGTGTACAATACATACGTGTATCATTATATTTCCATGCAAAGCTATCCATTTCTTGTGTTCTATTATCAGCCCACGCCTCCCTTTAACAATATATGTTCTATAAACACACAATTCGTTCCATTTCAAATTTGCCATACGTGTACTATTCTTTTCCATGCAACTAAAATAAGAATGTGTATGGTATCTTACCATGAGACATGTACTAAATAACTACCATAGAAAACTAATATACGATTCTATATATATACGAACACACTCGCATATCGACTTCATAACTTTCCGTTGTTCACACCTTTACAAAACATTTCATTTCCTTCTCAAATCACTACTGTCATACACATTAAGACCAGAAGACTTATTCCCATTAAATTCCATTTTTCCAAATCAAAAGGATACAAAAGTCGCATTCGGTGTTGTTCAAACGAGTATTTTTGCTTTCTGTCCAAAAACACATGTTCAAGAACTCATAAACAACTTTGTAAGTCTCACACAACTCTTATACATACCATTTTAACGATTCCAAAGTAACCATGCATCTTATTCTTTTCATTGTATACACAAATCCATAATTACACGTTTCATTTATTAAGTTTTCGCATTCATTAGCATGCCTCCTTTATGGTAGACTTAAGGTCATTTATACATTAGCATATAACGAGTACAATTCCATTCACATGCGTTTGAATTCGAGTTCTAACCAAAAAGTCAAATCGGATATACATATATATAAATTGTTAAGTATTTTATGGTTCGACCAACCCTCTTTTGCCTTAAAGTTAGTTTCAAAACATACATGTAACGAAGATATATTTTTGCAAGTATTGATACATAACCGAACTGCCTATAATTTTCATTCTTGGTGATACATCTCATAAGCTCATTTAAGCCCTCTAATAATCCCAATTTAAACTCTACTCACCACCTTTCAAAACTATAAAAATTATTCTAAGTGTTTATGTGCTTGACATGTCTCGATATGGCCATTAAAACATATAAATAGTTTCGAATTTATGAACATAACACATAGGTATTTTTGCTTATATCGACTGACCACCTAGCAAACTGCAAACTTCGTATTTTAAGTGCGACTTTATAAAAACATTTACCTATTCAAATCGATTCCTTTTAAATGTCCATCGCTAGTACATGTTTCTAATAAACCCAGAAATTTAATTAAGTTTTCGGTATTGGGCTAGCTTAAAGCCCAACAAGACTTTTTGTTAGATTAGCCCACCAGGCCCATAAGGCATATTTTTAGAATCATAAAAATGGCTCAAGTCTAAGCCCAAAACTATTTTCATGCCCTCGCCTCTTGATTTCTTAACGGGCCTATGTATATTTCGATAATAAGTCCAATAAGCTAAAAATAAGGTATTTTCTGAAATAATCAATTGAAATAAGTTAAAATGAACTTAATAAAATTATAGAAATTTTCAGAATATTTTTCCCGTCATTTTTATGCAAAAAGGACTAAAAATGTAACGCGAGTTAACCGGAAGGACCAAAACTGCCAAACCGTGAAACCCATGGACTGAAGCTGTAAAAACAGTTGACAAAGGACTTAAATTGACATACCATTGAACTCCGAGTCTTATATGGACATATGGACAAGATTTGGACTATTATGAACTTTGGACTTAACCGAGGACTAACGACATAACGCGATCGCAGTTAGACTAAAAAGTATAAAATCTGAGAAGGACAAGGACTTATTTAATTTCACTTGACATTCTTAGTTTATTTTCATTTTACACCCTTCATTTCATACGCATTTTTCATTATAAGTTATGCATTATTTATAGTTTCGCTATTAGAAAGGTTAGCAATTTCACTTGCATATTATTTCAGCATATTTCGAGAAAGTAATATTTTGGGTCATCCGAGAGAAGAACCGAGATAATATTATAGATATATTATATTTTTAACTTGAGACATTTTAAGCATATCACACACTCACCGATCAAATCGTTATCCGATTTATCCTTTCCACATTCGTTATTAGTCGTAAATTAGACTCTTAGACTTCGCTTATATTCAGGTCTAGTATTGAAGAAGTTTTCGTGATCGTTTACTAGCTCTTATAATTTCGTCTTGCCGGATACGCTCCAGGTGAGTCGTGGCCCCTACTTTTCACACTTGTTTTTAATAACTCTTTTGGGGGAGATACATGCTTTAACTGTTTTATACTACTTGAAATCTCTTATGAATTACTCGAAATTATCAATTATGCTTTACCTATTGAAATCATGCTTGAAAAGAATACATGCTCAATATATGTGCAAATTGTCTGTCTAGCTTAAACACGGAACTTGAAACATAACATCTCTGAACTACTTGATGTAACATGATACTGAGACTTACTGTATGCATTCATGTGACAAATGAATGAACTGTTACTTATTATAATATTTCTATACTCCACTGGAAATAATTGCCAAGATCAGAATATGTGTATTTTATGAACCTTGAGACCTATATTGCCTAAGCACACCTTATTGCCAAAAAGTCCCTTTATCATGAGCCATTAATCACTGCGGTGAGCGCGAATATAGCAACAGCTTCGAAACCTGTTGGAGGACTGACAACCTATCCCACTAATACTGTGACGGAATGCTTAATCGCTAGTCGTATTAGTCGCGATGCGCTATATTTGAGAAAAATAGGAAGTGGCAAATCACCTATTACACGAGGGCATAAACTTTCGTCATTAATTTGGTGAACACTCCGTTTTATCGGTACTCTGTTAACGTTTTGCGTGTCATGAGGCTTAAGGCAATATAACTTTATGAATATATGAATGTTTCATATATATCCTAGGATACAGCTGTATTTAGAAGACCACCACGTTACACTGATAGACTTCAGATTCTAGATTATCATTCTCACCATATGATATGATTGTAAATCTTGTACTTGAACTTTAACTGGTAATATATGTGATTTAAATAAGAATTCTGCAATGCAAACCAAAATGCTTGTTATGTCATTACATTTAGAAGCTGACTCAACATCCCATTTTCGAGCATATAACAACGTAGCTCAACTTCATTTAAAATATGAAACTTCTGATTTTGAAGATCATACATTATGCACTTGTGAATTTTTATACAACGCAACCCTTTATTTATTTCACGAAGAAACTATTATCACTATACACCTTTTAAAGAGAGATATTTTCTATCAAACTCCACGAACTCACCAACCATTGTGTTGACATTTTAAGCATGTTTATCTCAGGTAATTAATGGAGCAGGACAAGACACGGAGCGGGCATCTTTTACTCTGATAACTTAAATGGTGTAAAATCAAATATGTCATTCTCTCCAAATTATCACATCTTTTTATGGGATTTTCAAACCAAATAATTTGCCTCTGTATCAAAATATTATTTTGAATGACATATAACTTTCAAAACGCCCCTTCCGGGCCGTTTTTCTGAAATTTTAACTCGATCCTCACCGTAACACCCTAATTATTTTTCCGCTGCCACAAACCAAATTAGGGGGTGTTACAGTTTGGTATCAGAGCCTATGGTTATAGAGAATCAAACGTTTTAAAACATCGAACTATAACCACATTTTCATAACAAATGATTTTACACCTTATCATCTTATGCCTTCCGTGTCTGCAGACTGCCATGCTCAATACATTACCTATTAAGATTGTTTTGTACTAATCTTTACATGCTTAATATTTATTCTTCGCACATTACACACCGTATTATTTCACACTCAACGTTATATATATATTCACCAACTATTTCAAGTAATGTATCAACCATCTTTAATTATCTTAATCGCATCTTTATAGACGCGTGTGAAATCAATTTTACTGCATTTCCGGAAAATCCGCGCAAGAATTATCTTGTTGACTAATATGAATATTAAATCAGAAATTCTTAAGCAGGATGGGTTGCAATGTCTTTATTTAAATGATTGAGATGCCTTTATCTAAATAAAGAAATTGTAAGGCGCCGAACCATAAGTTTATATTTTTTATTTACATTGTTTGGGACGCCTCTCTATGTAAATAATGAATTATAAATAAGTGGGCTTATTTATATCTGTAAGTACACTAGTATGAAGCCAATAACTATAAAAATTCATCAAACACACAGCGTAACTCTCATTAGAACCCCTAAATAGTGATACATAGTGTTAGTATACGAATTCAAAGCAACACTCCTATCGTAATACTGTCTCTTACTATTCTAGCCACTTGCAATAACTATTCTTCACACCAAGACAAACAAGATCTCTCATCCCCTAAAAGCCGGAATATAGCAACTTTCTCTACATACACCGAATCTTCATGTGAGAAATCTGTTATCAACAAAACTCTTTGTTTAACAAATAGGTTACCCGCACAGATTTCTGTAAAATATCTAAATCTAGCAGAGTAATAAGCTCCTTTCCAAGTTGTGTTCGTAACATAACATTCAAAACACCATATTATTCAAAGAAACTTGACGGAAATACTTAAATATTACAAACGATACTGAATTAAAACATCACATAAACCTAAACCTAAACTTCAAAGGTAGTCCGGATGATCCCAGGTCTGAGAATTGTTGGAATCATAGCCGTCATCATAAGGATCAAAGCTCGCCAACTTCTCTTCTTCCCATTGAGCTTCCAATCTGCTCAGCTCCCAACCCATGGCAGGAGTCCAACCACCATCACCAACTGCCACATTTTCCTCGAAACTTGGCTGGAAATGATCCAGATGAGGCAAATGTTGTTGTTGCACAACCACCCTTGGTGTAGATGAACTTGATGCACCTTGTTGTAGTGGTGGTTGTTGTTGCGGTTGTAGTGGTGGTAAATTTTGTTGTTGTTGTTGTTGTTGTTGATGTTCAACCCTAGCAGCTTCAACGTTCTCTTCCAAACTCCAACGAACCTTGTTAGAAATCTGATCATCTATCTGATGAACACAAGACCACAGCGATTCGATGACAGCAGCATCCTTACAAGATTCATCATACAAAAACTTGTCGATCACATGCTTCCTACCATCTGAGATGTCTGTGCACTTAGCATAGCTTTCTCTAAGTCGTCGTTTCAATTGTTTCGTAGCTTCAAACTGCAGAATGACCTTCACAATAGCATTTTGATGATCCACGTCACTACCCTCCGTTTCTGCTTTGATGTACAGTTGAATTTGTTCAGCGGTATGTGGTAGCTTACAAGCCATTGATTGTGTGTGTATAAGTAACCCAACCATGCCAATGATATTTATAAGGGTTGAAAAATATCTTTCAATTAAGAAATATAATTGTTTGTATTCAAACGGTAAAACTTTCAAAATCTATGTCTATTAAAACTAGCAACTAGCTCTGAGATATGTGGTAACTAAAATATTTACTTTGGTTTTCACAATTCAACGCAAGAGGCAGAAACAAATCGCGTTAAACACGCCCCACTATGACTTAAAAATCCTAAACACGCCACCTACAAATAACACTTTTCATACGATTTGACTACACAACTCTAGGAAATTGTGAACCTCCTAACGTCCTCTCGAAACCCTAGGGCATTATACGAAATTTCGATGATCTCGAAACTACCTAGTAACCATATATGTCATGAAACATGTGTTCAACATTCGTCAAACTAAACTTATCCTTGAAACATTTGTTCTCAACCTATTACTAACAACAATCCAACACACCCTTGTTTATCATTAATACTCGAACCCAACTCTAATTAAGCTCAAGAACTTAAGATTTATTTCTAATTTAATCGCCTCATACTCGTTTACTTTAAGTCATTCACATCACAACCTACCAACATGTTCATACATCTCAATTAGGCACTTACCAAGAAATCATGTGTAATAAATCTTTTCCAATACTCAATCTTGTGACGATCAAAGCTCAGCCCCGACAATCACATTCTAAAATGGCCTCAACAAAAATCATATATTGCCAAAATACTTTGCTTAATTTAAGTTCCCAACAATCTCAACAAATTCAAATGAAACCCTGTCTAGTTATTTGGTTATATTTCATCTTTGTGGACTCAACTACAACCAAAACAAACCAATTTTCGTGTTTCTCGTTGCCCCCAACAACGGTTAACAACCCTAAGAAACAAATGAAATTTTTTTTTACTACAACACATCCCATCTTATAACATATTAATTTTCCCATACTTAACTAACAACTTGGATACTTTGAAAAATAAATTCAAACACGCTACCACCGTAAGACACGGTTTATTATATATATAAAGCAAACTAATTTTTGGGTTACCACTTAAGACTTTATCTAACGAGTATTTCTTTACAAAAACTAAAGTTCAACAACTATTTTTACATTCAACAAGTTCTTATCCGAAATCATCATTGTTAAAATCTATTATTACAAACTCCTTGTTTGACGAATAGTTTACCCCATAAATTTGTGATTTTCAAAAATTATGAATCATGTTTCAAACCACAATAGAATAACAATTTTCATTCCAAAAACATAATCTCGAAACAAAATAACTCATTCATACACCTCACTTTTAGCCAACCTCAGTCCGATCTACACTCATTATCCATTACTCACTGCTCTATTATATAAAAATCGAGAACAACACGAAACTAGAAACTATGAGAATTCACAACAATCTATGGAAAACACAAATAACATAAACTTTATTTAAAACCACGGAAGTTAATACATAGCGAAATGATTAACATCGGAAGTGCTAACAGTACAATAAACACAATATAAGGCATACAATCTTCAATCGGTTGACCCACCATAGAGACAATGACCCCCACCAACCCAACGATAGCAAGAGCCACCATAGGATGAAGCACCTTGATCATTCTGCGCCATAAATATAACAAAATATTAAAAGCTATATCGAGATTTACAACTAAAATAACATTTTATTCATTAAGGGTTACTTACATCAACACAAAACAAAGCTACATTCTAACCACACTAGCCCGAGATCCTCACCCCAAAATCTTATCCACATTGATCGCTAAAACCGTGAGAGGTACGATGAACACCAAGGATGCGACGTAGTAATCGGAGTTTTCATCAGGAAAGAAGGCCAAATACATGGCGACAAGGACAATATACACGGTGGCTACAACAATGACGATCGGAGGCATGGTGAAATTTTTTTTTTTCGAAGGAATGAAGATGAAAGGGATGGGGCGGAAGGATGAAAAAGGAAAAAAATTGGATAAGATATTTATAGGAAAAGATGGATAGGATAAATAAATGGAGAAAATACCCGTTATTTTACTGTTCACGATCATTAAAATTTCAAATCACTACCACTAAAGATCCCCTAGTCTCGACCGCTAGAACACTAAACATTAAGTGTAAAATATTTCCTACTCTCGACCGCTATGTTCACTATTCGTAGTCTATAAATTCAATTATCGACCAAACATTCGAATTTATTTAGTCTAGTACTAATAAATTTAGATGAAATCTCTCTTTTGTTAGTCAAATAAGAAATCCTTCGACAACATCTTCCATAAACTCTTACCTCAGAACACCACATTTTTCAACACCTATCACGGACTGAACTTCGAGACGAAGTTCAAAATTGAGGGGTAGATACTGTAAGATCCTACAAAAATCCGTCATGACAATCTTTATTAATTAATAATAATCTCGACTTACCGTCTAACAAGACCCATTTTTATGGAGAAATTTAAATTTTTCTTTAATATACTATACTCACGACCAACATAAGATTTGGATAAGCCTACATATTTTATATGAACTATTTTCACCTTATTATTTTATATTTTACATTAAACTCTTTACGTAATACGAATACTCAAACCTATTAAATTTTATTAACATATACGCTCTCCGTTAAACTTATTACACGTCTAATATTTTTAGTTGGAGTATATTAATAAACTTTGACATTTTTATAAACGTTATATTTTTACGTTACCCGGTTTTAAGTTTCGTAACTTAAGGACTTAACGATAGTAATTACCGGGATCAAAGTATATCTTAAACTAATAATATGTGTCATAAAATTTTGCCATCTAAACTATTTTCCATAACATGTAATACGTGTAGCTAATATTTACCATGCAAGTCTAATTCATAAAAATGCTCTACGTATCTTAGATATCAAACTTTCCAATATATATACCTACGTGTACAATACATACGTGTATCATTATATTTCCATGCAAAGCTATCCATTTCTTGTGTTCTATTATCAGCCCACGCCTCCCTTTAACAATATATGTTCTATAAACACACAATTCGTTCCATTTCAAATTTGCCATACGTGTACTATTCTTTTCCATGCAACTAAAATAAGAATGTGTATGGTATCTTACCATGAGACATGTACTAAATAACTACCATAGAAAACTAATATACGATTCTATATATATACGAACACACTCGCATATCTACTTCATAACTTTCCGTTGTTCACACCTTTACAAAACATTTCATTTCCTTCTCAAATCACTACTGTCATACACATTAAGACCAGAAGACTTATTCCCATTAAATTCCATTTTTCCAAATCAAAAGGATACAAAAGTCGCATTCGGTGTTGTTCAAACGAGTATTTTTGCTTTCTGTCCAAAAACACATGTTCAAGAACTCATAAACAACTTTGTAAGTCTCACACAACTCTTATACATACCATTTTAACGATTCCAAAGTAACCATGCATCTTATTCTTTTCATTGTATACACAAATCCATAATTACACGTTTCATTTATTAAGTTTTCGCATTCATTAGCATGCCTCCTTTATGGTAGACTTAAGGTCATTTATACATTAGCATATAACGAGTACAATTCCATTCACATGCGTTTGAATTCGAGTTCTAACCAAAAAGTCAAATCGGATATACATATATATAAATTGTTAAGTATTTTATGGTTCGACCAACCCTCTTTTGCCTTAAAGTTAGTTTCAAAACATACATGTAACGAAGATATATTTTTGCAAGTATTGATACATAACCGAACTGCCTATAATTTTCATTCTTGGTGATACATCTCATAAGCTCATTTAAGCCCTCTAATAATCCCAATTTAAACTCTACTCACCACCTTTCAAAACTATAAAAATTATTCTAAGTGTTTATGTGCTTGACATGTCTCGATATGGCCATTAAAACATATAAATAGTTTCGAATTTATGAACATAACACATAGGTATTTTTGCTTATATCGACTGACCACCTAGCAAACTGCAAACTTCGTATTTTAAGTGCGACTTTATAAAAACATTTACCTATTCAAATCGATTCCTTTTAAATGTCCATCGCTAGTACATGTTTCTAATAAACCCAGAAATTTAATTAAGTTTTCGGTATTGGGCTAGCTTAAAGCCCAACAAGACTTTTTGTTAGATTAGCCCACCAGGCCCATAAGGCATATTTTTAGAATCATAAAAATGGCTCAAGTCTAAGCCCAAAACTATTTTCATGCCCTCGCCTCTCGATTTCTTAACGGGCCTATGTATATTTCGTTAATAAGTCCAATAAGCTAAAAATAAGGTATTTTCTGAAATAATCAATTGAAATAAGTTAAAATGAACTTAAGAAGATTATAGAAATTTTCAGAATATTTTTCCCGTCATTTTTATGCAAAAAGGACTAAAAATGTAACGCGAGTTAACCGGAAGGACCAAAACTGCCAAACCGTGAAACCCATGGACTGAAGCTGTAAAAACAGTTGACAAAGGACTTAAATTGACATACCATTGAACTCCGAGTCTTATATGGACATATGGACAAGATTTGGACTATTATGAATTTTGGACTTAACCGAGGACTAACGACATAACGCGATCGCAGTTAGACTAAAAAGTATAAAATCTGAGAAGGACAAGGACTTATTTAATTTCACTTGACATTCTTAGTTTATTTTCATTTTACACCCTTCATTTCATACGCATTTTTCATTATAAGATATGCATTATTTATAGTTTCGCTATTAGAAAGGTTAGCAATTTCACTTGCATATTATTTCAGCATATTTCGAGAAAGTAATATTTTGGGTCATCCGAGAGAAGAACCGAGATAATATTATAGATATATTATATTTTTAACTTGAGACATTTTAAGCATATCACACACTCACCGATCAAATCGTTATCCGATTTATCCTTTCCACATTCGTTATTAGTCGTAAATTAGACTCTTAGACTTCGCTTATATTCAGGTCTAGTATTGAAGAAGTTTTCGTGATCGTTTACTAGCTCTTATAATTTCGTCTTGCCGGATACGCTCCAGGTGAGTCGTGGCCCCTACTTTTCACACTTGTTTTTAATAACTCTTTTGGGGGAGATACATGCTTTAACTGTTTTATACTACTTGAAATCTCTTATGAATTACTCGAAATTATCAATTATGCTTTACCTATTGAAATCATGCTTGAAAAGAATACATGCTCAATATATGTGCAAATTGTCTGTCTAGCTTAAACACGGAACTTGAAACATAACATCTCTGAACTACTTGATGTAACATGATACTGAGACTTACTGTATGCATTCATGTGACAAATGAATGAACTGTTACTTATTATAATATTTCTATACTCCACTGGAAATAATTGCCAAGATCAGAATATGTGTATTTTATGAACCTTGAGACCTATATTGCCTAAGCACACCTTATTGCCAAAAAGTCCCTTTATCATGAGCCATTAATCAATGCGGTGAGCGCGAATATAGCAACAGCTTCGAAACCTGTTGGAGGACTGACAACCTATCCCACTAATACTGTGACGGAATGCTTAATCGCTAGTCGTATTAGTCGCGATGCGCTATATTTGAGAAAAATAGGAAGTGGCAAATCACCTATTACACGAGGGCATAAACTTTCGTCATTAATTTGGTGAACACTCCGTTTTATCGGTACTCTGTTAACGTTTTGCGTGTCATGAGGCTTAAGGCAATATAACTTTATGAATATATGAATGTTTCATATATATCCTAGGATACAGCTGTATTTAGAAGACCACCACGTTACACTGATAGACTTCAGATTCTAGATTATCATTCTCACCATATGATATGATTGTAAATCTTGTACTTGAACTTTAACTGGTAATATATGTGATTTAAATAAGAATTCTGCAATGCAAACCAAAATGCTTGTTATGTCATTACATTTAGAAGCTGACTCAACATCCCATTTTCGAGCATATAACAACGTAGCTCAACTTCATTTAAAATATGAAACTTCTGATTTTGAAGATCATACATTATGCACTTGTGAATTTTTATACAACGCAACCCTTTATTTATTTCACGAAGAAACTATTATCACTATACACCTTTTAAAGAGAGATATTTTCTATCAAACTCCACGAACTCACCAACCATTGTGTTGACATTTTAAGCATGTTTATCTCAGGTAATTAATGGAGCAGGACAAGACACGGAGCGGGCATCTTTTACTCTGATAACTTAAATGGTGTAAAATCAAATATGTCATTCTCTCCAAATTATCACATCTTTTTATGGGATTTTCAAACCAAATAATTTGCCTCTGTATCAAAATATTATTTTGAATGACATATAACTTTCAAAACGCCCCTTCCGGGCCGTTTTTCTGAAATTTTAACTCGATCCTCACCGTAACACCCTAATTATTTTTTCGCTGCCACAAACCAAATTAGGGGGTGTTCCTACAAGAATTAGAAACAACAATGTTCCGCAATACCTCAATTAAATCATCAAATTCTCTACACACCCTCCCACTAATATTCCTATTCCATTCCCACATCCAATTCCACTCATTCTTTACCCAATAACCCTTATCCATTACACTACCCTCTTTCCTACACTCCAAATGGTACAATCTAGGAAATCTATCGCGAAGTCTCCTATTATCCACCCATCTATCCTTCCAAAAACTAATATCCCTCCCATCACCTAGAACCCCCACACACGAAGATGTGAAATCAACCCCGACCCCGTCAATCTCCGTGCCAATCTTCATGATATCGGCCCAACCCCCCCCCCCCCCCTCGTGAAAATTCCCAAGACCCCCACAAACCCCATGAGTACTTTTTATAACCCTAGCCCATAACCCCTCGCCCTCTGTCTTAAACCTCCACCACCATTTACCCAACAATGCCAAGTTTTTAGCCCTAAGAGAACCCACATTAACCCCCCATCCCCAAGAGAAGTAAGAATCGAATCCCATTTTACCCATGAAAGTTCTTTGCCCTCCTTATTCCTACCCCAAAAGAAGTTTTTTCTAATACGCTCAAGAGTTTTTATAACACTCATAGGCACCCGGAACATCGAGAAGTAATACAATTGACAAGCTACCGAGAACCGATTTTACCAATGTTAAGCGACCCCCGAACGACATCGTTTTGGTTTCCAATCGGCCAACCGATTCTTGAATTTGTCCACCACTGGTTTCCATGCGTTCACCCGATTCATGTTTTCACCTATTGGTAAGCCCAAGTATGTGAAGGGAAATTCCCCGATATCACATCCCATCCAATTAGCCATGCTTCCCAATTCCTCATCACTAACACCCACACCATATAGTTTGCTCTTGAGATAATTCACCCGTAACCCCGAAACCTCTTCAAAACATCTAAGTATACCCCGATCTTAACTCCTTTAAAAATGCCTTTTTCCACCGCTTTGCTCACGATCGCATTTAACCCCTCTGCCGCCAAAATGAAAAGAAAAGGTGCAAGCGGGTCACCTTGTCTTACACCTCTCTCAATCCTAAACTCCACTGACGGTGAACCATTGACTAGAATAGATGTTGAAGATGATTTGAGGCACGCTTCTACCCATTTGCACCATTTATTTTCGAATCCCATCCTATTCATGATATTCAACAGAAAACTCCAATTAATACTATCATATGCCTTCTCGAAGTCTACGTTGATAATTAAATTTTGCTTCTTCTTTTGCTTCAGGTATGTCATTGTCTCATTTGCTATAATAACCCCGTCTAAAATGTACCGACCTCTTATAAACGCATTTTGTGCTTCTGCGACCACGTACCCCACCACACGCTTAACCCTTTCCGCCAAAATTTTAGTAATAATTTTATAATAACACCCGATAAGACTAATGAGACGAAAATCTCCCAAACCGATCGGGTCATTCACTTTAGGGATTATGGTGATAAAAGAGGCGTTGCAACCCCTTGAACTCTCCATAGATTCCCAAAACCACGTGATTGCCCCAATAAGATCCGTCTTGATAATATCCTACATTTTCCTAATGAACTTAAAATTAAATCCGTCTGGACCCGAGGCCTTATCCCCACCACAGCCTCGAATTGCCTCCCATATTTCTTTTTCGTCAAACGCTCTTTCAATGTTACGTGCATCTTCCATTGTTATTTTTTCGAGCCTGTTACAACTAAAGTTCGGCCTCATCCTCGTTCTCTCTGAAAACAAGGATTTGTAGTGTCTAGCCATCTCCACTTTAATTGTCTTAGAATCTTCACACCATATTCCGTTTACCACGAGCCCTGTAATGTTACACTTGTTATTTCTCCTCTTCACATACGAGTGAAAAAACTTAGTGTTTTCATCACCCTCTATATCCCACTTAAGTCGAGTTTTTTGTCGAAGCATACTCGTGTATTCTCTATCTTTAATTTCCCATAGTTTTCTCGCTTCCAACCATGCGCGTCTTTCGTTTTCAGTTAGTGGTCTTTTTTCCGCTTCGATTTCCCACCTCATAGCTTCATTTTTGAAATTGTCTATTTTCTCTAGGTGCCCCCCGAACCTTTCTTTACTCCATATTCTAAGCGCCGCCTTAACATTCTTCATTTTGTCTCGAAATCTACAATCCGGCCTAAAGCTTCTTACTTCTTTCTTCCAAGCCTCCAAACATTATAAACATTGAACAATTTTAGGCCGAAGTCCAACTCCACGTCTTTAAGAGAAGACTTTTGATAATACAAACAGTTACTAAAGATATGGCATATGAGAAATTTTTTTACATTTAATAGTTTCCAAAAAAAAAGAGAAAATTCTCAAAATAGGCCAAAACTTTTCAGCCATTTCAAGAGGAAGCAAAAAACAACACCTTTTTTCCAAAATAGGCCAACCATTCCACGCTCGACTCCATAAATTTGCTGACACGTGTCATTTCATTATTGACATGTGTCATTCCATTATTTTTTTATTAATATAAATTTGGCCCACAATTGACATATAAATTTGGCAACATTAGTCCCTTAACTAAACAAGCGTTTGCAAAGTTAGTCCTTTGACTAACGGCCATTTTATTTTAGTCCCTTAACCAAACAAGCGTTTGCAAAGTTAGTCCTTTGACTAACGGCCATTTTATTTTAGTCCCTTAACCAAACAAGCGTTTGCAAAGTTAGTCCTTTTATTCAAAAAAATTTATAAAAATTCAAAAAAACATATAAAAATTTGAAAAAAAAAATAAAAATTCCAAAAGTTTCGAAAAAATTTATAAAAAATCAAAAAAGATTTAAAAATTCGAAAAAACTTATAAAAATTCGAAATTTTTTTAAAAATTAGAAAAAATTTATAAAAATTAAAAAAAATTTATAAAAATTCAAAAAAATTTTAAAAATTAGAAAAAGCTTTAAAAAATTCGAAAAATTTATAAAAATTCAAAAAAATTTTAAAAACTTGAAAAAACTTATAAAAATTTGAAAAATTTATAAAAATTCGAAAAAAATTATAAAAATTCAAAAAATTTATAAACATTCAAAAATGTTCTGAACAAGAATTGAGGGAATGAATATTCTTCTTATTGATCATTAACTATGAGATTTACAAAGAGTATATATAGACAAACATTAGGGCAAAAACCCTAATAGCTAACATGGGTCATGGGCCTATTATGGGTTATATGGACATCCACTAATAATTATCCATAACACTCCCTCTTGGATGTCCATATTGTTAATACGCTTAGAGAATGCTGCCTCATTAAAAACCTTGCCAGGAAAACCCAGTGGGACAAAACCATGACTAAGGACAAAAAGAGTGCAGCGCGTATTATCTCCTTCTGATGACTACATCACTTGGTATCTTGTAAATAGGTCAACGAAATCATCACTGGAATGAGAAGTGTCTTGTCGCCTTTGATGTAACGTTACTTGAATATAGCAAGGTATGCTACATTATCTTCATGCAATAGTTGCTATCTCCTTTCCAGAATTTA
The DNA here is from genome assembly GCA_021014915.2 of Artemisia tridentata subsp. tridentata. Lineage (NCBI taxonomy): Eukaryota > Viridiplantae > Streptophyta > Magnoliopsida > Asterales > Asteraceae > Artemisia > Artemisia tridentata. The sequence continues at coordinate 104,419,396 of CP139504.1, forward strand.
TGTATGGTTTGATGAAGTCGCCTTGATTGTTTGCTCTATCAAATGCCAGGAAAAATATTCGCCACTTGTAACAATATATCCATGTTGAGATCGATCATTGTAAGTTAAACATATATCCTGCATCTGCAAAACTAACTAAACTTGTTTTGATGGGTTAGTAAAATATAAACCCATATCCTTTGTACCTTTAAAATATTGAAATATTTGATTTACTGTGGTTCAATTTGATCAACTACTATTCTCGAGAATTTTAAATCATGACACGTGTTCCATGCATTCTATATTCCTTAAGGAATCTCAACAAAAATGAGCTCTTGTTTTATAATATTAGACGCATACAACTTATTTCTCATATTGCCAGACATAACATTAAATATCCTTTCATAACATTCATGTGTATGGATTTCACCCAATAATCACGTTTCATCATAAGAGACTTTCATAGTTCATTAGTTACTTGCGTCTTTATATTCTTTGGCCATTCATTTTACAACTACACTTCTTGTAGATATCCAAGATCCTCACCTTGTATTTATCATGCGCATTATTATATACAGTATTATCGACGTCGTTTCAGTTCTTTTCGATTCCACACTTTACTAGACATTATATTCTATCATTTGTTGAGATCTCAAAGTTTTTTTTTTTCATGTACCCGGGGTTTTCAATATCCTTTCATGTCTAGTTTTTCTTTCAGAGACTATTATGGGGTCTTTATTACCTCGATTCGACCATCTTAATTTATTGCTCCATTTTATCTATTCATTCGAGGACTTTTTATTTGGAATCGATTCGTCTATCACGCTGCAGACGTGCCATAGACTTACTACCAATCAATGATTTTACTGTTGGGACACACATTGTAATTGGAGCAATAGCAGCATAATATGATCTAGTCACTTTCTTTAGGTTACTAAATATGTCTGGCATTTACTATATCTGGAATGTTATTTGTCCCTTGAACTTTAAGTTCATATTCATTAATGTGAGAATCAACATCTATATCATAATTCATTCCATATTTCTCGCTGCTCATTCTCTCCCCCTGAATGAATTATCAATTTAAATATCCCATTTTGTGTGTTGTGGTGTATTTACTATATATCACACAATTACAAAATCTCACATGGGAAATTTGGTTTGTGACCAAAACCATTCTAACGGGGAGGATTCATTATAGATTGTTGGCAAGATGCGATTCATATGTCATAACATGCCCCATAAACTAAAAGTTTTGTTCTCACAATATTATTGGCTTTGCAATCAACTGAAGACGTTTTATAAACGTTTCAACAAAAGCAATTCGCGTATGAACATGGTCTACTTTTATGTTCAACACTTATTCCAATAATCGCCCAATATTTGGAAGTTTTCACCACCATTTTTAATAATTTAATTTGGAAAACCGTGCTCGCATTTTATAAGCCGAGCCATTAATCACGCTAATCTTAAGTTGCATCTTTGATGATCATTTTGACGATGCATCGATTTTATAAATCAAAATGATCCATATGGCACATGTATAGGCCTACATACATGCCCTTTATATTTTTCCACAATTTAAGGAAGCAAGTCCTTATTTGTATTTTATGGTGATAAGTAAATAACCAACTTCCACTGAGAACAATAAAAATTTATCTTGGAAGAAACACATCATTCTTCTATATATTTCGCATCATCACTAAACCGGAATGGTCGAACCGGTTTGCCAATCAATACAAGTTGCACAATATTCTTAACACATATACATCATATATCATAACATAATGTCCATTAAAGAATTTACAGAAACAAAAATTAATAAATAAATTATGCACGTTACTATGCTTGGCCACAAAACAATAATATGTAAAATAAAATCTGTATACGTCATTCAACTATATTGCTATAAACATGTTTATAACTCAGATCACATAACAAACTAGATAGCCTTAAATAGGTTATGTGTTATTATAAAATTGGTATGTGTCAAGTAAAGACAGATTGAAGTCTTGAAGCATTTATCAATTCGAAAAAAATATAATGGACACCAAAGAAATAAAATAAATAAAATAAAGCCTAATAAAACATTCATAGCCAAAAATAATAGGAATCCAAACATAATCAAGAAAGCCTAAGAAAAACACCTAAAGAAAATTCCAAACCAAACACTTAAAGAAAATTCCTAACAAAACACTGAAAGAAAAATTATTCATGGCTTGACTCTACCAATTAATCATCTGTAAGAAAATCATCAGCTTCCAAATAAGTTTCATCATCAGTATGGTCTTTAGGACCATCGGGGATATCATTTTTATTATCATAAACAAAGTTTGACTCTACCCCGTTTCCCTTGTTCTTGATAGAATTTTGATAAAGTTCAACTAGATGCCTGGGTGTACGGCATTGCTTTGCCCAATGACCAAAAGTGCCACAACGATAACATGCATCATTGGCTACCAAGGCCTTATCTTTTCTTCCTCCTTCATGTTTATTAATCTTTCCTTTATCTTGCCACTTCTTGTGGCCATTGTTGTTCTTAAAGTTAACACTATGATTAACAACATGATAATTACCTCTACCATTGCCACGCCCTTGACCACGACCTCCATTGTGATAAGTTGTCACATGCGCTTCCGATAAAGGAGCGGTACCAGTTGGACGATTATCATGATTTTTCATTAAAAGCTCATTATTTTCTTCGGCCACAAGTAAGCATGAAATTAGGTCACTATATTTAGTGAATCCTTTGGCTCGATATTGCTGTTGCAATAGTATATTCGAAGCATGGAATGTGAAAAAAGTCTTTTCCAACATCTCAGCATCACTAATTGAGTCACCACATAATAGCAATGTGAAGGTAATGCGATGCATGGCCGAGTTAAATTCACTCACTGTTTTGAAATCTTGGAGCCTTAAGTGAGTCCATTAATATCTTGCCCTTGGCAAGATGACCGTTTTCTGGTGGTCATATCGGTCCTTTAACTTATTCCAAAGGGCTAGTGGATCTTTTACTGTGAGGTACTCAGTTTTTAAGTCCACATGGAGGTGATGTCGTAAGAACATCAATGCCTGGGCTTTTTGCATATTAGTTGTTTCTTTTCCTTCGTGGATTGTATCCACAAGCCCATGTGCATCCAAGTATGTCTCGGTTTTCAACGCCCAAGACAAATAATTTTTTTTCCGCTTATGTCTAAATACGTGTTAAACAAAACACATAAACAAAACACCGAGTGAAACAAAAACAAGTAAAATATGTACATGAGATAATATACTTCGATCCATGTTTGGTTAATTTAAATTATACTAAACTTTAAGCAAATATAATAAGTTATATAAAATAATTACGGCAGAATGCACATATTAAATATGTTACGCTTATAATTAACATATTTTCAAGAATATAAAACCACTTTTTGTTAAATTATTATATAAAGAATTACTTATTAATATTCTTGTTCACTAATAAATCTTTTATTCCATTGTCGTGATGCTTGCATACACGATTTGGAAATTATTAACATATGCATAATCATCAATTTATTTGAGACGGCAAACTAAGCTCGATCAAAACGCATAGTTATATTTATTACATCACAAATCGACAATTACTTCATATTAATTTGTTATCCGCTAATCCACACTCAATGATTAATCGACTGTATTAATATTCATGCTCAACATATATTGCTAAATAGATATGTGTTTAAAGTTTAATTGCTAATAACAAATACGGAGTATATTAGATCATATATGCAAGTTTAATTGTCTAATTTAACATTATTCCCTATACAGTTTGGCGACAATAGTGATAATAAATATATCAAGCAGCTTAGGATCTTGATTTCAGTGTATGTAGTACACAATTAAAGCATACAACAAACAAGGTTTAGCTTTAATATATGGATTTTTCTAACATGTGCCCTAAGGGCACATGATAAGTACACAAAAGGACAAAAAAAAAAGTACAAAAAGTACATGTGGGCCTAAGTACTTTTTTGTACTTTTTGTACCTTTTTTTTTTGTCCTTTTGTGTACTTAACATGTGCCCTAGGGCACATGTTAGAAAGACCCTTAATATATAAATAGGGTCGAACTAGTTGATCACTTTATATGTAATGATATTTGACTTTACATTAAATCAGGGAGTAGTACAAATACATATTCACTGTTCGACAGTGAAAAGGACAATATGCACGGCATCATATAACCATATTTTAATATGACATCTCTGCCAATACATTAAGTGATGTATGATCTAAGTAAAGGTTTTAGTCGTGTGTAGTATATGATAAACAATAGGGTTTTAGATTTACCTTTTAAATCAAAGTAATATAGAATCCAGAATCCAAAGAGTCAAAGACGTACACGTACCAATCCTTGATCGGAAAAAAATTTTTACGAGCGTGCTGATAACGTGTTCTGAACAAAAATTGAGGGAATGAATATTCTTCTTATTGATCATTAACTATGAGATTTACAAAGAGTATATATAGACAAACATTAGGGCAAAAACCCTAATAGCTAACATGGGCCATGGGCCTATTATGGGTTATATGGACATCCACTAATAATTATCCATAACAAAAAAAAATTTAAATATTCGAAAAAACTTATAAAGATTCAAAAAATTTATAAAAATTCGAAATTTTTTTAAAAATTAGAAAAAATTTATAAAATTTCAAAAAATTCAAAATTTTTTTATATAAATTCGAAAATTTTCGAAAAATTCGAAAAATTAGAAAAATTTTAAAAAATTCGAAAAATTTAAAAAAAATCCGAAAATTTTTTTGAATTCGAAAAAAATTTTAAAAATTCAAAAAATTTATAAAAATTCGAAAAAAATTTAAAAATTAGAAAAAACTTATAAAAATTCGAAAAATTCAAAAAAATTTATATAAATTCAAAAAATTTTTAAAAATTTGAAAAATTTTTAAAAATTCTAAATATTTAAAAAAATCCAAAATTTTTTTTGAATTTGAAAAACATTATAAAAATTCAAAAAATTTATAAAAAATCGAAGAAATTTTAAAAATTAGAAAAAACTTATAAAAATTTGAAAAATTAGAAAAAATTTATATAAATTCGAAAATTTTTTAAAAATTCGAAAAAACTTATAAATTCAAAAAATTCGAAAAATTTATAAAATTAGAAAAAACTTATAAAAATTCAAGAAAAATTCGAAATTTTATAAATTCGAAAAAATTATAAAAATTCAAAAGATTTATAAAATTCGAAAAATTTTTAAAAATTAGAGAAAAATTTACAAAAATTCAAAAAATTTATAAAAACTCAAAAAATATAGAAATTCAACCGCTCGACCGCCACTGCTCAACTGCTCAACCGCTCGACCATCACTGCTCAACCGCTCACCCCCATTGCTCAACTGCTCAACCGCTCGACCATCACTGCTCAACTGCTCAACCGCTCGACCGCCACTGCTCAACTGCTCAACCGCTCGACCATCACTGCTCAACTGCGCAACCAGCAGTTTAGTAGTGGTGGTCGAGCGGTTGAGCAGTTGAGCAGTGGCGGTTGAGCAGTTGAGCAGTGATGGTCGAGCAGTTGAGCAGTGATGGTCGAGCGTTGAGCAGTGATGTCGAGCGTGGCATTGAGCAGTGCGGTTGAGCAGTGGTGGTCGAGCGGTTGAGCAGTTGAGCAGTGATGGTCGAGCGGTTGAGCAGTTGAGCAGTGGTGGTCGAGCGGTTGAATTTTTATATTTTTTGAATTTTTACAAATTTTTTTATATTTTTTGAATTTTTATAAGTTTTTCTAATTTTTTAAACTTTTTCTAATTTTTATAAATTTTTCAGATTTTTATAATTTTTTTTCGAATTCAAAATTTTTTTTGAAATTTTTTAAATTTTTCGAATTTTTAAAAAATTTTCGAATTTATATAAATTTTTGTTGAATTTTTTGGATTTTTATAAGTTTTTTCTAATTTTTAGAATTTTTTTATAAATTTTTTGAATTTTTATAATTTTTTTCGAATTCAAAAAATTTTCGGATTTTTTTAAAAATTTTTGGAATTTTTAAAATTTTTTCGAATTTATATAAATTTTTTTGAATTTTTTGAAATATTATAAATTTTTTCTAATTTTTAAAAAATTTTCGAATTTTTATAAATTTTTTGAATTTTTATAAGTTTTTTCGAATTTATAAAAAAAATTTGAATTTTTATAAATTTTTTGAATTTTTATAAGTTTTTTCGAATTTTTATAAATTTTTCAAATTTTAATAAGTTTTTTCAAGTTTTTAAATTTTTTTTGAATTTTTATAAATTTTTCGAATTTTTTTAAGCTTTTTCTAATTTTAAAATTTTTTTTTGAAATTTTATAAAGTTTTTTGAATTTATATAATTTTTTTCTAATTTTTAAAAAAAATTCGAATTTTTAAAAAATTTTCAAAATTTTAAAAATTTTCGAATTTTTATTAGTTTTTTCGAATTTTTAAATCTTGTTCGATTTTTTATAAATTTTTTTGAAACTTTTGGAAATTTTATTATTTTTTTTCGAATTATTAAATGTTTTTTTGAATTTTTATAAATTTTTTTGAGTTTTTTGAATTTTTTTGAATCAAAGGACTAACTTTGCAAACGCTTGTTTGGTTAAGGGACTAAAATAAAATGGCCATTAGTCAAAGGACTAACTTTGCAAACGCTTGTTTGGTTAAGGGACTAATGTTGCCAAATTTATATGTCAATTGTGGGCCAAATTTATATTAATAAAAAAATAATGGAATGACACATGTCAATAATGGAATGACACGTGTCTGCAAATTTATGAGGTCGAGCAGTCGAGCGTGGAATGGTTGGCCTATTTTGAGAAAATGATGTAGTTTTTGGCTTCCTCTTGAAATGGTTGAAAAGTTTTGGCCTATTTTGGGAATTTTCTCAAAAAAAAAATCCAAATCTCTACTATATAGTTAAATTGATGGAAATGAATATCAATAAAGTTCAAGCCAAGCAATTCCGAGCGTTGTCTAGAGGGATATCACGTATGACTACAAAAGTATTAGTGAAGCCAGTCCAAGAGTTCAGTAAAAAAGGAGTCTACACCTCAATTGTCGTGTACCGAGAAGTTTTACATGACGAATAACGTGCATCGTTAGTTACCTTATCTTATAATTGATGTAATGTTTTATTTTCAGTTTCACTAAATGTTTTTATATTTTCTCTGATACATTTTAAGATTTTTTTTTAGTTGAATTATCGCATGTTACAACATTTTGCAATTACATTTTGATTATTTCACTTTTTATGTATAAACGTTATATGAAACATTTATAGTTGTTTGCTGCTAGATATCCTGTCGCTATGCATTTTGGTTGTTTCACGTTTTATCACAACCATGATTGTTTGCTAGTAAAAAATTTCGTTGCTATGCACAGGTAGTATTCTAATATATACAAGTAATATAACAAAATGAAAAGGTGCAATCATACAAAATCGGAACAAAAAATTGCGTACAACCATAAGGCTGGACACACTCAACCGGTTTCTTTCGGCCGATCGCAACAAAAACCACAAAGCGACCGAAGGTCGCTTGGGATGCACAAGAAAGGTCGGTCGCTTTTTTGTTGAAGTATCGATCGGTCTATCGACCGAGTATACGAAAGAAGCAAAGCAATAAATTCCACTTTTTCAAACGGTTACAATGTTTTTTTTAAAAAAAAAACTTTTTCAATCTTATAAATACCTACCTCAAACACACAATTTCAAACACAATTCAAATTCAACTTCTCATCCATAAACCACTTCTAATCATGTCAAACAAAAACACACCCACATCAAAAAACCGACGATCCCGGCTACCCCAAAACAACTTCTCGCCGGAAAACAACTTTTAACTACACGGCATAACACCACCACAACAACGGGGTATCGATTTCGTGCACCCTCTTTTGAATACTCATCACGATTACCACAACCCAACCAAAATCAAAACATGTTTTACCTTAATCGTCCATATGTTTCACCTTATCGTCCAAATACGGGTGATGAGTGTGTAAATACTCATCATTTTACACCCATTTAAGACACAAAAATAACCAAAAACACCCAAATATATTGCAGATATCCTTGGTTTTGTATTTTTATGTGTTTCAGGTACAAAGGATTGAAAACTGAGCGAAAACGGGCATTTTTGGAGCAATTCGACAGCGATTGTGCATTTGGTCAAGAAGAGTCAAAGTCAAAGTCAAAGTCAACCCCCAAAATACCAAAACAACACAAATGAACCTTGGATTTATTTTTCAGATTTTGGCAGCCTAGGTCCTTGGGATTTTCAAAATTTACAATTGTGGCCCTTGAACTTTAACCAAACATTAAACCCATCCCACAAATAAAACATAAACCTAATCCCAATCATTAAAACCACTAACCCATCACCACACCAACCCATTTAACCCAATCCAAAATCCTTAACCCATCTAAATCCCGCAACCAAAGCCCAACCCACTTAAATAAAACCCGGCCTTTTTACCCTTAGCTAAACCAAAACATTGACCCAGTCAATCCTTCTTTCCCCTATCCCAAAATCCCGCCTAAATTAAACCTAGGATACCACCCTCCCAACACCATCATCATCTACTCTGACAAAACCCCCTCCTCACCATACTCCTTTTTCTGTCACACTCAACCCACCCTACATCCTATCTTCACGAGATGCCAATCCAGGTCACCAATCCGTGTGACTTAATGGGCGCCAAAGTGATTAAAGGGCTGAGATCACTCCTCTTTAATCCAACGAATGGGATTAATCCAAAGAAGCACAAAAGTGGTATCCAAGGCTTTTTCTACTCACAAAAGAAACACAAGAGCAGAAGACCCTTAGTCCTTAGCTTAGTATAAATAGACTAGTGTTGTATCAGTAGAAGTTAGGTTTTATTTAGCTTATTTTATTTAAGGTATTGTATTTTTAAGCTTATTTCTGTTTCAATGTTGTAATTTAACTTTAGTTTTAATATAATTTCAATTTCAGTTTCATTGTTTAAGAAAAATCAAAAATATAGCTTCTAGCTTATTTACTGTTCAGTAGCTTATTCATGTGCTTATTTTATTTTTTTTTATATCTGATCTCAGTGGTGTTATTTAGAGTCAGTTTAGTAGTTGTTGCTTGCTCATTTTCACTTTTACCTTAAAAATCTTAAAAAAGCCAAAAAATAGTTAAAAAGCTCATCTGCTTATTAGTGCTTTTGTAGGATTGGATAGTGCTTGTTAGTGGTTAAAATAGGTTAGGTAAACAGTAGGTTATCAGTTTCATGGCTTTATTGGGTGTTCTCTAGTATATAAGCAAAACAGCCTTAGGTTCAAGTAGTGTTTGGGACAGTGGGTTAAAGTGGGTCAAAATGGTTGCACACTGTTCATTTGCACTATGGTCAACTTTGGTTAAGCTTATTGGATCATGTATAAGCTGAATTTAGTAGTGTTTGAGTTTTTTAGAAGCTATTTGTAATTTGGAATTTGTGGAAGAAAAATTGAACCTTGAACAGCCCCTATTAAGCTCTTATTAAGCTGAGCTTGTTCTTCCTAGTTTTTTGGCATATTTTTTGTTCAGTATAGTAGTTTCAACCTTTGGTCAAGTGTCATTAGGTTTTGCAAGGTCTAAGGCTCAAAATCCCAAATCTGCCTTTGCAGACTGATATAGCAGCCCTGCACATTTTTTGAGCCTAACCATGCTTATAACTAGGACTGTATCTGCTTGATAAGCTGCCCTTTTTGCATTATTTGTGGTTTTCTCAGTAGCTAGTAGTACTAGCTTCTAAGGTCTGAGCTGGTATTCCATTTATAGCTTATTTAATAAGCTTAAATCAGGTCTGCAATCAGCCCCTCACAACTGATCTCAGGCCTGCACAGTTTTTAGTTCCACATGCATCTGATCTAGAGCTTTTTTTAGATAAGCTATTGAACTTAACTTTTGGGCATTTTGGGTTTACTAGTAGTCTGCTATATAAGCTTTCATGATTAGCTTTTGGTTTCCCCTGATTTGCTTCTGTCTAGCTTATAGGATGAGTTAAAATAGGGAGATTAGTCACTTGTTTCTGCCATTAAGTAGTGACTGTTCTACTGCTTATTTGCCATATCTGAGTGCTTATCTGAGCTTATTGAGTTAATTTGAGCTTTAGTCAGTATATTGCACTAGTTCTGAGCTTTTGATAATTTTTAGTGCTTTCTAGCTTATCTTAGGGCTTATTGCAAACTGCTTATTAGCCCAAACTGCTTATTATGGGTTAGATAGCTTCTGCTTTTATTTTTCCTAGATTCCTAGTTAAATTTTAGATTTACCTGTAATTTTTTAGAATTTTCCAAAGTCATTTAATATTTTTAAATCATTTAAATAGTTTATTTTAGTTTTTAATTCATAAAAAATAATTTAAAAGTCAGAAAAATAAAATTCTTTTTTTCAAAATTTTCTTTTGTCATTTAGCACGTAGGAAAAATAATTTGGAACTTGTAGGATTAGAATTTCTTAAATTTCACTTTTAGTCGCGCGTTTTCCCGGTTTTAGCTACGTTAATTTCATTTGCTTTGTAGATTTTCATGTTTAAGTTTCCTGTAGCCTATTTATGCTTCCCATAGTTGTAGGATATTTAATCAAACACCAAAAATCAAAAAAATCCAATCATCAAGCATTTTAATCCCGAACCAAAAACAAAATCCTCGATTCACACCTCGCTGGGACACGACCCGGGTGATCACTTGCCCGGTATCTCATACTGTATTCACGGGTTTTGCAAGTTTGACTTTTCCTAAAGGTTTGACTTGTCATTTCCCACGTATCACGTGTGCACGATACTATATTTATATATATATACTCACACATGGATCAAATTTTGGCGCCGCTGCCGGGGAGGTTGTGTTGCGACAATATTGTTAAAGGTTTTAACGATTAGTGACTTGAGATCCTTCCTTGTGAAGTTCCCGTTTTCCATAAACCCCATAAAATACAAAAATATTTTTCTTGTCTTTTGTATATATATTATCATATAAAAACAAAAATACAAAAACATTCGTCGTTTTATTGTGTTAAAATAAAAGATAAAAGCAATCTCAATATAATATTCCTCAACTTGGAGTATTATCATATTAAGTTCCCAAACAAAAGATATAAAACTTGCCTTTGTGTCGCTTGCGAATTCGGCTCACCTTTGATTGATAAACAAACTCTAACGGAGGTTTCAGGAGGTTTGTCATTAAATTGACGAACCGAAAGGAGCGGGTTTTTAAGGAGCATTTATTGCCCACCTTTGCTCCTCCGCCACCCTGTGCGTTTTTCTTTCAAAGAGCTACCGTACGCTTGTTTGATTTAAGGTTTAAGTTCACTTGTGTTTTGCCTCGGTCTTGTTTTAATTGAATTGTTTTTATTAGTGCATGCGCACTCGTTCTTCTCCGTCAACAAGTCCTTTACGTGAACTCGTGCATACCCCGAGAAGACGTAATCGGAGACGTAATTGTAGGCATTCCGCCTCAATAGCCGAACCCGAAGTTCGTGCTATTCCTAACCCCATTCCTCCCATTGTCACAATGGCGGAGGAACGTACCATGTGTGAGCTTCTCCAAGCACCCACCGAGGGTTACGGAGATGCTATTGTTGTTCCGACAATCGTTGCCGATAGCTTTGAGCTTAAAACGGGGTTCCTAAACTTAGTAACTTCAAATCAATATTTCGGATTTGAGAGGGACGATCCTCATTCCCACATTCGATGGTTTAACAAGATCACCTCTACCATCAAATACCGAAATGTTCCTCAAGAAGCTATCAAACTTCTTCTTTTTCCTTTTTCTCTCAAGGGGGCAGCCCGGATTTGGCTCAAAAAACAACCCCCTCGTTCTATTGAAACATGGGAAGATTTGGTGTCGAAATTTGTGAATGAATTCTTTCCCCCTTCTAAAACCACAAGCCTTAAAAATGAAATCACCAAATTCACTCAAAAATTTGATGAATCCTTTAGTGAAGCGTGGGATCGTTTTAAAGAATTACTTCGCAAATGTCCACACCACGGTTTCTCCGAGTTACATCAACTCGACACCTTCTATAATGGTTTGAACCAAACGGACCAAGATTCTCTTAATGCCGCCGCCGGTGGCAATCTCTTGAATCGGACTACGAAAGATGCATTAACCATCATCGAGAATAAGTCCAAGGTCCGCACTACACGAAGCAAGCCGGTTGTTTCCCAAGTTAGTAGTGCTTCTTCTTCTTCATCTCACGTGAGTACTTCTAGCACCGATGCTAAGATTGAAAAACTCACGGATGCTATTCAAGCTTTGGTTCTTTCCAAGCAAAAGAAACTATCTTCCCCACAAACTTCTTCACCCACTCAAGTAAAAGCGGTGGAAGAAACTTGTGTCACTTGTGGTGGTCCTCATGCATACTACAATTGTACTGCCACCGATGGTAGTCGATTTGAAGTTAATGCGGTAGCCGGGGCTTACAACCAAGGAGGTAACCAATACCGTCCTCAAATTGACCCGAACTATCGTGTTAGTAATCAAAGTGGACCACCCGGATTTTCTCAACCCAACAATCCAAATAGATTTAACCAAAACCAACCGAGAGGGCAAGATGTTCGAAACCAATTTCAAGCCCCGGTAAATCAATACCCAACCCAAGGGGGTAATTTCAATCAAGGCTTTCAAGCTTCTAATTACCAAGCCCCCGTTGGTCCCTCAAATGAACTTGCTAATTACATCAAGTCAAATGAGGCCAACATGAGGTCAATGCAAAATCAAATCACCACTTTGAAAAATGATTTTCAAACCTCAATAACAAAACAAGGTCATGAGCTCAAAAACGAACTTAGAACAACAAATCATAAAATTGAGCAATCTCAAAGTAAAATTGAGAATATGTTTGCTAGCCTCATGAACCAAATGAATCAAGCATCAACTTCGGGAGGTCTTCCGGGAAATACCATTCCCAACTCGAAGGGTGAGTTGAAAGCCGTCGCCACTCGAAGTGGTAAGACGCATAATGGACCCTCGACTCCTATGCCCCCTCCACCGGGGGAAGTGAATCGAGATACCGAGGTGACAACGGACAAGGTACATTTCTCAAGCCCACGAAGTACCGCACACGTCCAATCTCCAGATGTCCAAACTCCAATTCCGGAACCCGATGTTCCGAAGACAAATCCAAAGCCTTCGATTCCATATCCTTCAAGGCTTAATGAACAAAAGCTCCATGATAAAACAAATCAACAAATGGAGAAATTTTTCAAAATATTCAGTGAATTGCACTTTGACATAAGCTTCGCTGATGCTCTCGTTCTTATGCCCAAATTTGCATCTACACTAAAAAGTTTGCTAAGCAACAAAGATAAGTTGACTGAGATGGCAAAGACCCCGCTTAATGAGCAATGCTCGGCGGTTCTCCTCAAAAAGCTTCCCGAAAAGCTCGGAGACCCCGGCAAGATTTTAATCCCATGTGATTTCTCGGGGATGGTTCAGTGCTCTGCCTTGGCCGATCTTGGCGCAAGCATTAACCTTATGCCACTCTCGGTATGGAAGAAATTATCTCTTCCGAAACTTACCGATACTTGCATGACACTCGAGCTAGCGGACCGCACTATAACTCATCCGCGCGGAATAGCTGAGGATGTCATTGTGAAAGTAGGAAAGTTCCACTTTCCTACTGATTTTGTTGTGGTAGACTTTGATGCCGACCCTCGAGTTCCACTCATTCTGGGTAGAGCTTTCTTAAGAACGAGTCGTGCTCTCATTGATGTATATGCTGAAGAGTTAACCATTCGTGTTGAAAATGAAGAAGTCACGTTTAACATCAATCAAGACTCTAAACCTCGAACCACCAAAGGCAACGTTGCTACGGTGAATCAAAAATCTGATCTCGTAATTGCTTCCAAAAGAAGTGATTCGATACTTTCAAGATTCGAGGTTAAGAGTACTTCAAACAAACGTGCTGAGCTTAAAGCAATGAAGATTACCCCGGGCACAAGCAAATGGTTTGAGAAATGTGCTGGGGAAGTAAAAAGTGTTTTTGATTACGATGAACAAGATCCGGAGACCACAACGAAAGTGGTGGAAATTGCTAGCTCTAAGAGCACACCACTTGTCCCATCTCCGGAATCGGTTTGTCGTATCGAGATTGTTGATTCTATGGATGGAACTAAAAATTCCACTCCTATTTCTGCACCAATCATTTCCGACTCTTCCATTACTTCTCCTCCGATTGAGTGAAGTGATATCTATATGGAAGAACTCGAGATGTTCTTATTTGATGCTCCAATTTCGCCAAAAATTGTTGAGCCCGATGGTGATCCGGGGGGAGATGCTCCGTTATTAGAAAAAATGATATTTGATGAACCATTATTTTTTCTCCCCCCGAAGGAAGTTATTGTTGAAGATAAGCCGTCAGATCCTTTGGAGCATGAGCTCGAGGATCTTGTTCCCGAATATGAGAGTTTTATCTTTGACACGGCTGAAGAGAGTAGTGGCAATCCCACTTCTCATTCTGATTTTTCCCTCCCGGCTTATGAAGCCTTTTCTTTTGATATTGATCTTTTGGAAGACACGAGTAGTACCACTTCTCATGCTTGTATCTCTCTTCCCGAGTATGACTCATTTCTCTTTGATAAAAATGATCCGGTTATCTTCGAAGAGTTCTCCGGTGAACTCTCTCAGCCGGAATTTGACCATTTTTATTTCGAGATTGAGAATGACTCTAGTGTGGGGGGAGATGTTATTGATCATAAAGATTTATTTCTTGAAGATTTCATCCCGACCCTCCCTCCCGTTGAAGACGATATTTCTTTTGATGAAGAGTTTATTATGATAATCATAAAAATCTTGCTTCTCTTCATCACATATGGTGTGATTTCTCTTTCCCTTTTCTCCTACGGGAATGAGGACACCATCTTTGACCCCGGTATCGTCCTTAATAGTTTCTACTATTAAAATACCGTGGGTATCTCGTCGGTGTGGAACTTTCTTATATTCAAATGTTTATCCAAACACATTGAATGAAAGTCCGATGGAGATTGTTTCTTCCACATGCTTCCCCAAGAACCAATGAATTCGGGGTCGAGTCAAGCTAGTGACTCGGTTAACAAAAACATTAGCAACACATGGGTAAACGCCCATGCTTCTGACTTCTCTCTATTTTCTAACACTAAGTGTGGGGGAGTCCCACTGTGCTTGGCTTTTGTGTTGTTTGCTCTGATTTTCAGGTTTCCCTTGGATAGTGTTGATTGACGCGCCTGTTTTCAATCCAGCCGCCCAATATCCTATCCTTTTGCTAACGATTATCTAGGGATATCTTTTCAACCTTTTTTGTGAAAAATAGAGATTTCTGTTCCACACTTGGCTAGTGGTATTACCTTTTTACGTTCTAAGTGTCGGCATAGTAACCGGTACTTTGAATATTGAGGGCAATATTCAATTCTAAGTGTGGGTGGGAATTCTCTCGAATTTTGTCACATGTGTACCTTCTAGTCCCTAGTACCCCCGTTTTTGGCCAAAAATTTTAAATTTTTTGTCATTTTTAGATAAGAAATTGCAATAAAAAGTAGTGTTTAGTCTTGATTAGGTTAGAACAAAGGGAATCCCGACTCTGCCAGAGTGTTGATCTGGCTGCTCCCTTAACGGTTAGACTAAGGTTTTACGATTTGTGCAAATGAAAATGCTAAGCGTAGAGTAGTTGGTTCTCTTTAGAGCTTATACAAGTAATCTATGGCTTTTCCTCCCAGAAGATAACTAATCTGATTAAATACGTGCTGTTTTCAAACGTTTGAACGTGAAAATCATGTTGTTATGCAAAACAAATTTTAATACAATTTTGATATAGAGCCCGAGTTCAACTTTTTATTTTAATTTTTGAGAAAGCATATAAGTCCTAAGCTACGGTTCGAAATCAGCCCTTGGATCCTTTATTCCGTTAATTTATGTTGCACAAGTAAATTATTTTAAAAAAAAAAAAAAAAAAAAAAAAAAAAAAAAAAAGATGAAAAAATGAAAAATAAAATAAAATAAAATGGAATTGTAATACCTGAAATTCAGAAACCATGTAAAATGACCAGAATACCCCTGCAACTTAAAAATGTAATTAAAAGTGTTTAAAACACCAAACAACTCACAAACGCTTGGGAAATTACAATATATAAATTACGAAAATTTCTACATGAACATTTCGACATTTCTAGCACCCTAAAAATATGTATCACACTATACAACATTTATATTGGACCGAATACATTTATTTGTTATTTACAACGTATAAGAAATCATTTAAATGCAAATAATTATAGATAATTACCAACTAAATTATGGAAATTATGCTAAATGGGCTGTAAATCAATCACAACCAAAATTTAAGCCATCCTTTTTTATCTATACACGGTTTGTATATCTCTTTCACACGCTCCCTAATTATCTTGGAACCGAAACCCTAAAATTTCACACACAAAATTCGTATCATCTTCATCTGAATTTCTGGAGGTTACTTAGCATTTTTCCTGAGTTCATTCTAGTGCTAGGAAGGCTAGAAAAATAGTACTTCGATTTATAGAGGCCTGGATTCATTGGTGTCGAATTTTGTTTCATACGTGAGGTAAAATCCATTTTAATTCATACGATCCCTTTTAAATTCGTTTTCCATTTTTCCTGTGTTCCTCATATCATATGTGATCTGTGAAAAATGATTCCAAGGTTGTTTGCTCGCGTTTGTGCTCATGGGGAATTTTGGTGTCGATTTAAGCAAACCGTGTGATATTATTTCTCATCTTCCATTCGATCACTCTAAGCTCACTCTGGTATTTTCTCATGATCTCTACATCACATAAGGTCTGTATAAAATGATAAAACCAAATCATGCACGCTAGATTGACCATATGAAAAATAACGAGTTTATAAACCCTAAAAATACAATCGGGTATAATATATTACATGTGATTTTTCTGAGCTTTACATATAATTTTCATGGGATCTACATACATCATATAACATCAGAAAAATAGGATTTCGAATTTTTATAGCTTAATTCGTTGTTTTTGGATTTAATTATTATATCGGGTTTTTGTGAAATAAGAAGGAAAATATGGAAAATAATGGTACGATTGGATCTAGGGTTTTGTATAATGTAAACCTGGAAATTAATGTTGTACTATGATGATATAATGATGGTATAATGATTGGGATTTGTTAGGGTTTAATTTTGATATATAATATGTATACCGAATAGAAAATAAAATGAAAAGGGGATGTTTTGTAATTATTAAAACTTGTGGGATATTTTTGTAATATTATGTAGACCTGGGAGAATATGTAAAAATTATAACATGAGGGTCTTATTTGTAATTTTGGCGAGATAAGGATTTAAATTGTAACATTTGTGTCGAATTTATATTAAATCAAAAAGGAGGGACTAAAAGTGTAATTTCTGGAAACTTGAAGGTTCTCGGTATAAATAATGTTATGAAGGGTGAAATGGGTAATTTTGAATAATTAAGGGCTTAATATGTAATTATGGATAAATTATTAATTCGTTTTACATTTTTGAAAATACAAGGACTATTTTTGTAAATTATCGAAACTTGAAGGGTTGTTGTACACTATATATATTTAAAGGGTATTTTCTGTAAATTGACAAATTAAAGGGCTTAATGTGTAAATGTAACTATGATAAGGGTTAAATTGTAAATTATATAATTATAAGGTTTAATTTGTAAATAAATTAACTAAAGGGGTGTAATGTGTAAATTATGGAACTTAAAGGTTGAATGTATAATTCTGGAAACCTGCTAAAATAGAAAGTTACTAAATCTGGAAAGTTTCTTAAAATGGAAAGATGAATTAAAATAGTAAGTTGAACTTGAACCCCTTTGTAATTCCGTCTTCTACTTCTTTAGGTGTGAAGAAGGAGAAGCACTGATCTCTGTTCCGTGTTTGCTTGTCATAAGGTACAGATATTCCGCCCTCTTTCAGTAAGGGCAATTTCCTTCTCTTAACTTTGATTCTGATCTCTGTTTCCTATTAGGATTTCCCTAAACCATTGCTATGTTCTGTAACCACTGTGAAAAAAATCCCTTATTTAAAATAAACTATCTCTCAGAATACTTATCCTTTTTCCACGTAGAAATTTTTTTCTCTCTTGATTATAACTATTATCCAATGTGACGAAGATCACATCCCGAATAACCGTGCTTGCAACTCAACCTTAACTGATTTAGTATTCAACTAAGTAAACATCTTTGACCTGAAATGTTATGAGGTCCCACTTATCACTTTACGTTATTTCGCTAACATACGTTTAAAACTGAACGGTTCCTAACTGATGATAGTTTTTATGAAACCCTAAACTACCATAACAACATTTATGAACAACAAAACCCTAGAAATACTAAAGTACAATTTATATGATTAATGTACAAGTGTCTAAAGCATAAAAACCTTAATTCTACTTTAACTCCCGATAAAACCCTAATCTCACATAACTATGAATTTATATATACATTTTACAAACCCTAATTTATTTATACAATATTTTTACAAGATAATATATTTACAAGTTATTTAAACTAGTATACAAGTCATTTATGCACAAAAACATTTATTCACAATATCTTTATAAAAATCATCTTTATATTTATTATAACATATAAATTACAAACCCTACATGCATAACTCTTAAAAATTATATTTTCCAAACTCACTAAATATTTTTACAAGTTTTTAAACCTAAAGTACAAGTACCTAATGCATATAAACTAAAACTTTCATTTATTTACTTTTAACTTAACAAAACTTAACATATAATTTTCACAACCTAATAAATTATAAAAACTACATTTTCCTCATATTTTAAATTATAAGTACAACCTTACTAAAGCTAAAGTACAAGTCTTTTATGCATGAAACTATATATTTATAAGATTCTAAATAAAACCTTGATAATAGTTACTTAAATGACATTTTATGTAATATTTTTACACAATAAATTATAAAAATAATTTAATTATTTATTTAATATATGTAAAACTTCATAAACTCAATGTACAACTCACTAATGCACAAAACTATGAAAACTCATTTATTTGTATTTAAAGTATAATAAAAATTACATAAAAATTATAGAAAACTAAGAAATAATTAAAAATAGATTTTTCTTATTTTTCTTACATTAGTACAAGTCCTCCTAGCTTAGAGTACAACTTGCTAAAGCACAAAAACTATTTTTCTCCTAATATGTACAATTCGATATAGGTAAAATTAGGTTATTTAAATTCAAAATTCATTTCTAACTTACCCTAAACCTAGGAAACCCTAACACTACCCAAAACCCTAGTTTACAAGATTACAAAGCATTAGTACAACCCTTCTAAGCATGAAGTCGAACCATAACTACCTAGTTACACTTCCTAGTTCAAATCTAACCCTAACTAACTAAGTATCTAGAAGACTTAAATCCTAAGTAGTCCATTTGTATGGAGAAGAGAAGATACACATAGCACTTCTTCTAGATAAACCCTAGGTGTATGAACATAAGCCTTACACATCACCTTAACCCTCCTCCTCCTATTGTGGCGCCATAACAACCTTACAACACATCAAATCTAAACTATGGTGCTCATAAGAACGCATCAAACCCTAACTAAACACCTTCCTATAAATAGAACACAACATAAACCCTAACTTCCCATAAACCAATCGAATCACCACAAATAACCTCAAAACATTTCACCACTGATCCCACCAGCCTAGATTAAGTCTAAATACACCCAAGAAGGCAGTAGGAATAGGCTAGAACCATAGGAGAGCTCGAAACAAACCCTACACCAAAACTATGCCCTAATCGACTAACATAAAGCAAGGTATGCTTATGGCCTTTTTGCTTACTTTTATATACATACTCTAAGTCTAAAAATTTCCTAGAACATGTCCTAATAAGCCTATAAACCCAGAATTAACAATAACATAATTTTTCTTATTTTTGTTCAAACCGAGTATATTTGTAAAAATCTATTCGAATTAGTTTTCTAAAAAGCCTAGATTGATGAAAATGGATTAGGAACTCTTTAAACATGTTGGGTTAACTAATCATAACATAAAAACAAGTGGTCTAAAAATCGGATTGCAAGAAAAGCAAGTTTTTCTTTTCTTTTTGCTACTGTCGAACAGCAGTACCTCTGCTGCTTACGACCCTAATTTACCCTAGTAAACGAATCTTATAAATTCTAGTTTTCAACATAGTTAAATTACTTTCAAAGAGCTATACATAGGAAAAATAATCAACGTTTTTCGTTGAGAAACGAGGGAGAACGGGGCGTGTAAAGTTGGGTAAAAATCTGTGTCGAGTAAATCTATGTTACGACTTTCTGTTTTCATTTTTTTTAATTCGTGGGTTCAAATCAGGCCATGATACTTTACAAAAACACTTTTAAGATAATTATAGACATTTTTGAAAAGGAGTCGTAAAAGGTTTCGAGGTAAAACACGAGATACAAATTGTTTTTGTGTAAGGATGTCGAGTGAAAGTCCTTGAGAGTCTCAAGGACTAATCTTGCCAAAACTCTAAAAGGTTTCCTGTTTTGGACTATTTTTGCAATCGAATAAAACCCTAGGGGTATAAACTGTCACTTTTAGCTTGAGGGTACAAAGTGTCATATTAACTAAAGTCCGAGGGTAAAAGTTGTTATTTCCATATAGTTAAGGGTAAAATTTGCCAAACCTAGAAACTTGAGGGTCTAAAGTGAAAATAAACTATAAACCCTAATTATTATTTAATATTATTATAATTTTATTATTATTATAATTATTATTATTAATATTATTATTATTATTATTAAGTTTTATTTTAAACTTAATATACGTTTTTACCGTAACTTGCAAACGAAGTATCCATTTAACGAACGGACAGAACCGAATTTTACAGATAAGAAAATATAATAAAATCTTACTTTTGAAACTACATATTGGCTCAATTAAGCTTTTAATCACCAACCAGAAGGTTACAAAACGAATAATGGAAACTTATATATATTCAGGAACGATTACTGAAACTTGACATAACAACCCAGGTTGCAAGCCGGAGACGTTTATCAACTTTGTATAACTTTGTTTTCCATCCAGATTGATCAGGTGAGTTTATAGTCCCACTTTTCTTATTTACGTGTTTTCCAAATATGTGGGGAGATACATGCTATTAAACCGAACACAAGTATTTTCCTGATTGTTATTGCACTAGGCTAACTTACCTTATTATTGAGATTGAATTATTTATTTAAAAGACCCTCATATCATGCACCATTAGTCACCTGCTGGGTGAGCGCGAATATGTGAATAGATCTATTGGCCTGACGACCCATTTGTTCTAACCGGATGGATATCTACGTGGTAGCCGGTTAGGCAGATGCATTATATTTGATATCTTTAACTCGGGGGCAAGACCACTCTCATTTCAATCATGATTGTGGAACCTGGAAACTGTTAACGCATTGCGTGTCATGAGGTTTAGTGCAATATTCCTGAACTACGATATAACTGAATTCTTTTACTTTGGCTAGTGTTCAAACTGATTATAACTTTAAACGCTATAGATTCACTCAACCTTTGTGTTGACTTTTTAAGCATGTTTATCTCAGGTATTTAGAAGTATGATTATTGGCACGGAGCGGCGGTGGACTTTCTTCTTAAAATAAAAGGGTGTCCACTTTGTTATCATTCAAAAGGATAATGTAACTTTTATAATGTAATTTCCGAACCTCCCTCTGGGACCTATCTTATGTACTCTGATATTAAATAAATGAATGATAACAATTTATTTAAAAACGTCTCTTTTCGAGTCGTTTTCTATCTCCATGACTGTGAACCATGAAGTAACACCCCAAACTTATATTCCGCTGCGTATCTCAAAAATGGCGGTGTTACAGATTGGTATCAGAGCTTGTGGTTATAGAGAACCAAATGTTTTCAAACATTGGACTATAACCGGTTTACACAAAAACTTAACCAAAGTTCTCCGTGCCACGCCGTTACTGAAACATTATTTGTATGTAAGTTACTGTAATCGTTTAAACAATATAAATGGAATAATTATAACTATAAAGTGGTTACAGAATCCTGATTCCCCTATCCAATCTATTCCACTCATGTCCAGGCTAGGACATCAAGATAATACCATATCCATTTAGGATCATTTATACTAAACTTCGTACTCTTGATATTTTTACATTTCACCTTTAGTTTCTTTCCCTAAATGTATTAATTTCTTATAATAATTTCTTATAAATATTATTTGCAAATTATCACAATACCATGTCTCCCGAAACCCCTAAAGTTAACCAAACCACCCCAAACCTCACTCTAGATAACAGTTCCTTCCCACAAACTCCAAACATAGACAACCACCTAACTGGTAACATAATAAGTGACGGAAACTAGGACCACTATTAAAAACAAGGAACCCAAGTATCCATATTAGAGACACAAAAATTCTTAACCTACCACGTGTTGTGTAAATAAAGAGACGTTGCATTAATTGTTTTGGTAAAACAATTAATCAAGTTATTAATATCATGCTATAACTCAACATACCAAGACCCACCTAGACTAGGCTATAACCAATAGAAATTCCTTCTAGGATAAATTTCGGAAGAGAACTTGATGAATGAAGAGAAAGTCGCTGAACCTTAGCTTTTATTAGTTTGTTCCTTACCAAGAGTAAATATACACCCTCATCAGCATGATTGTCAAACTGAAAAGATAACTCAGAAGAGTTTCTGGTAACCACTAAATCAGATTTATACCTATCAGTTTCTGTACAATATCTTGGCCACGAGATATGTAGCATAAATATGACGCTTATACTAATCTGTTATATATATAATAAATTAGTACAAGTTATTTATGACTATATGTGGTCTTGATTTTGTTGTAATTTGTTGCATATGGTATCGGTTGATGTGGACCAGTGATGATCATCTTGTATACGCGTATGGACATGTTGTGACCTTATGATTATCATGAGTTGTACCTTGATAATCTAACATGGACAAAATATAAACGTATGCCTTATTGTGGTAATAATAAAACCTAGGAAGAATAACCAAACCTACCATGAACCATGCCCTAGGAATTAAGCAAAATAACCAAAAACAAAAACTCAATGATAGAAAGACCATCATTTTAACCTAAAGATTCCCGACCTAGAAATTAAGCAAGGTGCTACGCCTAAGAGAAAGGACTTTAAAAGAAAACTTGATAGGAAAACCCTAATACCAATAGGGAAACTGAGATTGGTGTAAAGAAAAAACTAGAACTCATTAGGAATCCCAACCATGTCCTAGGATGACTTTAGTATTTAAACAGAAGATAAATCCCTGTAGGAGATAAATAAATTGAGGTTTAGAAACACTCTAAGTCGTAATCCCTTTCAAAACTTACTTAGGTTATGATGGATGTGACCTAAGAAAAACAACTACCTTCCTGCTATATAAACCCTCATTTTGAAATAAATCTCCATAATAAATTCAGCTTCTATTCCATCTATTCTACCCATAGGTATTTCGTAGCCATCCACTATTATATCATCAGGAATTAGGTTTACTCCTAACCAATCAATAGACGAATCTACCCTGTAGGATTCTTAGACAAACCTTAAGATTTATTTTGAGGATTACCTTAGTATCACCCTAGAAATTCCTGACCTACCACCATAGTATAAACAAAAATTTTCTTAATCTTTTGAAAAATATTTATGAAAACAAAACGTCGAACACCATCTAAAACAATTTGAAAAATATAAAATACCACCACAACTGGACCAAATATCACATCATTCAGTCCTCAGTTTTGCATAGTCTGGCCAACTATGTCTAAACTAGGAAGAATCATGTCATAATTGGCACAGTTATCTTTTAAAATTTTCTAATAACAATTTTCATTCCAAAGCGAAATATATATAAAAAAAAAAAAAAAAAAAAAAAAAAAAAAAAAAAAAAAAAAATTCATAACATATCACTTTTGATTTGATACAATAAAATTCTACCACTACTACCCATTACCTCTAAGGATAGGAAATTAACAAGAATTGAGAATAGAAGAAACCCTTAGGAATTATGATAAACCCAAAACGATACAAATTTCATTAAGAATCTTGGAAGATAGTACATAGTTAACAACGGAAATGCTAAAATTACAAGGATTACATTAAGGGTTACCTAGGAAACATACAAAGACCTTATAGAATACCTAGATATTACAATTTAAACTAGGAATCATGAAAATTCATACAAAGCGAAATCACTAGCATTGGAAGTACTAAGGTTACAATGATTACAAGATAGGGAATAGATTCACTAATAGGTTGACCCACTATGAAAATGAGGATCGCCACCAACATCACAATAGCTAGAGCCACAACAGGATGAAGAACCTTGACTATCCTGCGTAGTAAGTACCACGAGACTAAATATTAGGCATAAGAATAAATAAGCTTTATTTGAGGATTACATAGAAAAACAACCCTTACCCCCATATCTTGTCAACCCCGATAGCAAAGACCACAATAGGCATAAGGACCGCTAGGACATAAACTAGGAACACATGATCTTCGTTCGGTACATAAGCCAAATAGGAAACTGCAAGGACCACGTAGACGATCGCTAAGAATGTAACAAGGTGCGGCATTTTGAGGTTTTTAGGAAAGAAATTTGGTGGTGAGAGAATGAGGATTGAAAATGAGGTATTTATGGAGAAAATGTAGCCGTTAATTTCACTATTGAAATTCGAACGTTGCATAGTGCTGTTGCAATGTTTAAAATTTATTAGGTGGCAAAACACTCAAATTTATTTTACCTACTAGGAATAAAACTGATGAAAATACGTTCCCTTAGGTATCGAATAGAAATTCCTAGACGACTCTTTTAGGCCAAAACTATAATTAAGGATTTAGCAGTGAAATAATATTTTTGGAGACATAGGACGTAAGAATAAAATAATATCATTTTATTTTTAACTTGAGGCATTTTAAGCATATCAAACTCCTATCGCAACCTATTCTCATATTCCCTATCTAGGTTATAAATATAGGCCTGACTATTCCTATACTTCATTTTCCCAATTTCCACAACCAACATAGACTGAATCTCGGGACGAGATTCCCTTGACGGTGGGTGACTGTAACCACTGTGAAAAAAATCTCTTATTTAAAATAAACTATCTCTCAGAATACTTATCCTTTTTCCACGTAGAAATTTTTTTCTCTCTTGATTATAACTATTATCCAATGTGACGAAGATCACATCCCGAATAACCGTGCTTGCAACTCAACCTTAACTGATTTAGTATTCAACTAAGTAAACATCTTTGACCTGAAATGTTATGAGGTCCCACTTATCACTTTACGTTATTTCGCTAACGTACGTTTAAAACTGAACGGTTCCTAACTGATGATAGTTTTTATGAAACCCTAAACTACCATAACAACATTTATAAACAACAAAACCCTAGATGTAATACCTGAAATTCAGATAACTTGTCAAATGACCAAAATACCCCTGAAACAATAAAACTTAAATAAATAACTTATAAAAATTCTGAAACGATTCCAAACATTCGAAAACGAACCATATATGAAACGAATAAATTTCTGGGACAACATTAAATTATTTTGAATGTCCAAAAAATTATAAAATCACATATACATATATATATGATCCGAATATAATTAATTATATATGTAATATATTTTGTGAAAATCATTTAACTAGATAAATACCAATTAAATAAAGGAAATTATATACAAAATCAAATTACTTTTGTGATAAGTTTCTAGGCCGAAAATCTGGATACATGCCCCCTCCTAGGTCGGTTAACACAATATAAATACAAAACATAATTTTTGTAAAACTCTATTTTGCCGAAACCCTAAGATCGACTAAACTAAAATCGACCAACCTTCCTATGCGACTTCTGGACCTGAGCAAAGAATTTCTTGGTGTTCCTTGGAGTATTAGCAAGCTACGAAAAATAGGAGTTGGAGTGTCGAAGCTTTGATTCGAACGTGGTGATTTCTTTTGTTCGATCCATACGTACGAGAGGTAGAAATTCCTTGTGACTTATTTTTACGTTCTAAAAATTATCCAGTATTTTTACAATGATCTACATGTCGAATATAACCTAAGAAAAATAATAAACACAAATCATGCATGTTTATTTAGGCGTACGAAATTAAGAGGGTTGAAACAAACTTAATTTGCAAATCATGCTATATGAATTTTATGAGGTGTGACCATAATTTTTACGTGATCTATACTGATGATATAAGTCCATAAAAATAACCCTTTGATTTGTGGAAGCTTAAATCGTGTGTTTTGAATTAATATTGTAATCGAACTTATTGAAAAATAAAAGAAAATAAGAAGAAACCCTAAATCGTGTTAGGGTTAGGGTTTTGTGGGTTGAATCTGAGTAATAAATTCAGTTAATCATTGTGTCATGATGGGTTAATGAGTGGGTAAAGTTAGGGTTTGATTTGGTAAATAAAACATGTATACGATTTGAGATATAAATGACAAGGGCTTGTTTTGCCAACTTTTAAACTTAAAGGTTATTTTTATAATATTAATTAGGTCAGTAAAAGTGTAGGAAAAATATAACTTGAGGGTCTTAAGTGTAAATATTGCGTAAAAATGAATAAATGGTAATTAAGGGTACGATTTGTAATTTATTTAAATGGAGGGACTAAAAATGTAAATTCTGAAAACTTGAAGTTATTTTGAGTAAATAACGTTATAAAGGGTGTCTTATGTAAATTTGAGTAATTATGGGTTTGATATATAATTATTACTAAACTAGGGTTTGAAATATAGTTTTGTAAAGTTAAAGGACAAAAGGTGTAAATTATGAAATCTGAAGAACCTGAATCGTAATACACATAATTTTTAGGATATGTTCTGTAACTTTGTAATATAAGGTGTTTATTTGGTAAAGACAAATATTATAGGGGTTTGAAACATGAATTATGTAAATGAATGATTGTTTTTGTAAATTATATAATTAAGCGGTATAAACTGTAAATTGTGAAACTTAAGGGATTAATGTGTCATTCTGAATATAGTGTGTATTAAATCAGTAACTTAAAGTATTTTCATGATTAAACCTTTGAATTAGATAAAGTTGCAATTGAAACCCTAAACTATGTGAACTCGTCATTTAACTTTTGTAACCTGATAAAATGTACCCTATTTCCATAATAATCTTAAGAAGGACTTAACCTAATCTTGATATTGTCAACTTACTAATAATGGAAATATAACTGAAGACCCTTTGGACTTCTGTCTTCTACTCCTTAGGTTCGAGGAAGGAGTAATTTCATCTTGTCAGCTTTTATCTTTGTGTTCTTGCATTCGTCATAAGGTACAGATATTCTGACCTCTTTCAGTAAGGGTCCTTCATTTCTCTTTTCCTTCAGTTCTCATTTTCCCTTATTAGGATTCCCTATACCATTGCTATGTTCCCTGTTCGTTTGTAAACCTTTCATGTGATCTTTGTTTTGTGAACTTTCATAAACCTTGTGTTTGATTTTTGTCTTGAACCCTGAGCTGTGAGCCTTGTTTTGAATCTAATCTAGTAGACTGGTTATAAAACTAAATTGATTTTGGAATATAAACCTTAATCTGTTAAATCCTTAGTTAAACCTAATTGATTTTGAATTGTTCTTAAAACTACTTATGAAACGTTTTGAGAAAAGCTACTTTAAATAAGTAACATCACTTTTACTGAAAGTTACTAAAGGTTTTGGAAGAACATTTTGAAGAAAACTATTTTGTAAGATCAGTTGTGATGAAAACCATTTTTGAAGGATTGTTTAAATGGACTTTTAAATAGAAACCCTTTTTAGATAAACTGTTGGTATAAAACCTTGATTATAAACTTTTGCCACATGCTTTTGAAACATTTGATACAGTTCTTTAATTTGAACTTAACTTTGACATGAAACGTAACCTGAAAAATTCTAAGTTTGAACCTATGGTATATAATCTTGAATTATTGACATGAACCTTTTGCCATGTACCTTTAGGATATGACCTTTTGATTATGTGATAGTACGCTGACCTTTGACCTATAGATTGATATTACGAGCCAATCACTAGGCATGAGGGTTTCATGTCCATGTCATTGACGCACCTTTGACATGACTCTAGGGCAGGAGAGTGATGACCTGTTCCGTCCCTTACTTATTAATTTGCTATGGCCATTATATTATAATTATTGATTTATCTGTGGGGCGTATGGGTGCACTCTAGATTTGACCTGTTAACTGTATATGTTATTTGTTTATTGTTATACTTATCTGGTGACTGATGGTGTGTGCGATACACGTCTTTCACATATCTGGGAGCTAGCTACTCTATTTAGTTTCATTTACAAAGATATGATATGGCTTGTGTCTGGGCTCGTGATAGATTTATGTTTTCCTTATCTTGTGAAATTCCTTATTACTCGTTCTATTTCTTTTCCTTTGTCTTAAATCTTGTTGTTCTTAACATCTCATTTCTACACCTTGATTTATCGGTATGACGTATATTCTAGATTTCTTTCGTTCTATTCCCTATTATTGTTTTGTTACCTCTATATCTGTTCACTGAGCTCTCGTAGCTCAGCCGCATTTCTTTTCCTGCGGTAGGTATTAGTAGGAAGCTGGGAATGAGAGAAGAATGTATCTTTGGACTTAGAAGTTGGATAGCTATGCTGGATATAGAATTTGACTGAAGATAGTATATTATTAGAAATAATGTTTTGGGAAGTTTTCATTTGTAACCCTATAGATTCTAGTATTTCGATTATTATCCTTTGAGATTTTTGTATTAATGAAAATGTATGCTTGGTTTGTTCTGATGTGGATCCATTGTTGTGATATCTTTACCCTTGTCGGGTTGGGGTGTTACACTAGAAATACTAAAGTACAATTTATATGATTAATGTACAAGTGTCTAAAGCATAAAAACCTTAATTCTACTTTAACTCCCGATAAAACCCTAATCTCACATAACTATGAATTTATATATACATTTTACAAACCCTAATTTATTTATACAATATTTTTACAAGATAATATATTTACAAGTTATTTAAACTAGTGTACAAGTCATTTATGCACAAAAACATTTATTCACAATATCTTTATAAAAATCATCTTTATATTTATTATAACATATAAATTACAAACCCTACATGCATAACTCTTAAAAATTATATTTTCCAAACTCACTAAATATTTTTACAAGTCTTTAAACCTAAAGTACAAGTACCTAATGCATATAAACTAAAACTTTCATTTATTTACTTTTAACTTAACAAAACTTAACATATAATTTTCACAACCTAATAAATTATAAAAACTACATTTTCCTCATATTTTAAATTATAAGTACAACCTTACTAAAGCTAAAGTACAAGTCTTTTATGCATGAAACTATATATTTATAAGATTCTAAATAAAACCTTGATAATAGTTACTTAAATGACATTTTATGTAATATTTTTACACAATAAATTATAAAAATAATTTAATTATTTATTTAATATATGTACAACTTCATAAACTCAATGTACAACTCACTAATGCACAAAACTATGAAAACTCATTTATTTGTATTTAAAGTATAATAAAAATTACATAAAAATTATAGAAAACTAAGAAATAATTAAAAATAGATTTTTCTTATTTTTCTTACATTAGTACAAGTCCTCCTAGCTTAGAGTACAACTTGCTAAAGCACAAAAACTATTTTTCTCCTAATATGTACAATTCGATATAGGTAAAATTAGGTTATTTAAATTCAAAATTCATTTCTAACTTACCCTAAACCTAGGAAACCCTAACACTACCCAAAACCCTAGTTTACAAGATTACAAAGCATTAGTACAACCCTTCTAAGCATGAAGTCGAACCATAACTACCTAGTTACACTTCCTAGTTCAAATCTAACCCTAACTAACTAAGTATCTAGAAGACTTAAATCCTAAGTAGTCCATTTGTATGGAGAAGAGAAGATACACATAGCACTTCTTCTAGATAAACCCTAGGTGTATGAACATAAGCCTTACACATCACCTTAACCCTCCTCCTCCTATTGTGGCGCCATAACAACCTTACAACACATCAAATCTAAACTATGGTGCTCATAAGAACACATCAAACCCTAACTAAACACCTTCCTATAAATAGAACACAACATAAACCCTAACTTCCCATAAACCAATCGAATCACCACAAATAACCTCAAAACATTTCACCACTGATCCCACCAGCCTAGATTAAGTCTAAATACACCCAAGAAGGCAGTAGGAATAGGCTAGAACCATAGGAGAGCTCGAAACAAACCCTACACCAAAACTATGCCCTAATCGACTAACATAAAGCAAGGTATGCTTATGGCCTTTTTGCTTACTTTTATATACATACTCTAAGTCTAAAAATTTCCTAGAACATGTCCTAATAAGCCTATAAACCCAGAATTAACAATAACATAATTTTTCTTATTTTTGTTCAAACCGAGTATATTTGTAAAAATCTATTCGAATTAGTTTTCTAAAAAGCCTAGGTTGATGAAAATGGATTAGGAACTCTTTAAACATGTTGGGTTAACTAATCATAACATAAAAACAAGTGGTCTAAAAATCGGATTGCAAGAAAAGCAAGTTTTTCTTTTCTTTTTGCTACTGTCGAACAGCAGTACCTCTGCTGCTTACGACCCTAATTTACCCTAGTAAACGAATCTTATAAATTCTAGTTTTCAACATAGTTAAATTACCTTCAAAGACCTATACATAGGAAAAAGAATCAACGTTTTTCGTTGAGAAACGAGGGAGAACGGGGCGTGTAAAGTTGGGTAAAAATCTGTGTCGAGTAAATCTATGTTACGACTTTCTGTTTTCATTTTTTTTAATTCGTGGGTTCAAATCAGGCCATGATACTTTACAAAAACACTTTTAAGATACTTATAGACATTTTTGAAAAGGAGTCATAAAAGGTTTCGAGGTAAAACACGAGATACAAATTGCTTTTGTGTAAGGATGTCGAGTGAAAGTCCTTGATAGTCTCAAGGACTAATCTTGCCAAAACTCTAAAAGGTTTCCTGTTTTGGACTATTTTTGCAATCGAATAAAACCCTAGGGGTATAAACTGTCACTTTTAGCTTGAGGGTACAAAGTGTCATATTAACTAAAGTCCGAGGGTAAAAGTTGTTATTTCCATATAGTTAAGGGTAAAATTTGCCAAACCTAGAAACTTGAGGGTCTAAAGTGAAAATAAACTATAAACCCTAATTATTATTTAATATTATTATAATTTTATTATTATTATAATTTTTATTATTAATATTATTATTATTATTATTAAGTTTTATTTTAAACTTAATATACGTTTTTACCGTAACTTGCAAACGAAGTATCCATTTAACGAACGGACAGAACCGAATTTTACAGATAAGAAAATATAATAAAATCTTACTTTTGAAACTACATATTGGCTCAATTAAGCTTTTAATCACCAACCAGAAGGTTACAAAACGAATAATGGAAACTTATATATATTCAAGAACGATTACTGAAACTTGACATAACAACCCAGGTTGCAAGCCGGAGACGTTTATCAACTTTGTATAACTTTGTTTTCCATCCAGATTGATCAGGTGAGTTTATAGTCCCACTTTTCTTATTTACGTGTTTTCCAAATATGTGGGGAGATACATGCTATTAAACCGAACACAAGTATTTTCCTGATTGTTATTGCACTAGGCTAACTTACCTTATTATTGAGATTGAATTATTTATTTAAAAGACCCTCATATCATGCACCATTAGTCACCTGCTGGGTGAGCGCGAATATGTGAATAGATCTATTGGCCTGACGACCCATTTGTTCTAACCGGATGGATATCTACGTGGTAGCCGGTTAGGCAGATGCATTATATTTGATATCTTTAACTCGGGGGCAAGACCACTCTCATTTCAATCATGATTGTGGAACCTGGAAACTGTTAACGCATTGCGTGTCATGAGGTTTAGTGCAATATTCCTGAACTACGATAAACTGAATTCTTTTACTTTGGCTAGTGTTCAAACTGATTATAACTTTAAACGCTATAGATTCACTCAACCTTTGTGTTGACTTTTTAAGCATGTTTATCTCAGGTATTTAGAAGTATGATTATTGGCACGGAGCGGCGGTGGACTTTCTTCTTAAAATAAAAGGGTGTCCACTTTGTTATCATTCAAAAGGATAATGTAACTTTTATAATGTAATTTCCGAACCTCCCTCTGGGACCTATCTTATGTACTCTGATATTAAATAAATGAATGATAACAATTTATTTAAAAACGTCTCTTTTCGAGTCGTTTTCTATCTCCATGACTGTGAACCATGAAGTAGCACCCCAAACTTATATTCCGCTGCGTATCTCGAAAATGGGGGTGTTACATGTTCCCTTTGTTTGTGAACCTTTGATATGATCCCTTATTCTGTGAACTCTGATTTGAACCTGATTTATTTCTGAACCTCTGATATATATTACTCCTGAAATATTTGACATGAACCTTTATTTATGACCCTCTGATATGATATCTGACTCTGACCACAGTTTGATACCCGAGCCAACTCACCAGGCATGAGGTGTTCATGTCCTTGTCATTGATGCACCGATGGCTTGACTCTAGGGTAGGAGAGAGATGACCTATCCCGTCCCTGACTTTATCTGATTTGGTGTATTGGTAGACTCTGGCCACCTGGGGCGTATGGATGCATCCTAGATTTGTTCTGTTTCTGTTATCTGTTATAATTTACTGTTTACATGTATACCTCTGGTGATTGATGGTGTGTGCGATACACGTCTTTCAAAACCTCTGGGAGCTGATCACTCCATATATATATTTGATACATGAGGTCACCCCTTATATTATCTGGTTACTTGAGAGGCATCCCCTCTGGATTATTGATATGGCTATATGATTATGATATCTCTGTTTTCTGGGCTCGTGGTGGATTACTGTTCCTTTACATTACTTTTCCTTTACCTTTGCTTTTCCTTACCTTTTCCCTTTTATCCTTATTCATTTCTGCATTCTGATTATGTCTGTTGATCTGTATTTCTGATTCTCTGCATTGTATCCGTTACTGTTTTGTTATCTATATATCTGTTCACTGAGCTCT
Source organism: Artemisia tridentata subsp. tridentata (assembly GCA_021014915.2). Classification (NCBI taxonomy): domain Eukaryota; kingdom Viridiplantae; phylum Streptophyta; class Magnoliopsida; order Asterales; family Asteraceae; genus Artemisia; species Artemisia tridentata. The sequence continues at coordinate 104,452,542 of CP139504.1, forward strand.
CGTAGCTCAGCCGCATTTCTTTTCCTGCGGCAGGTACTTAAGCTAGGAGCTGGGTTTTAGCTTTGGGATGAGAGCGACTTGTGGGAAGCTTAGACTTTAGACATTCTAGCTTTACCATTTGGATTTTGATTCTGTTATGCCATTGTTTGGGCATTTTGGATTTATGTACTTCAGTTTATTTCTGTTTTCACTTCTGGCATAAGTCATGTTGACTTATTTTCCCTTTTATCAGTAATGTTATAGACTTATGATGTTTTGGATTGAATGCTTGTTATCTGATGTGAAACCATTGTTGTGATGTCTTTACCCTTGTCGGGTTGGGGTGTTACAATTTATGGTATCAGAGAAACAGGTTATCCGAAACCCTTAGAGCTTAGGCTCGTGACCTGTGAGGATTAGGTAGAAATTAGGTTTCCTTTCGCGCACTCTTTTCCTGTTTTGCTCTGTCATATTTTCTTGATCTGCTCTGTCATATTCTGTTTGAGTTTGCTAATCATTTTTGTGATCGTTCAGATGGTGAATACGCGTTTTACCCAGTACACTGATGGGAATGATGGCCCTGATTTTGAGGCCATGATAGCCACTGCTATGGCTGCTGCTCTTCCTCAGTTGGTGACCCAAGTCACCAACAACATCAGAAATGGTGCAAGTTCTTCTGGTGGTGGCGATGCTCCACCCACTGCTCCACCTGTTGGTATTCATGTATGGATAGAGAGGTTCAATAAGCTCAAGCCTCTCTCTTTCAAGTCCGCTGCCACTCCCCATGAGGCAGAGGACTGGATCACCCATGTCGAGAAGTTGTTCAGGGTTCTCGGATGTGCTGACGATATTAAAACTCGTTTGGCTACATTCAAGCTGGAGGGTGACGCTCTTAATTGGTGGACTGCTCTTGTTCAGGCAAAGGGAGATGATTATGCTGAGACCTGTTCTTGGGCGGATTTCATTGAGGTGTTCTATAGGCAGTATATTCCATTATCGGAGCAGCAGAAGTATGAGAGGGAGTATGGGACGATTCGTCAGGGGGATCGTGAGTCGTTGGGTGAGTTTATGCAGAGGTTCTTACGTTTGGCCAGCTTTGTTGGGCCAGAGGTTACTGGGGATGCTCGACGTCAAGCTCGTCATTTTAAGTGGGCATTGAAGACGTGGGTTTTAGATCGTATCGTAAACTTTGAGTACGAGGATGTGGCTGCAATTCAGGATGCCGCACGTAACATCGAGTTGTTACATGCGGATGGGGGTTCTAATAAGCGGGATAGGGACGGTAACCGTGTGGATTTCCGGGGTCAGGGTCGTCAGGACCAAGGGCATGAGCAGAAGGGTCGTCAGGACCGGGATTCTTATCAGAGGCGTCAGGATTTTAGGAGTCAGGATCGGCGGGATTCTGGTACGTATGGGAATGACCGGCAGGGTCATGGTGGTAACAACCCGCGTCGGGGTTTTCAGCAGAATCAGCATAGTCGGGGTTCTGGATCGGGTTCTCAGAGGGGACCGACTGAGAGTTTACCTTCTCATCCTATCTGTGTTACATGTGGGAAAGGTCATTCCGGGGCGTGTCGTAAGGCTTCGGGTACTTGTTTCAGATGTGGATCAACTGAGCATCGTGTGCGGGACTGTCCTAAGCAGAATCCGGCACAAGCTGAAAACTATCTTCTTCCTCCTCCTCCTCCCCTACCGAATACAGGTCGTGTATTTTCGACCACTCGGGACCAGGCAGCTAAGGCGTCAGGTACCATTACTGGCATTCTGTATATTGGTGATTTTACTATTTACACGCTTTTTGACACTGGAGCAACACATTCTATCATATCTGTGAAACTAGCTAAGAAACTGAATATACCTTCAACACCACTAATTAACCAAATTGCTATATCTACCCCAATGAAAAATCATATCCTTATCGACCATGAATATTTGAACTGTCCGTTACGCTTCGATGATCGGATTCGTCCGGCAAACTTACTTCCTCTGGACATGATTGATTTTGATGTCATTCTGGGTATGGATTGGTTGGCTTTCCATCGAGCAACCATTGACTGCCACGCCAGAAAGGTGATTTTTGGTGATCTGAATAATCCTGAATTCGTGTATCATGAGTCTCGCCCTCTGAAATCTGTTAAAATCATCTCTGCTATGAAAGCACGAACTCTGATATCTCATGGTTGCCAAGGCTATTTGGCTTCTGTTAAAGATTCATCTGTAGAAAGCCCTGATGTTGCTAGCGTTCCCATTGTTCGGGATTTTGCTGATGTTTTTCCTGAAGTACTTCCTGGTCTTCCTCCGGCTAGAGAAGTGGAATTTTCTATTGATCTGATTCCCGGTGCCGAACCTATCTCTAAGGCTCCGTACCGGATGGCACCCGTTGAATTGAAAGAGTTAAAGGAGCAATTGGAAGAGTTGCTAGAGTGTGGTTTTATTCGGCCTAGTGTATCTCCGTGGGGCGCACCTGTTCTGTTTGTGAAGAAGAAGGACGGTAGTATGCGGTTGTGCATTGATTATCGTGAGTTGAATCGTATTACCATCCAAAACCGTTATCCGCTTCCTCGCATTGATGACTTGTTTGATTAGCTGCAAGGAGCCAAGGTGTTCTCTAAAATCGACTTGCGATCTGGTTATCACCAATTGCGAGTTAAAGAGCAGGATGTCTCTAAGACTGCTTTCCGTACCCGCTATGGACACTATGAGTTTCTGGTTATGCCTTTTGGCTTAACAAATGCTCCTGCTGTGTTTATGGATTTGATGAACCGGGTCTTTCATGAATTTCTTGATAAGTTCGTCATTGTTTTCATTGATGATATTCTGGTGTATTCTAAATCGTCTGAGGAGCACGAACATCATTTGCGTATTTTTCTGGGTATTCTGAGGCAGCAGAAATTATTCGCGAAATTTTCCAAGTGTGAATTCTGGCTGAACCAAGTAGCTTTCCTTGGTCACATTGTGTCTGCAGATGGTATCACCATGGATCCATCTAATGTTGAGGCTATCACCAAGTGGCCAAGACCTACCACTGTGACTGAAGTCAGGAGTTTTCTGGGATTAGCTGGCTATTACAGGCGTTTTGTTGAAGGATTTTCTAAGTTAGCTTTGCCTTTGACTCAGTTGATGCGGAAGGGTGAAAAGTTTGTATGGACTGATGAGCGTGAACAGAGTTTTGAAGAGTTGAAAAGGCGATTGGTGTCTGCACCTATTCTGACTTTACCATCGGGTTCTGGAGGTTTCCAAATCTATAGTGATGCTTCTAAGAAGGGTTTGGGCTGTGTGCTTATGCAACACGGCAAAGTGATTGCCTATGCTTCTCGGCAATTGAAGCCCTATGAAGAAAATTATCCAACTCATGATCTGGAATTAGCAGCGGTCGTTTTTGCATTAAAAATCTGGAGACATTACTTGTATGGTGAATCGTGTGATATCTTCACCGATCACAAGAGTCTCAAATACATCTTTACTCAGAAGGAGCTTAATATGAGACAGAGGAGATGGTTAGAACTTCTGAAGGATTACGACGCGAACATCCAGTATCATCCAGGCAAGGCTAATGTGGTTGCTGATGCACTTAGTCGTAAATATGGAATGATTGCTAGTTTGGAGATTGATCCGCATGTTCTTAAGGATTTGGAGCGTTTGGATGTCGAGTTGTGTGTTCGGCGTGATGTTGGTTACTGGGCTAGTTTGAAAATTGAGTCGAATCTGATGTTGCGTATTAAAGAAGCTCAGAAAGATGATGGTGAGCTTTGGGCCATTGTTCAAAATATTGAAGAGGGTAAGCAAACTGAGTTCAGAGTTGATGATAACGGAGTTGTCTGGTATGAGGATCGTTTATGCGTGCCTAATGATTCTGACTTGCGTGAGGCTGTGTTGACTGAGGCTCACAGTTCTCCTTTCTCTATTCATCCTGGTTCTACCAAGATGTATCAGGATCTTAAGCAGCATTTCTGGTGGAACGGTATGAAGCAAGATGTGGCGTTATTTGTTGCTAGATGTATGACCTGCCAGCAAGTTAAGATTGAGCATCAGCGAGCTAGTGGTCTGTTACAGCCTCTGGAGATTCCTGCATGGAAGTGGGATGAGATCTCCATGGATTTCGTTTCTGGTTTGCCTTTGACTCGTAAAAGACATGATGCGATTTGGGTGGTCGTTGATCGGCTAACTAAATCTGCTCATTTCTTACCTATCCGTATGAGTTATAGTGTTAGTAGGTTGGCGGAGATTTTTCAGCAGGAGATTGTTAGATTGCATGGTATGCCTTCATCTATTATTTCTGATCGTGATCCTCGTTTCACTTCGCGTTTCTGGAAGGGACTTCATAAAGCTTGGGGCGCTCGCCTTAAGTTTAGTACTGCATTTCATCCCCAAACTGATGGTCAGTCGGAGAGGACCATTCAGACTTTGGAAGACATGTTACGATCTTGTGCTTTGGAATGGACCGGTAGTTGGGACGAGTATTTGTGTCTAGTGGAGTTTGCGTATAATAACAGTTGGCATGCGAGTATTCGAATGGCTCCTTACGAGATATTGTATAGTAGGAAGTGTAGGGCTCCTGTTTGTTGGAATGAAGTAGGTGAACGTCTGATTGAGGGACCAGAGATGATCGAGATCACCAATGAAAAGGTGGCAGTTGCTAGGGAAAAATTAAAGGAGGCTCGTGCTCGTCAGAAGAGCTATGCTGACAAGCACCGTCGTGACCTGGAGTTTAGTGTTGGTGACCGCGTATTTCTGAAAGTATCTCCTTTCTGTGGGGTTAAGCGTTTTGGAATCAAGGGCAAGTTGAGTCCTCGATTTATTGGTCCTTTTGAAATTCTGGAGCGTATTGGGGAGGTTTCTTATCGTCTGGCTTTACCTCCTCATCTATCTCATGTGCATAATGTTTTCCATGTATCTCTTCTGAGGGGATACAATTACCACCCATTGCATGTAGTATCTTATCCGCTTGATCAGATTCAGCCCGATATGTCTTTGTCTGAAGAGCCGGAAGCGGTTCTGGATCGCCATGAGCGAGTCATGAGAAATAAAGTCATTCCGTTCATAAAGATTCTTTGGAAGAACCACCCAGAGCGTGAGGCTACCTGGGAAACCGAGGAATCGATACGAGCTAGTTATCCGCAATTCTCGTTTTAATCTGGTATGTCTTGTTTTGTTTTCTGCTCTCTTTTCTTTCTGCTTTCTGCAAATTTCGAGGACGAAATTTTTTGTTAGTGGGGAAGAAGTTGTAATACCTGAAATTCAGAAACCATGTAAAATGACCAGAATACCCCTGCAACTTAAAAATGTAATTAAAAGTGTTTAAAACACCAAACAACTCACAAACGCTTGGGAAATTACAATATATAAATTACGAAAATTTCTACATGAACATTTCGACATTTCTAGCACCCTAAAAATATGTATAACACTATACAACATTTATATTGGACCGAATACATTTATTTGTTATTTACAACTTATAAGAAATCATTTAAATGCAAATAATTATAGATAATTACCAACTAAATTATGGAAATTATGCTAAATGGGCTGTAAATCAATCACAACCGAAATTTAAGCCATCCTTTTTTATCTATACACGGTTTGTATATCTCTTTCACACGCTCCCTAATTATCTTGGAACCGAAACCCTAAAATTTCACACACAAAATTCGTATCATCTTCATCCGAATTTCTGGAGGTTACTTAGCATTTTTCCTGAGTTCATTCTAGTGCTAGGAAGGCTAGAAAAATAGTACTTCGATTTATAGAGGCCTGGATTCATTGGTGTCGAATTTTGTTTCATACGTGAGGTAAAATCCATTTTAATTCATACGATCCCTTTTAAATTCGTTTTCCATTTTTCCTGTGTTCCTCATATCATATGTGATCTGTGAAAAATGATTCCAAGGTTGTTTGGTCGCGTTTGTGCTCGTGGGGAATTTTGGTGTTGATTTAAGCAAACCGTGTGATATTATTTCTCATCTTCCATTCGATCACTCTAAGCTCACTCTGGTATTTTCTCATGATCTCTACATCACATAAGGTCTGTATAAAATGATAAAACCAAATCATGCACGCTAGATCGACCATATGAAAAATAACGAGTTTATAAACCCTAAAAATACAATCGGGTATAATATATTACATGTGATTTTTCTGAGCTTTACATATAATTTTCATGGGATCTACATACATCATATAACATCAGAAAAATAGGATTTCGAATTTTTATTGCTTAATTCGTTGTTTTTGGATTTAATTATTATATCGGGTTTTTGTGAAATAAAAAGGAAAATATGGAAAATAATGGTACGATTGGATCTAGGGTTTTGTATAATGTAAACCTGGAAATTAATGTTGTACTATGATGATATAATGATGGTATAATGATTGGGATTTGTTAGGGTTTAATTTTGATATATAATATATATACCGAATAGAAAATAAAATGAAAAGGGGATGTTTTGTAATTATTAAAACTTATGGGATATTTTTGTAATATTATGTAGACCTGGGAGAATATGTAAAAATTATAACATGAGGGTCTTATTTGTAATTTTGGCGAGGTAAGGATTTAAATTGTAACATTTGTGTCGAATTTATATTAAATCAAAAAGGAGGGACTAAAAGTGTAATTTCTGGAAACTTGAAGGTTCTCGGTATAAATAATATTATGAAGGGTGAAATGGGTAATTTTGAATAATTAAGGGCTTAATATGTAATTATGGATAAATTATTAATTCGTTTTACATTTTTGGAAATACAAGGACTATTTTTGTAAATTACCAAAACTTGAGGGGTTGTTGTACACTATATATATTTAAAGGGTATTTTCTGTAAATTGACAAATTAAAGGGCTTAATGTGTAAATGTAACTATGATAAGGGTTAAATTGTAAATTATATAATTATAAGGTTTAATTTGTAAATAAATTAACTAAAGGGGTGTAATGTGTAAACCTGCTAAAAATAGAAAGTTACTAAATCTGGAAAGTTTCTTAAAATGGAAAGATGAATTAAAATAGTAAGTTGAACTTGAACCCCTTTGTAATTCCGCCTTCTACTTCTTTAGGTGTGAAGAAGGAGAAGCACTGATCTCTGTTCCGTGTTTGCTTATTTTTCTGTTTGCTTGTCATAAGGTACAGATATTCCGCCCTCTTTCAGTAAGGGAAATTTCCTTCTCTTAACTTTGATTCTGATCTCTGTTTCATATTAGGATTTCCCTAAGCCATTGCTATGTTCCCTTTGTTTGTGAACCTTTGATATGATCCCTTATTCTGTGAACTCTGATTTGAACCTGATTTATTTCTGAACCTCTGATATATATTACTCCTGAAATATTTGACATGAACCTTTATTTATGACCCTCTGATATGATATCTGACTCTGACCATGGTTTGATACCCGAGCCAACTCACCAGGCATGAGGTGTTCATGTCCTTGTCATTGATGCACCGATGACTTGACTCTAGGGTAGGAGAGAGATGACCTATCCCGTCCCTGACTTTATCTGATTTGGTGTATTGGTAGACTCTGGCCACCTGGGGCGTATGGATGCATCCTAGATTTGTTCTGTTTCTGTTATCTGTTATAATTTACTGTTTACATGTATACCTCTGGTGATTGATGGTGTGTGCGATACACGTCTTTCACAACCTCTGGGAGCTGATCACTCCATATATATATTTGATACATGAGGTCACCCCTCATATTATCTGGTTACTTGAGAGGCATCCCATCTGGATTATTGATATGGCTATATGATTATGATATCTCTGTTTTCTGGGCTCTTGGTGGATTACTGTTCCTTTACATTACTTTTCCTTTACCTTTGCTTTTCCTTACCTTTTCCCTTTTATCCTTATTCATTTCTGCATTCTGATTATGTCTGTTGATCTGTATTTCTGATTCTCTGCATTGTATCCGTTACTGTTTTGTTATCTATATATCTGTTCATTGAGCTCTCGTAGCTCAGCCGCATTTCTTTTCCTGCGGCAGGTACTTAAGCTAGGAGCTGGGTTTTAGCTTTGGGATGAGAGCGACTTGTGGGAAGCTTAGACTTTAGACATTCTAGCTTTACCATTTGGATTTTGATTCTGTTATGCCATTGTTTGGGCATTTTGGATTTATGTACTTCAGTTTATTTATGTTTTCACTTCTGGCATAAGTCATGTTGACTTATTTTCCCTTTTATCAGTAATGTTATAGACTTATGATGTTTTGGATTGAATGCTTGTTATCTGATGTGAAACCATTGTTGTGATGTCTTTACCCTTGTCGGGTTGGGGTGTTACAGGAATGATATTGCAAAATGCAATAAATTTTGATGTTGCAAAAATAAAGATATATATGTTAATAAATGTAGAAATTGCTTTCTTTTAAATTTAAATCGGAAGTTGAACTTGGATTCGTCGATTTTGTATAAAGGTTAAACGGTAATTTAGTAGATTGTTGATTTCAAAGGGCTTCGAAATCTCCGGTATTATTCTCTGTGGGGTGTCAAAAGCCTGGTCACCTAAAACCAAATGGTTTGGGATGTGCCGAGAAGAAAGCCGTTACATGGAGTGATCTAGTCTTTGAGTCTCTAATCTCTAAATGATCGTTTGTTGTTATTTATTTAAGTATGTAATACTAGCGTAGTGGGAATATCCAAAATCTTTGAAATCGAAATTCCGCTGATTTCGGTACTATTCTCTGTGGGGTGTCAAAAGCCTGGTCACCTAAAACCAACTGGTTTGGGATGTGCCGAGAAGAAAGCCGCTACATGGAAAAGACCCTTTTGATCCTTAGATTTTCGAGGTTCTCGGTAAATTAGTATTTGACTTAAATGAATAACAACCATAATAAATATTGATTTTTGCGGTCAAAATTTTAAAAATAGCACAGTCACCTAAATTGAATAAATTGTGAGAGTGAAAAGTTAAGTCTTGGGTTACATAGATTATTAGTATAAGTAGTGTTAGCATTTTACAAAAACATTTGCACATTGAGTTTAAGCTTAGTTGGGAGTATAAAAAGAGGATGACGATTTCAATTCCCTGGAGACACCCATTTTGTGTGAATCCCGTTCCATGATACCATTTTTGAAAATCAAGCATGTTATTTATTTATGTTCTAGTTTAAATTTCTCGCATCAAATAAAAAGTCAAAATGGGGTATTCTTTCGATCCTTTCATTACTTCACATGATCGGATTGCTAGGGACTAGCAATAGTTTAGTGTGAGAGATTGATGAGTGTGTAAATACTCATCATTTTACACCCATTTAAGACACAAAAATAACCAAAAACACCCAAATATATTGCAGATATCCTTGGTTTTGTGTTTTTATGTGTTTCAGGTACAAAGGATTGAAAACGGAGCGAAAACGGGCATTTTTGGAGCAATTCGACAGCGATTGTGCATTTGGTCAAGAAGAGTCAAAGTCAAAGTCAAAGTCAACCCCCAAAATACCAAAACAACACAAATGAACCTTGGATTTATTTTTCAGATTTTGGCAGCCTAGGTCCTTGGGATTTTCAAAATTTACAATTGTGGCCCTTGAACTTTAACCAAACATTAAACCCATCCCACAAATAAAACATAAACCTAATCCCAATCATTAAAACCACTAACCCATCACCACACCAACCCATTTAACCCAAACCAAAATCCTTAACCCATCTAAATCCCGCAACCAAAGCCCAACCCACTTAAATAAAACCCGGCCTTTTTACCCTTAGCTAAACCAAAACATTGACCCAGTCAATCCTTCTTTCCCCTATCCCAAAATCCCGCCTAAATTAAACCTAGGATACCACCCTACCAACACCATCATCATCTACTCTGACAAAACCCCCTCCTCACCATACTCCTTTTTCTGTCACACTCAACCCACCTTACATCCTATCTTCACGAGATGCCAATCCAGGTCACCAATCCGTGTGACTTAATGTGCGCTAAAGTGATTAAAGGGCTGAGATCACTCCTCTTTAATCCAACGAATGGGATTAATCCAAAGAAGCACAAAAGTGGTATCCAAGGCTTTTTCTACTCACAAAAGAAACACAAGAGCAGAAGACCCTTAGTCCTTAGCTTAGTATAAATAGACTAGTGTTGTATCGGTAGAAGTTAGGTTTTATTTAGCTTATTTTATTTAAGGTATTGTATTTTTAAGCTTATTTCTGTTTCAATGTTGTAATTTAACTTTAGTTTTAATATAATTTCAATTTCAGTTTCATTGTTTAAGAAAAATCAAAAATATAGCTTCTAGCTTATTTACTGTTCAGTAGCTTATTCATGTGCTTATTATTTTATTTTTTTTATATCTGATCTCAGTGGTGTTATTTAGAGTCAGTTTAGTAGTTGTTGCTTGCTCATTTTCACTTTTACCTTAAAAATCTTAAAAAAGCCAAAAAATAGTTAAAAAGCTCATCTGCTTATTAGTGCTTTTGTAGGATTGGATAGTGCTTGTTAGTGGTTAAAATAGGTTAGGTAAACAGTAGGTTATCAGTTTCATGGCTTTATTGGGTGTTCTCTAGTATATAAGCAAAACAGCCTTAGGTTCAAGTAGTGTTTGGGACAGTGGGTTAAAGTGGGTCAAAATGGTTGCACACTGTTCATTTGCACTATGGTCAACTTTGGTTAAGCTTATTGGATCATGTATAAGCTGAATTTAGTAGTGTTTGAGTTTTTTAGAAGCTATTTGTAATTTGGAATCTGTGGAAGAAAAATTGAACCTTGAACAGCCCCTATTAAGCTCTTATTAAGCTGAGCTTGTTCTTCATAGTTTTTTGGCATATTTTTTGTTCAGTATAGTAGTTTCAACCTTTGGTCAAGTGTCATTAGGTTTTGCAAGGTCTAAAGCTCAAAATCCCAAATCTGCCTTTGCAGACTGCTATAGCAGCCCTGCACATTTTTTGAGCCTAACCATGATTATAACTAGGACTGTATCTGCTTGATAAGCTGCCCTTTTTGCATTATTTGTGGTTTTCTCAGTAGCTAGTAGTACTAGCTTCTAAGGTTTAAGCTGGTATTCCATTTATAGCTTATTTAATAAGCTTAAATCAGGTCTGCAATCAGCCCCTCACAACTGATCTCAGGCCTGCACAGTTTTTAGTTCCACATGCATCTGATCTAGAGATTTTTTTAGATAAGCTACTGAACTTAACTTTTGGGCATTTTGGGTTTACTAGTAGTCTGCTATATAAGCTTTCATGATTAGCTTTTGGTTTCCCCTGATTTGCTTCTGTCTAGCTTATAGGATGAGTTAAAATAGGGAGATTAGTGACTTGTTTCTGCCATTAAGTAGTGACTGTTCTACTGCTTATTTGCCATATCTGAGTGCTTATCTGAGCTTATTGAGTTAATTTGAGCTTTAGTCAGTATATTGCACTAGTTCTGAGCTTTTGATAATTTTTAGTGCTTTCTAGCTTATCTTAGGGCTTATTTCAAACTGCTTATTAGCCCAAACTGCTTATTATGGGTTAGATAACTTCTGCTTTTATTTTTCCTAGATTCCTAGTTAAATTTTAGATTTACCTGTAATTTTTTAGAATTTTCCAAAGTCATTTAATATTTTTAAATCATTTAAATAGTTTATTTTAGTTTTTAATTCATAAAAAATAATTTAAAAGTCAGAAAAATAAAATTCTTTTTTTCAAAATTTTCTTTTGTCATTTAGCACGTAGGAAAAATAATTTGGAACATGTAGGATTAGAATTTCTTAAATTTCACTTTTAGTCGCGCGTTTTCCCGGTTTTAGCTACGTTAATTTCATTTGCTTTGTAGATTTTCATGTTTAAGTTTCCTGTAGCCTATTTATGCTTCCCGTAGTTGTAGGATATTTAATCAAACACCAAAAATAAAAAAAAAATCCAATCATCAAGCATTTTAATCCCGAACCAAAAACAAAATCCTCGATTCACACCTCGCTGGGACACGACCCGGGTGATCACTTGCCCGGTATCTCATACCGTATTCACGGGTTTTGCAAGTTTGACTTTTCCTAAAGGTTTGACTTGTCATTTCCCACGTATCACGTGTGCACGATACTATATTTATATATATATATACTCACACACGGATCAATGGGTTATTACCAAGAACCAAGTGGGTCGTCGTATCGGCCTAACATGGATTTCTTGCAATCTCCCCAACATTATTAAGAATATTCCCCGATTCAGAATCTTGATCTTGATATGAATTTTGATGATTTCATGGCGAACCAAGAGACGCAACAATATCCGACCCAAGATGCGTCGATGGGTCAAGGTTCGGGTCACGGTTCTTACCATGATTCGTACCACGGTTCTTTCGCCGTTGAGGACGATGACGATGTCGAAGAGACATCACCCGTCAAACCAAGAACCGCTTCCCGACGTGCTATGAAGGCGAAGGCGAAGGACAAAGGGAAAAAGGCCGAACCGTCCCAAAAACAGACTAATTGGACAAGGGAAGAAGAGGTAGCTCTTTGTAAAGCTTGGGTATATGTCTCAGAAAATTCCCAACGAGGTAACGCTGTCAACAAGAACCGCTTTTGGGAATTGATTATAGCGTATTTTAAGAAAGAAACCGGTTCAGATCGAAGCTACGACTCTATCGCAAGCAAATGGAAGAATCGGATTAGGCCACGGGTTGGAAATTTTGCTGCTATCATGAAAAATATCAAGCTTAACCATGGTAGTGGTGAAAATGATGTTGATGATCATGAGAAAGCGTTGAGGGAATACCGTACGCTTTACAAGCATGAGTTCACCTTGTTGGAATGTTGGAAAATCTTGAGGAATCATGATGCTTGGAAGACGGAGGGGGAAGCTATTCGAACGAATAGTAGGAAGAAAAAAAGGGCTCTACAACAAGTTTGGGGTCAACACAAGGTCCTTTGAATTTTCATGAAGTCGATGATGATGAATCTGAAGATGATACTAGAGAATCACGACCAGAAGGTCGTGACGCAGCAAGGAGGAAATCATCGTCCTCCTCTCGTGAACCACCACAATCGTTTGTAGCTGCGATAAGCAAGAACTTCTGGGTATCGAAGCCATCAAAATCGGGAAAAAAGAAGGTCGATGGAGATGAATATAGGTCGATGAAAGAAAGAGAGTTGGCCATCAAAGAAAAAAAAGTAACACTTCAACAAGAACAGGTCGATCTCTTGAAACAATCGACGAAGAACCAAGATTTTCTCTTATACTACACCAAAATCGACCCAACATTGCCCGAAAATGAACAAAATCATCTTAGGCAGCTTAAGGCAAAAATCAAAGCAAAATACAATTTGTAGCTGATTAGTTTACGTTTTTTTAATTCAGTATTGTAATGTTTTTAATTCAGTATTGTAATGTTTTTATTATTAATGAATTTTATGTTTATTTTAAATGTTTGATTTAAAATAAAAATAAAAATGGGTCACCGGGTGTGGCAGGTCGGTCGCTTCTGGTCGCCGGAGAGAGAAAGCTGACGTGGCAGCCGGTGACCCAGGTCGCTTTGAGTCAATTGTGTGTCCAGCCTTAAGGCTAGTCGCACTCTGCTGGAAGTTTTCGGTCGATCCCCACAAAAACCACAAAGCGACCGATCGATGCCAAGGTCGCTTGGGATGCACAAGAAAGGTCGGTCGCTTCACAAGTGAAGTATCGATCGCCAAATCGATCGATTTTAAACATTAGTTTGTATGTGTTTGTGTGTAAAAAAAAAACTTATTAGAGTGTGGCACTTTGGTCGCTTCTGGTCGCTGGAGAGAGAAAGCTGACGTGGCAGCCGATGACCCAGGTCGCTTTGGGTCAAGAGTGTGTTCAGCCTAATGTATCTAAAAGCTTGGTTAGTTTCCGCATCATAATATGTCCACTAGTCAACATGAATATCTTCAAAATTAATGTATTATCTAAAATGAGTAAAACATTTACAACAGAGCTAATTCCTAAAATAGTATATTTTAATTTAACTTTTTTCAAAAAATAGTAGAAAAATAATGCCCTTTCCCAAAAAGGTCATGTGCGAATGTGCGACTTCACTAATTCGCACATTCGCACATCCGCCGTTCGCACATTCGCACATCCATCGTTCGCACATTTGTTTATAAAAGTGTATGGGCACTTGTCAAAATATTTTTGGATTTGCACATTCGCACATGACCTTTTTGGGAAAGGGCATTATTTTTCTACTTACAACACTATTAGACAACACTATTAGACGGGATTTCAAATGCATTGAATTATATATTTGATATTGTAATTAATACAATATATATGCATGATTAATGACTATAAATTCATAACAATATAAAACCAAATTGTGACACACATCTTCGTTACCTATCACTCTATCTCGATTTAGGATGCCACAGTTAGAATGAAAGTGTCAAACAACCAAGGTGTGTAAGAATCTTTGATTACAATTACATGGTGGGAAATGATTCTCCACCCGTCAGTTAATCACGACACACCAATAAGTCGTATTGGACTCGAAATTATTTTGCACCCCAACGGCTAATCAAGAATCCGTGAATCCAATAGGCGGATTAGAAATGGTTGTTCAACAACCATCAAATAACCAGGTAAAAAAATTACAAAAGAATTCAACAGACTTTGTATTTCTTTTACATAATTGTTTGATGGTTAATGAACAATCATTTCTAGTCCACCCTCACGAATTCTTGATTAGCCGTTGGGTGCAAAATAATTTTAAGTCTAGTATAATTCCTTGCTACGTCTTGATTACAGACAGGTCGAGAATCATATATCTCTAACCTCGTAATCAAAGGTTATTGCACTCCTTGGTTGTTTGACATTTTTATTCTAACCGTGTTAAACAATAAATCAAGATAGAGTGTTAAATAAAGAGAGATGTGTGTCACAGTTTGGTTTATGTTGTTCGGAGTTTATAGTCGTAAGTCATGCATGTATAATGATGTATTTATTACAATATCAAATGTTATCATTCAAAGCATTTGAAATACTGCATAATGGTGTTGTAGATGTATACTCATTTCGTTTTAAGACCATTTAAAAATAGGGTTGTTCATCATTTCAGTTTTCGGGATTTTGGGTTGTACGGTTCAAGTTCATCGGTTTGAGAATTCGTAAGCGAAAACCAAAACAAAACCAAACTCCTTGCGGGTAATTTCAATATTTTCTTTCTGTTTTTTTTTTTTCTATTTCAAAGTTAAGTTAACTAAAATTGTGAACCATAATCATTAGAAAAGTTGTGTTTCTCTCTTTTTAACCTTCTTCTTTATGGTTTCTCGTTGTACGGCCTTTTGGCTTTTTAGTGGTTAGTGAAATGCTTTTCTCTTAAAAAAACATTAATACGATGAGAAAACACATATACTCCTGAATGAAAAGCAAATAATCGTAAATGATTGATCAAGTTTACAGTCAAAACTTTGACATTTTCACTTGAGGTAATTGTATGACTAAGAGACGCAGATATATCAAGTCGAGTGGGTTTAACCGAACATACTGAAAAAACATGTTTCACAATTTTAGCACCAATCCAATACGACTTCGCATTTATTTTCGCTTTGAGTAAATTGCAGAAATCGTCCCTGTGGTTTAACGAAATTGCAGATATCGTCCCTACAATTCCATAAGTGCAGGCGGCGTCCCTATAATGAAACTTTTTGATCAATTTGGTCCCTGGCAATAACCATGGTTAGTTTCATTCGGTTAGTTGAGGTAATAACAAGGGCAGTTTTGTCCTTTCGCGTGTGGTCCCTTTTTTATATCCAAATTCAACCCGACAAAAATCAGGGGTCCCTTTTTGGTACCAAATCCAACCCGACACAAACAAAAACCCAATTAAACCCCACATATTCTTTTAATAAAAACCTAATCCATTATCTTTCTACCCTCAATATTTTTATCTCATTCCACTTACAATCCCTAGGGTTAGCAAGAAGAAACATGAGTATGCCAATGCAGCTTTGGCACATAAGAGGTGATGGAGAAGAGTTTGATTATAAATCAGTTTATGGTAAAAGCATTAACACAATTTTTATGCTTATTTATTTGTTTCATACTCTTTAAGTTGTTATGTATTTGGTACTCATTTAGTTTTATTTGATGATGTAACAGCAACGTATCAAGAATTGTTTACAATGATGATCCATCATGGTGGAAGATTCACAGACATACCCAAGAGGAAGTATGTTGATGGTGAGGTAACATACGTAGACTTAATAGACATTAAACAATGTAAGATTGATATCTTAGACACAGTTATGTACCAGAGTTTAGGTTGTGAAGGTAAATTGTTTTATCACTACAAGTTACCAATGAAAAGTTTGGATACTGGATTAAGGGTCTTGACCAGTGATAGTGATATTAGTGAAATGCTAAAGTTTGTGCATAAGCATAGGGTTATTTATGTGTATGTTGAACATGGTACCTCATACTTGGAGCCTGTAGTGAATGCAGTTGAATTAGACACACTAGTTGGGCCATCTAATGTTCTAGGTGATAACACTGAGGTTGAGGATCAGGATAACATTGAGGGTGAGAATAATGATGAAACTGAAAATGAGTATTATGATGAGTCTGAAAATGAGTATTATGATGATCAGGATAGCACTGATGTTGAGGATGAGGATAAGAATGTGATTGAGGAGGACATAGTTGATGAGGAGCATATAGTTGAAGAGGTTGATGTAAAAATGAATGGTTTTAGGTTTGAAGTAGAAGGTGAGGCTGAAGAAACAATGCACCCTAATTTGAACTTGACTGAAAATGATTTGGAAGAGATAGACTTTGATTATTTTGAAAGTGATGTAGAGGTTGATGATGAAAGTGGAAGGAGAAAGGGATTGAGAAAATTAAAAAAAGAAGGTGCAAAAACAAATTCTAAAAATAGTTTCTTTGTTGGCAAGGAGTTTGCAAACAGGGATATAGCAAAGGAAATGGTTAGAGCACATGCTGTGGAGACAAGGAGAAACATTATGATTGTTAAGAATGATAAAATCAGGATTAGAGCCAAGTGTTTTGGTGTTGTTCCTGTTGCTAAAGATAGTGTCAAAAAGGTTGAAACTGTACAACAAGTTAGTAAGGCCAAAAAGGTAAATGTACAAGAAAAGGGTAAGGGCATAATGGTAAATGAAGAAGAAGAGGAAAAAGATAAGGTTGACTGTCCTTGGGTTGTGTATATTGGTAAAGGTGATAAGGGCAAGTGGTTGGTCAAAACATTTATAGATGAACATAAATGTTTAAAATCTAGGAAAATAAAATCCTGTACTTCCACCTTTCTCTCAAAACACTTACCAGATCTGTTGGTCATGAACCCAAAAATGCCTGTCAGAGCTATTCAAGAGCAGATGCAAATAAAGTTTCATGTTGGTGTCACTAGGACTAAGGCATTCAGGGCCAAAGCAAAGGCAGAGGTACATCTCAAAGGTGACGCTAACCTACAATATTCAAGACTTAGAGATTATTTGAATGATTTGCAGAAGTGTAACCCAAACACAACTGTAAAGATTGATGTGTATGGGGAGGAGAACCCAGATTCACCCACCAGAATGTTTAGGAGAGTTTATGTTTGTTTGGGTGCCTTGAAAGATGGTTTTAGAGCATCTGGTAGAGAATTGTTAGGCTTGGATGGAGCATTTATGAAAGGGCAGTATTCAGGGCAATTACTCACAGCTGTGGGTGTGGATGCAAATAATGGCATCTACCCAGTAGCCTATGGGATTGTAGAATCAGAATCAAAGCACTCATGGACATGGTTCTTGACTTGCCTTGGGGATGATTTGGATTTATACAACAATTCTCATTTCACATTTATCACAGATAGGCAAAAGGTTAGTGTATTAATTACTGTTTTTTTTAAAGGAAATAACTTAAATGTTGATACTCTTGTTGTGATGATAGTTTAAGATCTTGTTTTAATGTCTTGTTTTAGGGGTTGTTACCAGCAATTGCAAATCTTTTTCCTTCAGCTGAGCATAGATTTTGTGTGAGACATATTTATGAGAATATGAACCTCACTTGGAAAGGTAATGAATACAAGGAAATGCTATGGAAGTGTGCCAAGGCTTTAACAGTTGTTGAGTTTAACAAACACATGGATGAACTGAAAGCATACAACAAGAAGGCCTTTGCATGGTTAAAGAAAATTGCACCTGAGCACTGGAGCAGATCCCACTTCTCAGGTATATATTGGTTAAAGAAAATTGCACCTTGTATTTATGTTTTTCTTGTTGTATACTTGTATTTAATATTCATATACATCCTATATGTCACAGGGAGGGCAAATTGTGATCTCTTAATCAATAATGTATGTGAAGTATTCAATAGACAATTGTTGGATGCTAGGGATAGTCCAATTATTTCTGCACTAGAATATGTTAGGGAATACCTCATGAAGAGGATAGTTATTGTGCAGAAGGTGATTGAAAAGTGTGAGGGGCCTTTAACTCCAGCAGCAACAAAACTTTTTAATTTCACCAAAGAAGCTTCAGCAAACTATAAAGTGGATTGGAATGGGGCAGATTTGTATCAAGTGAAGGGTCCATGGGGTGAGCAGTGTGTTGTCAACTTGAATGCAAGGAAATGCAGTTGTAGGAAGTGGGAAGTATCTGGAATCCCATGCAGGCATGTGGTTGCTTGTATTCATGATATGGCTGACAATGACATGGATGTTGGGTTGCCAGAAAGCTGGGTTCACAAGTCATACACTCTTGAGACATGGAAGGAAGTCTATTCCTTTAAAGTGAACCCAGTGCAGGGTCCACATTTTTGGGAGAAGTTTGATTGCCCAACTTCACTGCTTCCACCTAAGCAAGTGCCTCAAATTGGTAGGCCACAAAAGAAAAGGAAAAGGAGTGCAGGTGAGATTAACATGGTGAAAGGTGGAAAACTGACAAGACAAGGCAAAACAGTCACTTGTGGTATTTGTAAGGGTACAGGTCACAACAAGAGAAGCTGTTCAGAAAATGGTGGTACTTCAAAAAAACCAACAAGTAAAGCTGGAACTGCAAGTGCATCTGGGACAAGAAATGTTTCTGCAAGTCAGAGTGCAAGTCAAGCTGGAACTCAGGATGGAACTCAAGATGGAACAACAAATGTGGCTGCTGGAAATGTGACTCCAACAAGGATGACAAAGAAAACTGCCTCAAGATTGACACCAACAAAGTAGTTCAGTCAATGTGATGTTTGTGGCTGTTTTAACTTTTAAGACAATTTCTATTTTCAGACAATGTGTTGGTCAGTACTAAGGTTTAAGACTGTATTGTAAGACTTGTTTTAATGTATGGTATGACTCTTTTATGTACACTATGTTTTATGCTTTATTAGTGTCATATGATTATGTTTTAACTGTTAAGTTTTTGTTCAGAACTTATGCATAACAAAACTGCTTTGAATCATTGCTACCATAAAATGTAGAATTTCATTAAACTGAACATAACTAAAAACATATCCAAAATTTGTTGACCATTACAAACTAATGAGGTCAACTACTAGTCCAGTTAAATATGAGTAGAACATAATACAACCCAAACAAGATTACTACATGTAGAACTTAACAACCAACAATAACATACAACAAAACAACATAATCTTGAGTCGACGGTTTGCAATTTCCATTGAGTTCAGAGACACTTGTAGTGCATTTCTTGATCTTAGCAATCCAGGAATAATACTCCTTGACCGAGCACACATAGGAGGATCCAACCATAAGAAAAAACCACAATTCGTACCCTAAAAGGAAGAATTAACAAAATACCATAAGTAACAACATCACAAAATGGAAAATGTTAACCAAGAAAAATATCTTACAATTTGTGGACAAGACCAAAACCTACGACCAGGGTTTGTGTCAGTCCATGAAGTGCGAACAAC
The DNA here is from genome assembly GCA_021014915.2 of Artemisia tridentata subsp. tridentata. Classification (NCBI taxonomy): domain Eukaryota; kingdom Viridiplantae; phylum Streptophyta; class Magnoliopsida; order Asterales; family Asteraceae; genus Artemisia; species Artemisia tridentata. The sequence goes on from CP139504.1 coordinate 104,472,309, forward strand.
AGCATGATTACCACAAAAGCAGCTCACCACATCCATTAATTTGATGGATTTAACAAATTAGGGTTTTGTATGTTTGATTTGGGGTAAAAGGAATAACCCTTTGATTAATATATACACGAGTATAAAACAAAAAAGGGACCACACGCGAAAGGACAAAACTGCCCTTGTTATTACCTCAACTAACTGAATGAAACTAACCATGGTTATTGCCAGGGACCAAATTGATCAAAAAGTTTCATTATAGGGACGCCGCCTGCACTTATGGAATTGTAGGGACGATATCTGCAATTTCGTTAAACCACAGGGACGATTTCTGCAATTTATTTTCGCTTTTAATACTTTGATGTTGTTCAAAAACAGTACAACTTTTAGTTGTAAATGCACTCAACAAAATCTTTGATTACGCCCCGGTTTATCACTCCTTATAAACGTCATTTAATGGTTTAAGAAAAAGTTATAAGTGTCTCTTTTAGCTGTAAGTGACAGAGTTAGAATAAAATGAGAAATATAATTAAGATGAGAAAAATGAAAATAAAACACAAGCACAAATTTTAAATGCACTCAACAAAATATATAATATATCTTTTATTTTTCACTTTTTATTTGAAATATATTTTCTCACCCTTGTCATTTCATTAATTCACCTAGATAGACGCCTTCCCGTGGAATTAAACAGTCGTCATATACGTGATTTAATAAACAACGTAAACAAACATCCTCAAAATGTTGACAATCACACCAGAATTATTTTAGAATTTAGATACATATATAGTACTCGGTAGTTGGTTTTCTTAACGGAATACTAGTATTATTTTGGGCCAAGTTTTGACCACTTGACTATAGGAAAAGGTAACTTGTGCGATATTAAACAGTTGGTCTAGGATGGATATATGCTATTACAAAATCTGAGCTTATAATTAATCTCATCAATTCGATACTATCGTGCTTTGATTGGCTACAACTGCATTTTTTGAAGTTCTGCAGGCCAGAAAGAAAAATGTTAGATTACTTATGTTACCCTATAGTTTTATCATGCTATAGCCATCGAGTATCGAATGATTTTATAATATTATTTTTCAGAAACGATGAATATGCAATGCCAACAAGAGTTGCAGGATATAAAACTCGGAGCACTTTCTTCATAAATTAATTATATATATCAGTAACTTGTTTTACAGTAAGGATATGAGTCTCACACGAACTATATACACATTTCGACTTCAAATACCTATACATTTACAAAAAAGAAAAAAATAATATAGATAACCAGATAACGAATGCTTGTTTGCTACCTGAAAAAAGAAGGTTCCCTTTTGGAATGGTACAACAGGCAGCAATAAAAATGGAAACTATTATATGTAGATAGTGTGATTCAAGACTATGTTAAAAGCACCTCTGCCTTTTGTGAGCTTGAATACCAAACCTTTCCCTTACGGAATTACGCCTTAACAATTTGGAGACTTTCTTCCATCTTGGCCCAATAGTAATGGAAACAGTCTGTGCAGCCATTGTTAAAACAGCAGGATCAAAAATTACTGAATTAGGATGCCACTGATTGGTGGGAAAGTTAAAACCATAGTTCTGAAGTAACTGCAAATCCTCCATCTCCTCGCGTCTCTGACTGAAAAAAGTGTCGCATGTAGTATCAAAACGATACTCAACAGCCTGAGAAGAGGAACCTGGTTCTGTTGAATTATGTGCAGTAAAAGTCCCAAAGTTATGCTCTGCATCGTTTGTAGAATAAAGGTTCACATCGTCAAAAGGGACTTTCTCTTTAAGTTTGTCAGGTTGAGATGCTACAATAGGTGCACAGTTAGTGTTTTGAACCATGTTGGAGTTCAAATTGTTTGGAGATTCAGTGAGATCAGGGAATGAATAAGTTTCATGTGAAGAGGGTCTAGGTGGTCCAATGGTTGTTTTGCAAGTTCCCAAACCTCGGTTTGCAGATGGTAATGAGATAATAGAGGTGCTCGACTGCAGACTTCTTTTAATAGAAGTCTCATCTTCAAAATGCTTTAGTGTCCTTAAGCGTTCGATTGCAAACTTTACTAGAATCTGACTGTCTACCTGTCAATAGAATCGATTAGAGAAAGCCAAAAGTCCAAAACTGTAGGAGTGTTCATTGGGTTGGGATATTTCAACCCAATATGTGATCACTCCGACCCGACTTCATATTACCTAAATTTCACCATTTTCTAGAATAGACAACTCCTATTGCCCAAACCAAAAATCATCTTAGTCTACACTTTGAATGATCTTTACTTTTATATATAAGTAAATCTAAGGGTAGGGATCCGGGTCAGGTTCAAGTCGGCGGGTCGATGCCACTCAACCCGAACACAATCTGCTTTAGTGAACGGGTCAAAAGTGTGAACCCTATCATGTATATGTACATAAACCAAACACGACTCATGTGACCCGTTCACCAAAATGATTTGACAGATCGACCCGTTTAACCCACCCCTCTTTTACACTATTTGACTTTTCAAATATAAAGTCATTTCAATTTTTTAAAAGCTTAAACGGGTTGTCGGGTCAGCCTGTTGACACACCTCCAACCTGAACAAGAATTGATTACTAAACGGGTTAGACCGTTTAGACCCAACCTTAAGTAATTTTAACTGTCTTGCAATAGTAACCAAAAACGGAAGATTTTCTAGAGAGAACACGAACAACTTCCAATTGGGTAAGAAATGATCACTTGGTTTAGATTTGAGGGGATAGGCATAGGGAGTTAGGGATTGCTAGACTTGCCTTTTGTTTGTCAGATAGCTGGTTCACCGGTATATACCGATGAGATTCTTCTATAAATGCCTTCAGTTCTAATTTGGCATTAAGAACTACACCAGCTTTTGGTTCGTTACTCTGATCAAGGTACAAAAACATCCCAGTGGACGCTTGAGCATTATTAACTATGTCAGCCCAGATCTTAGAAGCAGCTTTTAGTTTAAGAATCTACAAATGCCACAAGAAACGGAATTATTACAAAAAGAAAAAGAAGCGTTGTAGTTGCATCGAGTACTTAAAAATGAATTGCTTTCAGTTCAATAGCAAGAACAGCAAATAGAAAGATTAGAGCAACTTGTAAATACATTTTCGAGCTGTTTCTGATCTGTGTAGAAGAGAATCAGCAAATCCCTCACAGTTTTCACGTTTTCCTTTTCCAGACATTCATAGCGAGGACCCTTATTACGGATGTGTTTTAAATGACTCACCTTATCGGATAGACGTGGGTGCAGGTGTTTTTCCGAATCTGCACAATAAAACCAAAACAGTTAAATTTGCAAAGTACTCTACGCCTCAAAATGTAATTCCAATGTGCTTTCTATGTTCAAATGTACATTTTCGTAACTTTCGTGTTTAATTGAACAAATTAACATTAAATTACTTACAGATGGCGCGACCGTCTTTCATTAAAAAGGCTTCTGTCCTTGCTACTTCTACTCCATGCATTAAAGCAGCATCGACAATTCCTGCTCCCAGTTTATACCAACCTTTCTTGTTATGCTCTGAAGTATGAGTAAAATGAATATCACCAATAAAACAAACGCCTTCTTTTAGCTGCAACAAAGTATTTCCTTTAAGGGTGCGCTTCCCTTTTCTTTCACTCATAATCTTTTCTTGAAAGTCTTCAAATGTCCAACTATCATCATTGTTGTCATCACCAGGTACTTGAAAACCAACTATTTCAAGTTTTGCCATAGATTCAGGCCCAGTATTCACTATCTGCCCAGTGTTAGTATCAACCAAGGCTATTTTAATGGCTGTGCCGTTTTGTCCTAAAAGAGGTTTTCCGGTGTAGACTTGCGTGGAAACCTGGTCTTTGAACTGTAGTTTATATTTTTTTGGAGCTGAAGTAATTGCCTTATTTGTCAGGTTCCTGGTAAAAAAGATGATGTGTTAGTTACATGATAATCATGATTAGATCTGCAAATTTATTTAGAATAAGGGTTTATAGTTACTCTTTCATGCTAGCCATAATCTCCTGCTTTACCAATCCAATCTGCTCTTCTATCTGAAAAATTATGGACTGTGTCAACTATAGGAGTAGCACATTTGTGATTCGTATACCGCACTTTGTGGAAGTAAGAGTTTAGGGGTGTTTGACTAAACTAACTTGAAGTGCTTATTAGCTTATGTTTACTACAATAAGCTTAGCCAAAGGTAAAGCTACACACCCCCTATAAGCACCAACTTTGTAAGAAGCAAAGATAGAGTTAACTAGTGTTTAGAGTTTAGACGCTTGAAAATGAAGATATGAGAGATGAACACTTGAAACAAATCACATATATTCAATATTAATGAAGTAAAATGACAAAAAAAATACATGAACATTAAATGAGGGTATATAATGTAAGATTATAGAGACAACATGTAAGAGGGAATGATGTGTTTATTATTTGATGATTTGATAAATACAATATACATGGTATTTATAGAGTCTACCTTTAAACTATTTAAGGTAAATTACCAATCACCCTTAATTCTAGCTAATCAACATCAACAACTAATTTGCCAACTCAGTGCATATCCATAGCACACGATTACAGCTAACACTCCTCCGCAGTCCGAGCGGCGAAATCGCGAAAGCTCGGATTGGAGTAGTAAATTAGAAAAAAAAGGACATTAACATAATAAAAACATAACTTTAGTCGACTCGTAACAAAACCGTACCAACGGTCGGCTAAGTCGACTGGTAACACAAACGTACCAACGGTCGACTTTAGGGACTGGCACCAACGGTCAACTTTAGTGGACTGGTAACAAAGCCGTACGAACAATCAACTAATTGACAAACAATAAACTCATGCATTAACATCAAAGGAGATAAAACGAAAGTTGGTTCTAAAACTTCAACCCCCAAAGAACCTTCCAAACAAACGGGGCGTGTTTTTCCCTAAAAAAAACATAAAGATCACATATTTAGAAGAAGTTGTCGTTTATTTTGGTTACGGATTAAAGGGAGCCCTCCGAACCTCCGGCGTGTAGCTGGCGGCCGGAGGCGGCAGCGGAAGAGTTTAGGTTTTGTGGATCTTAATGGCCTGATACCATGTAAGATTATAGAGACAACATGTAAGATGGAATGATGTGTTTATTATTTGATGATTTGATACGTACAATATACATGGTATTTATAGAGTCTACCTTTAAACTATTTAGGGTAAATTACCAATCACCCTTAATTCTAGCTAATCAACTTCAACAACTAATTTGCCAACTCAGTACATATCCATAGCACACGATTACAGCTAACATATAAGTCTTTTTATATAAAATCCTTATATAAGCCCACCCTCTTCAAATAAGCCATAAAATTTGGGCTTATTAAAACCCCCTTATATAAGCTCTTAAGCCCACTCATATAAGCTTAACAAAACACTTAGTTTAGGCTTATTTAACACATAAGCTAATAAGCTCACAAGTCCATCATATAAGCTTAGCCAAACACCCCCTAAACCATGTAAAAAATCAGCATAAGCAGAACCCATCAAAAATTCAAGATTTGCAATTAATCTGGCAGGCCGGCCTAAAAGGGAAAGGACTCTCTAATATAGAAAACACGTTCAAGATGCATTACAAGTGTCGATCCTGAGCTTGATATCGACTCGAATTGATATCTTATCAAGCTTTGATAAAAAAATTATATTTGAAGATCCCATTTACATAAACCTAATCTCATATACATACAAATTTGTGAGTCAAAGTTTAGAGCTGTAAATTCGATTCAGACTTTTGTGAATCTACAGAATGTGTAAAATTGTGAATTAAAGTTACAAATCTAGTGAATCAATATCTTTTCAACCTTCTAATATTAGAAAGCCTACTCAATGAATATTTAGAGCAACAACTAGCTTAGCTTTTTAACACCACCAAATGGCCTACTGGTAAGTCACTTGACCTCCTCACAAAAGCTAAACGGATGAGGTTTTCCCAGGGAGGGAGAGTCTTTGACTCAGATGTACTCATGTACACGGAAAACCTCGTCCGTTTAGGCTTTTTACTACTTATCGAGCCCAACCCGAATATATCTCAAGTTAAACCATATTAACCTAACTAGCTGAACTCGAATCAAGCTTGTTTAACAAAGTAGAGGAAACTTACGAGTTTACGGATCAACGGCTTAAGAATTGGTACAAATATAGGCTCGTTGAGACGTTGTAACGTTTGGATTATCATTACTTCCATTGCACCCCTACAGTACACATCATGTACAACTCATGTGAATCACACAGCTAGCTTAGTACTAAATAAATAAACACAGCTAGCTTATATTTTTTAATTACCTTGCTAAGGGTGAGACTCCTGAAAGCTCATTTGTTGAACTTGTGTTGTTTTGTTCTAACGCGTTTTCGTCCTTTTTTTGGCCTTCTAAACGTCGTTTATTTAACGACATAATGGATTCTGTTATGTGAGCTTCACTAGAGTATGGTGAGCTGAGTAGTGTAACTGAATCTGTTATTAGATTTTTGTTATTTTGGGATAAATGTCCCAATTTGTTTCGAGTGCTATATAATAAGTACAAGTGGTGTCATATGTTTGAGCGTACACACACGTTTGTGTGGTGTAGTAATATTTCTCTTTACTTTTTTATTATTAATCAAATACTCTTTCTTTTAATAAAAAGTTTGAAATTTTTTCTCTCATCTGTTTAAAAATGAGTTTTGTTAATACGTGTCCAATAAAAATTCTAAGAAGAGAAAATTACTGTTGTAGACCTGCAGCTTCCCTTATATCTCATATTGCCCAACCTTTTTCCGATTATCAAAAATACCCATACATACCGCGTCAATCTTTACACAGGGTACGCAAGACGACGTGGCTCACATCCTACCCGTCCAAAAAAAAAAAAAAAACAAAATCCATCCCGCGTAATGTTTCACGTAGAATGCGCAAGATAAAAAAAAAAAAAACATAAAATAATATCCTGCGTAATGTTTCACGCAAGATGCTACTATTTGACGCAAGATGTTGACATTTTACTACATTTTAAAACTTTTTAATAATTACAAAAATCACCCTTTTACTTTTCAATAATTACAACTTTTTTATATAACAAACTCTATTCGTCAAATATTTAGTAAATATCTATCGAATTCTTTAATGAAAAAAATATCGTTGCGAAGAGCTCTAAATTACGAACAAAACAAGCCCAATATTAACATGCTTTTGACGTACGTATGATTTTATAAAAAATGTTAAAGTTTGATATATATATATATATATATATATATATATATATATATATATATATATATATATATATATATATATATATATATATATATATATATATATATATATATAAAAGTTTCACTTTTACATTTTAAAACTTTTTAATAATTACAAAAATCACCCTTTAACTTTTCAATAATTACAACCTTTTTATATAACAAACTCTATTCGTCAAATATTTAGTAAATATCTATCGAATTCTTTAATGAAAAAATATCGTTGCGAAGAGCTCTAAATTAAGAACAAAACAAGCACAATATTAACATGTTTTTGACGTACGTATGATTTTATAAAAAATGTTGAAGTTTGATATAAATATATATATATATATATATATATATATATATATATATATATATATATATATATATATTTCACTTTTACATTTTAAAACTTTTTAATAATTACAAAAATCACCCTTTAACTTTTCAATAATTACAACTTTTTTATATAACAAACTCTATTCGTCAAATATTTAGTAAATATCTATCGAATTCTTTAATGAAAAAATATCGTTGCGAAGAGCTCTAAATTACGAACAAAACAAGCCCAATATTAACATGCTTTTGACATACGCATGATTTTATAAAAAATGTTGAAGTTTGATATAAATATATAAAAAAATGTTAAAGTTTTTATATATATAATTTTTTTTTTATATATATGTATCAAACTTCAACATTTTTTATAAAATCATACGTACGTCAAAAGCATGTTAATATTGGGCATGTTTTGTTCGTAATTAAGAGCTCTTCGTAACGATATTTTTTCATTAAAGAATTCGATAGATATTATTAAATATTTGACGAATAGAGTTTGTTATATAAAAAGGTTGTAATTATTGAAAAGTTAAAGGGTGATTTTTGTAATTATTAAAAAGTTTTAAAATGTAAAAGTGAAATTTATATATATATATATATATATATATATATATATATATATATATATATATATATATATATATTTATATCAAACTTCAACATTTTTTATAAAATCATACGTACGTCAAAAGCATGTTAATATTGGGCTTGTTTTGTTCGTAATTTAGAGCTCTTCGCAACGATATTTTTTTCATTAAAGAATTCGATAGATATTTACTAAATATTTGACGAATAGAGTTTGTTATATAAAAGGTTGTAATTATTGAAAAGTTAAAGGGTGATTTTTGTAATTATTAAAAAGTTTTAAAATGTAAAAGGTCAACATCTTGCGTTAAATAGTAGCATCTTGCGTGAAACATCACGCAGGATATTATTTTATGTTTTTTTTTATCTTGCGCATTCTGCGTGAAACATTACGCGGGATGGATTTTTTTTTTTTTGTTTTTTTTTTGGACGGGTAGGATGTGAGCCACGTCGTCTTGCGTACCCTGCGTAAAGATTGACGCGGGATGTATGTGTATTTCAAAACGTTGGGCAATATGAGATATAAGGGAAGCTGCAGGTCCACAACAGTAATTTTCTCTTCTAAGAATGTTACTCACTAATAAAACCAATAAAAACCCTTGCAAATTTATAAACTATGTACTAGTCATTCGCAATCACCTTGAAGGGGTAAATTTTAAAAGTAACAATTTCATATCTCCTCTCCTTTTAGTTGGAAATTTCATATATACTCAAATATGCATTAAAAATATTATACATTATGCATTCAATACTTGCATTTTGAGTATATATGAAATTAATCATGAAAGTAGGGTGATATATGAAATTAATCCATTTTAAAAATCACAGTACATTTCTTGTTTACGAAACTTTTTTTTTCTTGTTGAACAGTTGACTTATTTATGTAATTAATAACATATACTTAACGAAATGAAAAGTTCGTCATATATTTTTTTTTAAAGTTTTGTAAGTTAATTTTAGATTACTTTTTTCTTTGAACGGCAAGTTATGAGATGATTGTATGTTCGAGGAAGCTTCATTCTTTGAATTAATACAAATGTTAAAGTAACTCCTAGTCGGTATCATGGTGATATGCATGGGAAGGTTTGGCCGGCAAAAAAAAAAGGACATGATTTGGTGGTGAGATATAGCTTTTGTAGAGTTTAGTTATCTTATTGCTTGGCCACACCTTGCCTTGGTTTATCATAATAAAAGAGAAGTGATTTGCACACTTATATTATTTATTGGGGCATTTTTTTAAGATTTAGTTAATTGTACAAAACTCACGCTATGCTCTATCTGTTTGTATTGTAGGGTGTGTAAATTCATAAATTGAGTGTGTGTGAGTAAACCTCATTTTTGGTCCTTGTGGTTGTACCAATATTTCACTTTTGGTCCAAAATTCAAAAAATCGACAGGATTAGTCCAAAAGTCCACGTGGACTTCACTTTTGGTCCAATTTTCTACCCTAGTTAATGGTCGTTAGTCCTTTCAGTTAAGTACGTTGCACCGTTAGTCCTTTAACCTAACGGTCGTTAGCAATGTTTGCACCGTTAGTCCTTTCAGTTAAGTACGTTGCACCGTTAGTCCTTTAACCTAGTTAATGGTCGTTGAGTCCGTTTTTCTTCCGTTTTCATACGTTTTCGTCCGTTTTTCTTACGTTTTTTCCGTTTTTGTCCGTTTTTTCTTACGTTTTTTACGTTTTTATCCGTTTTTCTTACGTTTTGTCCGTTTTTTCTTACGTTTTTGTCCGTTTTTTCTTATGTTTTTTTACGTTTTTGTCCGTTTTTCTTACGTTTTTTCCGTTTTCATACGTTTTTGTCCGTTTTTTCTTACGTTTTTTTTCCGTTTTTCTTACGTTTTTTTTTTTTTTCCGTTTTCATACGTTTTTGTCCGTTTTTTCTTACGTTTTTTTTCCGTTTTTGTCCCTTTTTTTTACGTTTTTGTCCGCTTTTTCTTACGTTTTTTTCCGTTTTCATACGTTTTTGTCCGTTTTTTTTTTTTTCCTACGTTTTTTTCTGTATTTTCGTTTCCGTTTTTTTTTTTTTTTTTCTTTTTTTTTTTTTTTTTTTTTTTTTTTCATCGTTTTTTTTTTTTTTTTTTTTTTTTTTTTTTTTTTTTTTCCGTTTTCATTTCATACGTTTTTTTTTCGTTTGTTTTTTTTTTCCGTTTTTGTCCGTTTTTCTTATATTTTTTTACGTTTTTGTCCGTTTTTCTTACGTTTTTTTCCGTTTTCATACGTTTTTGTTCCGTTTTTCTTACGTTTTTTTTTCTTTTTGTCACGTTTTTTTCGTTTTTGTCCGTTTTTCTTACGTTTTTTCCGTTTTCATACGTTTTTTCCGTTTTTGTTTCGTTTTTGTCCGTTTTTCTTCGTTTTTTGTTTCATTCCGTTTTTTCGTTTTTTACGTTTTTGTCGTTTTTCTTACGTTTTCTTTTCTACGTTTTTTCGTTTTCATCGTTTTTTCCGTTTTTTTTTTTTTTTCGTTTTTCTTACGTTTTTGTCCGTTTTTCTTACGTTTTTGTCCGTTTTTCTTACGTTTTTTAATTTTTTTTAAATTCGGATAATTTTTTTTTTTTTAGTTTTTTATTTTTTTTTCTTTAAATTCGGACAAAAAAAAATTTTTTGAATTTTTTTTATTTTTTTTTAAATATTCGGACAAAAAAAATTTTGATTTTTTTTTTATTTTTTAAAAAAATTCGGACAAAAACGTAACAAAAATGGACAAAAACGGAAAAAAAAACCGAAAGAAAAACGGACAAAAACGTATGAAAACGGAAAAAACGTAAGAAAAACGGACAAAAACGGACAAAAACGGAAAAAAACGTAAGAAAAACGGACAAAAACGTATGAAAAACGGACAAAAACGTATGAAAACGTAAGAAAAACGGACAAAAACGTAAAGAAAAACGGACAAATACAGAAAAACGTAAGAAAAACGGACAAAAACGTATGAAAACGGAAAAAACGTAAGAAAAACGGACAAAAACGTAAGAAAAACGGACAAATACAGAAAAAACGTAAGAAAAACGGACAAAAACGTAAGAAAAACGGACAAAAAGGAAAAAAAACGTATGAAAAACGGACAAAAACATATGAAAACGGAAAAAAAACGTAAGAAAAAAGGACAAAAACGTAAGAAAAACGGAAAAAAAAAACGAAAAAACGTAAGAAAAACGGACAAAAACGGAAAAAACGTATGAAAAACGGACAAAAACGTATGAAAACGGAAAAAACGTTAGAAAAACGGACAAAAACGTAAGAAAAACGGACAAAACGTAAGAAAAACGGATAAAAATGTAAGAAAAACGGACAAAAACGGAAAAAAACGTAAGAAAAACGGACGAAAACGTATGAAAACGAAAGAAAAACGGACTCAACGACCATTAACTAGGTTAAAGGACTAACGGTGCAACGTACTTAACTGAAAGGACTAACGGTGCAAACATTGCTAACGACTGTTAGGTTAAAGGACTAACGGTGCAACGTACTTAACTGAAAGGACTAACGACCATTAACTAGGGTAGAAAATTGGACCAAAAGTGAAGTCCACGTGGACTTTTGGACTAATCCTGTCGATTTTTTGAATTTTGGACCAAAAGTGAAATATTGGTACAACCACAAGGACCAAAAATGAGGTTTACTCTTAATAAATTGAGTGTGCCAATCAAACCACTGGGGCATTGGTCTAGTGGGTGGGCTTTCGTTCGTGAGTCAATAGACTCGGGTTCGAATTCTATCCCTGGCACTTTGCTCACAGATAGGTATTCATTTTCGCAAAACTTATGGGCTCACTGGAGGGACTTTGTGGATAAGAGCTCAAAGAGTCCGAGAGTCTCGGCTCACTCCAGTTGGTGCCCCACTAGGCCAGGAGAGTAGCCTGGAGCTATTCCTTGTTGGGTGGACAATGGCTGGTGCCAAAAGGCACCCGGGATCAGGTTGTTCCCGGCAATCTATACTTTTTTTTGTGGACTTCCCATAATAAAAAAGATATGAAATTTACGTAATTAAGCTATCTGATTTACTACAGTCAATATGGAAGGTAAGCAATTCATGAGTCTTCATCTCAAATTATTTACTGTGATATAAACTATTTACCCGATAGCACTATTTAAATAGTATGTGAATTTAATAACCCATGATGTAGTATACCAGTAGTACTGTAGCAGACAACATTTAGGGCCCGTTTGGTTTGTAGATGGGTTTAGGATTAGGATTAGGAGTAGGAATAGGATTAGGATTAGGATTAGGATTTGGATGATTTGAATTAAATGAAAAGAAAGAAAATAAATGATTGATAAGTTTATTTTATATATTTATTTGAAATAAAAAAGTAATAAATAAAAATAAAAATGAATAATGTATGGCCAAGAAAAAAGCATCAAATAAAAAAAATAAACAAATAGTGGGCCCAAAACAAAAATCCCCTAAACCCGAATATTTTCTGGGATTGATGTCAGAGGGGTTGATGCATGTATATTTTCTTTATGAAAATAACCAAACATCTTAAATAAATCCTAAAGTGATGGACCCATTACAAAAGTCCCCAACCAAACTGGCCCTTATACTAGTTCATTCCAAAATTAATTGGCTTATTTTTAGTAGTATTATGTTTGATTCATGGTAAATAAATGAAAATTGATAACAAAATGCATTTCAAACCTCATTTTTTTGCAAGCAACATGATAGTAAGAAAAATATACTATATATACTTAACTCAACATCAAAAGAATGAATAAAAAATATTACCAATTCACATGTCAAGAGTCAAGACATATGTATGTGACTCACGCAAATATTACCTATTTTGACTTGTTTGTGAAAGATGTAATAACTTCTATTTTTAGTTGTCTTAAAAGTAAAAGAAATAATTTCTTTAGTGAATTTTGCTTTGAGTTTTTCTAACTTGTGTTATGACACATGAAATCAAGTCTTAAATGAACATACTTTTTTCTTTTAGCACCTTTATGTCTATGTGAACATAATTAAAGTCATCCACTATACTAGTTTACGAAAAAGTTTATAAATATATGAAGAGGTCAAAGAACTTGTAAACTATAGTGAGAATCCATTTCATGCTTGTGTGACATGAATAGGTCTATAATACTGAACCTCTTTATAATTTAATGCATTTAGATTAAGTATGATATTTATAAAACTTTATTAGATTTATGCATAATGGAGATATGTTTATAAAAAAAAAAAGTTTATAAATTAAAGAAATAATACAACTATAAATCTTTAAAAAGGTTTATCATAATGGATGTTGTAAGGTAAACATCACATATAAAAAAATTGTAGATATTAATTAATCAATGCATAAATATAGTAATTTAAGACAACAAAAAATAATACTACGAATCAAATTCGTAACGTCAAGTTTCGGTAAATATGTGGATATTGTTGGTCTAGTTGAATAGATGGCAATCTAAGGATTCATAGACGATGGTCCAAAAGAAAATTTCAATCATTAATAACTTTCGACATAAAGAAGGATTGAAGACGTTTTACTTTTGGCTAATAATAATAAGAGTAAACTGCGAAAAATGTCCATAAACTTTGCAAAAATTGCGAAAAATGTCCCTAAACTTTCAAATTTCTGCGAGTTATGTCCTTTTCGCGTTACTATAGTTGCAAATTTAGTTCTAGGACTAACGCTCGTTAGGAATTCTCGTTAGTTAGTCGTCATGTGCGTTGCACGTGAGGATATTTTCGTCATTTCACTATTTACGCCATCAAATCTACATGGCAGGCCTACTAACAGACCTACCTTTGTGTTGAGGGACATTTTTTGCAATAAGGTTTTACTTCTCTCATTCTTATATAACACAATTAAGCAGTCACTATTACACACCCTTGAATTAATTGTTACTGCTCATCATCTTGTTCACTTGAAAAAAATGGTTCTTTGCGCATGTGGTCTTCAATGTGTAGTTAGAACTTCTTGGACTAACAGGAATCCTGGTAGGCGGTTCTACTCATGCCCGACATATGTAAGTTTGACTCTTGATCAAAACAATAATAATGTTACATTTTACAGGTTGCCTCTGTTTTCTTCTTTTTAATTACATTTTTTTCATTTTACAGAACTCGAGCTGTCCCTTCATCGGTTGGGTGGATCCACCGATGTGCGACCGATCTTTAGACATCATCCTTGGTCTACTTAGGACCAGGGATGCTTTGGAAGATGCGATGGGGTTAGAGCAAGAGAGGGCTGACTGGGAGGAGCACAGGGCAAATGAGGAGGAGACCCGAGCAAACCAGGCAGAGCTTCGGGCAAAAATAGAGGAGCAACGGGCTAACAAGTTGAGGAAATACCTTATCATCAGTTGGGTTTTCTTCGCTTCTTATGTTTACTTGCAAAGTTGACCGTTTGATTTTGGTCAATGTGGGTTGGTTTTTTGGGTTTTTGGTAGTTGATGATGTTTATGTTAGGTGTATATGTACAATGTATTTTTGTTGATGGTTGGTTATGTAGTTAATGTACATTATGGTATCACAACAATGGTTCAAGTATCTTTAATTATCTAATTTGATTTGTGTTATTTGTTTGTTAAGTAGGATTATGATTGTTTATGATTTGTGTAATTTTTTTTGTTAAGTAGGATTATGATTTGTGTTCAGTAAGAATAGGTGGAGTAGAAGCAATAACACTTTAGGTGATTTGGTGAATGAATCTGTAATCATCTGTTAAAGATTAAGTTATCATGATTTAGGTTTGGTTTTGGCGTTTTGAATGCCCTGTTTGTTGTAATAATCATGCTACCAAAATGGGTAACAATGGTATTGTCATACTACCTGATGACTGAATTGAATGCCCTGTTTGTTGTAATACTCATGCTCTCAAAATGGGCAACTATGGTATTGTCATACTACCTGATGACTGCATTGGTATGTATATATTTGTTAGCCAATGTACTTTACTCTTGTATAAATACCCATGAATGTGTACATTTACCTCGTTTAGTGTTGAGGGACATTTTTTGCAACCACATTTTACTTCTTTCATTCTTATATAACACGATTTGCATACCATAAATTGCACACCCACTACAATCTACTCACTCACACACACACTTAAGAATTTAATAATGGTGCTATGCGGTTGTAGTAACGTTGCGATCATCAAAACTTCCTGGATGGATATAAATCCAGGAAGAAGGTTCTTCTACTGCCCCAACGTAGTAAGACTCGTTATACTGAATTAGAATGAGTTATTTACAATAAATGTGACTCAATGTGTTGTTGTCTGGATGATTTAGGGTTCTGACTATGGGACATTCGGGTGGATAGATCCCCCGATGTGCCAAAGAGCTATTGAGATTATTCCTGGGCTTCTTAGGGCTAGGAATGCGCTGGAAGAAGACATCGAGGAGTATGCTCAGATGTACAAGGAGCAATAGGAACTGGTGGTGCAGCTGAGGATTTACCTCCTCTTTGCTTTTTTTATGATCTATGTAGTTTATAAGTGGTTCTAGGATGTTTGTTAACGGTACATTAGTTTTTATGTATTTTGGTTTGTTTATGTGGGATGTGTAGTTAATCCCTTTTTTTGTGAACGATCTTGGTGGGATGAATGTGAAAATGTTATTATTAATGATTTGCGCTATTTGTTTGTTAAGTATGATCATGTATTATGATCCAATTTTTTTAGTGGATTGCTTGGTGTTTAACCACATCACAAATATATTCATGACATTCTGCAAGTCCTTAAATGTGGTTTAAAGGATTGATGGAGTGGGGGTGTATCGGTTATGTGTTGATAATGAACCAAATACAGGTTCATATAGTTGCAATGAAGCAGTGGAACACTTATTGACACTCACAGACTCACTCAGCTGCATGTGTACATTTCCCATTTTTATCGTTGTTGACTAAAAAAGTCAAATCCGACCCACATCAATTTTGACTTATGTCACTCAATACAAGTCAATTGTTATTTAACTCGACCCACATTAATGTTTAGGGACATTTTTTGCAACAAAATCCCTATACAATAAATAGAGAAACCTGACCCCCAAATCCCCTCACCTAACTTATTTACTCAATTGGACTTTGAAAACCATGGTGAAAAAATGTTACTCTATTGAATTGTCGTTGGCAATCTGAATATATTGTTTACTACCTTTGTTACTCTACTTTCATATTTGTTAGTTCATGCCTATCATTTTTTTTATGTTTGCAGAAGGGATTTTCGTTGATTATTCAGATACAAGCAGTGATGAAGTCAATGTTCAAGCTGCCAATTGTTTAGCCCAATCTGTGAATGGGTATACTCAAGCAGTGATGATTATGATACAAGCAGTGACATTATATCATCAAGCAGTGATGAAATTAGCAGTGATAAACTCGATGTTGAGACTATTAAATGGATTGAAAGATCCACCTTTATGTGGCCATCAAAAAATATTTCTGTTGAAAAGGTTCCAGCTCAAACATGTTCCAGCGCAAAAAATGTTCCACGTCAAAAACTGACTGCTAAATGCATACTAGCCCTGCCAGCACAGCATACTTGGGATTGTACAGGTAATAAGACATTTGGAATTAAAAGATCCACAGATGGTTTAGGAGCAATTCCAGAGAATGACAGTAAAGGAAAAAAGGAAGGTTGAAGTTGCAGGTGAAAAAAGGCAGCTTTCCAGTAAGAAATGACATCTTTGTTAAGTGTTTTGTGTTTCTCCAGTTAAGGATGAAACAGTTGATGTAATAACTTTGTGGTAGTTGAAAAAACTTTGGTTGTATGTTGGTAGTATTATGTAATGTATTTGTTTAATGGATTTGGATGTTAGTTAATGGTCTTAATCACCATTGTTTATGTTGGGAATTAAATGTTCTAAAGATAGTACTACTGAAGAATACACTAACAGTACAAACTGCTAGTGTAGGAATGAAGACTGCTGAGATATAACTAACAGTACAAACTGCTAGGTTAGTACTATTAGTATATCAGAAGGTACTACTGCATGTTAAACGTTTGTATTAAGGATAAGTATGGAAAGGATTTTGTGTATATCTTATTTAGTTAGAATTGTATGGTGAATACTTATATTGTAAAGGACTCCTTAAGTCTATAAAAGAAGATCCTAGGTTATACAATTATATATATCAGTCATAGAAGTTTGTTAGGATTCAAGGTCTAGTGATAGCTAAGATCACTCGTATTATTCAAGCAATAATATTGAATCGTTTGGTGTTAACTTTCTGTGTTCATTGTCCAATACAAAGCATTACTGTTCCATTAAACAAACCATAATCCTTCTAAGTGTGGTTAAGTAGATTCCGCATACTTAACTGCATTCACTCAAAGTATCTTATACACGTTATAAAGGAGTAACATCCTAAGTGTATTATAATCCTCTCAAGTGGTATCAGAGCCAGGTTGATACTATTGATTTAGAAGAAGTAATGGACATGGAGACTAACCAAACAAACATGGTTGCTAAATTGCCAATGCTCAAGCAGAATGAATTTGATATGTGGAAGTTAAGGATAGAACAGTACTTCTAGGTGCAAGACTATGCACTCTGGGAAATTATTGAACAAGGAGATTCTTTCAAGCCTTCAACTTCTACAACAATAGTTGATGGTAAGGTAGAGACAGTTGTGCAGACCGTTCCAGTAACAGCAGAAGAGAGGTGGTATGTGCTTAAACACATACCTTTTCTTGACCGAAATCTGACCAAAATGACCAAAAACTAACCCAAAATGCCAAAAGATATTCGTGTTTTTGTGTCTATGTTTATGCAGGCAACGGATAAAAGAAAAAGGACAAAAACGAAGAAAAATCCGGAAAACACGGGCACGAGACGTGGAAAGATATTTATAGAGCCGAAGCCGGGGAAAAGATTCGTCAAAGATAATATTTTTGAAGAACGGCCCTTGGATCACTGAGAAATTACAAAATCAGTCCCTTGAAAATTCAGAAAATACATAATTGGTCCCTATAATTATCCTTAAAAACCTCTATACCCGGATTTTAATTAAACAAACCCACCAACACTTATTACCCAACCCAGTTACATACCTAGCCCACTAAAACCATCCCATAGCCCAAGCCCACTCACTATGAATTAAACCGGATCAACTAAACCTTAACCCGCCCCATAGTCAAACCCCAAATAACCCCAGTCAACCCCAAAACCACCTTTCCCTCCAAAAACTTACCCAGTTACTGTACCCTCTCCTTCCCCACGAATTACCCTGCAAGCAATATTTATTACCCCACCTAAAATATCTACAAAGCTTCTGGAAGATCAGGGAATGACAGATGGCACAAATCCCAGCACTCTCCATGTTGGTATCTCCACTACATCCAATCAACGGCCAAGATATTAAAGTGGTAAGCAAGAAATGATCCAAGGGTCGTGAATGAATATCCTGAAGCTTCCTAGAAGAAACCCTAGCTCTTGGGGAGTCTATAAATAGCAGCCTCATTCTTCACATAGAGAGTTGTTAGAGTCTAGTTTTTTGAAGTTTTTCTTAGTATAAATTAGGGTTAAATTTCGAGTCAAGTTTATGTTTTTAGTGTAATTCAGTGCTTTTTAGTTGTAATGGTTTTATGTAATCAGTAATTTAATATTAATGAAAGTTTGATTTTAAGTTTCATACTGTCATGTTTTTACATTGTTTCTTATAAGCTATATTTCTGTTACATTAAGCCCTATTTCTATTAGAACAAGCTCATTTAAGCTTCCTAGCTTATTGTGAGTCTTTTGTTTAGCTTAAACTGATTTTGTCTTAATTTTTTCTAAAAAGTCAACAAAAGTCAAAATGCTTATCAAATAAGAAGTTTTGAAGCATAATCCTTATTTCAGTATTTGTGAAGCATCATACTAGCTGTATATAGCTTTTGTGAGTTCACTTGGTTGATCAAAGAAATCTAAATACCAAAATCTATACCTTTGCATTATGTGGAAAGCTTTTTGGAAGTTGCCTGTAATGGAGGGGCAAGATGGACTTTACCTAGCTTATCCTTGATAAGCTAGGAGCTTGTAGCTGCCATTAAGTTGGAGCCTTTGTTTAGCTAAGGCCAAAAGTGAGTTTATGTTTCATTTCTAGTAAAAATTTGAATTTTATAGCTTAAATTAGTGTAGCTTGGTTACTGTTACTGTTCATTCTGCTTATTTTGAGTATTTCAGTGCTTATTTGATTAGTGGTAGTTCATTAGATCTTAATTGTGCTTCTTAATCAGTAGTTATAGTTCCATTTTCATTTTTGTTCTAAAAAGTCAAAAAAAAAGTCAAAAAAATAGCCTAGATAGCTTGTAGCTTTTTCAGTGCTTATTCTGATCTTAAAAGTTGATTAGTAGGGTTAAAGTAAGTTAGTGATTAAGTGGTATTCAGAATTTAGGCTTATCTTGGTTTATTTCTTTGAAAAATTCAAAAACAGTTTCAAAAAGGAGTGTTTGGCAAAACTGCTTAGCTGAGTTTTTTAGAAAGGAAACTGTTCATTTGCAATATGTTTAAGTTTGATTGAGATTAGTTAATGGTAATTTAGTTAATTCTGATAAGTGTTAAGTTGTTTTGATTGGTCTTGAGGTTTTTAGTGTACTAGTGCTTTAGTAAGATCTAAACTGCCCTCTATAAGCTCTGGATAAGCTGAGCTCGATTAAGGCCCCACTTTGGCATTTCTGAGTAGATTTTAGGTGTTAAAGTAAGATTCTAAGAGCTGGTTTGTTTTGGTCAAAGATTGCACAAGTTTTACGCCAAATTTCCATAACTGCTATCACAGAATAGTAGTGCAGACCTTGGTTCTTTGCTGCTGATCTTGATCTGATTATGGCTTAACCAGACAAGATTAGGTCCTCATTTTTGGGTTATAATCAGATTATATAGCAAGCTTAAGGTGTATTATCTGGGATTAAGCTTCCGAGCTTATTTAATAGCTTATTTTTGGCCTACAAGTAGCCCATTCGGGACTGTTTTAGCCTGCAGTAGTTAGGATTTGCTTATTGGATTATTATTGCTCTTCTGCTTTTGCTAGATAGCTTATTCTGATTAGTTAGGTATTTTAAAGTAGAGTTTGTTGCATTTAGCTTATTCATAGTACTTACAGCTTATCTTAGCTTATTTTCATACTTCATAGTGTTATTGCTTCTTTTCTCTTTAATACCCCACTGATCAGACTCATAAGCCCTTATTCAGAGCTTATTATAAGTTTAAAAAAATCTTTTTTTTTACAAAAAGTTCGTACAATTAAGCATTTACTCAGTTTCAAAAAGAAAAAAAAAAAAAAAAAAGAGTTGCAAAAAGTGCCATTACTGGGATTCGAACACGGGCTACCTAGCTCACCCCACACACACACTACCATTCCGCCCTAGGGACTTTTTCGTTATACCTTTCCCTCTCTTTTCTTTTAACCAATTTTTCTCCTTTTAGCTTATTTTTACGTTTAGCTTATTTTTTTTTAGCTTATTCTGTTTAGCTTAATTCGTTTTCTTATTTTTCTTACATTTATGTCATTACAAAGTATTTTTAGAAAAAGTTTCAGATTTTTCCTTTAAGTTTTACTATTTTTAAACATTTATTTTTCTTATTTTCGTTTTTAATTAATATTAAATAAAATAAAAATCAAAAAAATATAATTCTTTTTTCTAAAATTCTCTTTTTCAGTTTAGAACATAGAAAAAATAGTTTGGAGCCCCTAGGATTAGTATTTCACTTAGTTGACGGTTTTAGGCTCGGGAATAGCCCGGGTTTTGCGTAATTTAAGTTTCCTTTACGTTTTAGATTTCGTGTGCACTTATTACTTGTTCTATTTGCTTAATTAGTTATCATTTCATAATCTTAGTTTTAAAAATCGAAAAATCCCACTTTTACACATTCACGACACAAATCACGATCCCGAATCACTAATTCCATTCAATCTTCAATCGGGACTACGAACCTTGGGTTTTGCATATTTCCTTTGCAATTCTCCTTTTTGGGATATAAATTGTTTAAATCAATTTTTGGCGCCGCTGCCGGGGAAGGTTGACGAGAATTCGTGATTTTGTTTTTCGATTCGTGTTTTGAAGACCCTTCCCTCGGAAGTTAATTGTTTTTGTTATAAAAGAAAAATACAAAAAGAAAATAAATAAAACACTTTTCCTAAAGTGTTTTCAAAAAAATACAAAAATAATACATCCTCACTTTCTTGAAAGTGTTGTAAACCATTCCGAAAAAACAACAAAACAATCGTGAAATCATTTGATTTTCGGATTATTTTTCGATTACAACCTATACAAGTGGTTTAAGGATGGTTTTGACATTAAATTGCAAACCGAAAGAGGCGGGTTTTTAATTAGCTTCGGCAGACCTTTGCTTCTCCGCCACTCTGCGCGTAGTCGTAAGAGAAACGAATATCGATTGAGGGATCGGTACCAAAAATATTGTGATAAATTTTTCCTTAATAAAAATCCAAAAATAGTTTATTTTCAAATTTGGTTTTTCTTTTTAATTTTTTGTTTCTTTTTGGTGTATGCACACCCGTTCTTCTTCTTCTCAACCTCTTCTTTCACCGCTCTCAAATCCAGAGAGGATTATCCGTCATAACAACCGTGTTCATTACTCAACCGTTGAGGAAATGGACGACAACCCAAACAATCAACGCCCTCCGGTGGATGATCAAAATGCCAATCCGGCTCCCGATCTCCGACCAATGGAAGAATTACTCCAATCACCTTTCAATGGTGGTGGCAAAGCAATCGTGATACCCAATATGTTTGCAAATCAATTTGAAATAAAAACCGGGTTACTTAATCTTATCACCGGTATTTCCTTTCACGGATTTGAAAATGAAGATCCTCATTCCCATGTCCAGAAATTCATTGACATCACTGAAACACTCAACTTAAATCACGTTCCTCACAATGTGCTTAAATTGAGGTTATTCCCTTTTTCTCTGGTAGGAGCAGCCCGGACTTAGCTTGACAAGGAACCTCCTAATTCGATCTTTACTTGGGATGACTTAGCCTCAAAGTTCGTGAACTACTTTTATCCTCCTTCTAAGACATCGAATCTCAGAAATCAAATCACTCGATTTCAGCAAGCTTTCGATGAATCGTTCAACGAAGCTTGGGATAGATTCAAAGAGTTGTTAAAAAAGTGTCCTAATCACGGATTTTCAACCTTGCTCCAGATTGATACTTTCTATAATGGGTTGAATCCATCTGATCAAGATTCACTCAATTCCGCTGCGGGTGGAAATTTTCTGACTAGAAACACTCAAGAAGCTTTGACTATCATTGAAAATAAAGCCAGAGTGAGGAGTTCTAGAACCAAAGCTCAAGTTTCAAATATGAGTAACAAATCAGACGATGCTTTCACCCGAGCTCTTAGCAAACAAGAAGAGGCTTTTGCCGCTTTCACTAAACAAATCGGGCGTCTAATTGATAAAGAAAGACCTTCTCAGCCCGTCAATGTTGTGAATCAAAAATGCGAGATTTGTGGTGGTCCACATCCTTATTATGATTGTCAAGCCTCCGGTGGCCAAGGTTTGAATGCTACTGTAGCATCAGTAACCTACAATTAGATTCAAGGATTCCGTCCTCAAGGTGCTAATAACCAAATGGGACCACCCGGCCTTTCTTCATTCCACAACAATCAAAACCATTCCCCTCAACATTACAATCATCAAGTCAATGTTGTAAACCAAAGTTGTGAAACTTGTGGTGGTCCACATCCGTATTTCGAGTGCCCAGCCGCCGGTGGCTACACTCAAGAGAACGTTTATGCTGCTTCGGGATCCTATAACCAGGGAGGTAATGGTTACCAACCACAAGGAGACCGTAATCTTCTCAGCTACCGTTCTAACAATTATCTTGGACCACCAGGTTTCAACAATCCAGCTTCGAACAATCAGAATCAGAACCAAAACAAAAATAATCAATTTGTTCCAAACCAAAACCGTAACAACCAAGGGAATTACCACCCACCAAATCCAGGAAATTACCATCCTCCCCCTAATACCAATCAAGTTCATAACCAAAACAACCGTGGGCAAAACCTTAATCAAGGAAACCAAAACTACAACCAAGGATTCGTTCCACCTCCGTCGCCCACGGATGAGTTGCTTAAGCAGATTATTCTTCAGAATCAGATGAACCTTAAGAACCAAGAAGATATGAATAGGAAGTTTAATCAACAACAAGTCGAGATTGCTGAAATCAAGAAGTCTTTAAATGATCGACCCTCGGGCTCTGGAACTCTTCCAAGCAATACGATCGCTAACCCGAGGGGCGATGTTAAGGCGATCACTACAAGAAATGGTGTATCATATGATGGACCCACGGCTCCGACTACCTCTTCTTCTCTACCTCCCAAGGTAGTCGTCCGTGAGACCGAGGCGACAAAGGACACGGAACTTCCTGCTAACAACGGAAGGACCGAAGACGTCCAACCTCCGGTTGTCCAACCATCTAAGCCAAAGGTTGTGCTTGAGCCCGAAGAAGCTCCCGTAAAAGCAAAACTTTCGTATCCTTCAAGATTGAATGATCAAAAGCTCCGCGAAAAAGCTTCAAATCAAATGGAAAAATTCTTTCAAATCTTCCAAGATTTGCATTTTGATATAAGCTTCGCGGACGCTTTACTTCTGATGCCTAAGTTTGCTTCCACAATCAAAGGATTATTGAGCAACAAGGAAAAACTATTTGAACTAGCAAAAACACCTCTTAATGAGAATTGTTCAGCGGTTATCCTCAAAAAGCTTCCGGAAAAGCTTGGAGATCCCGGAAAATTCCTCATTCCATGTGAATTTCCGGGAATGGTTGAATGCTACGCCTTGGCCGATCTCGGTGCTAGCATCAACCTAATGCCGTTGTCCGTATGGAAAAAACTTTCTCTGCCCAAACTCACCCCCACTTGCATGACCCTCGAGCTAGCAGACCGGACCATAACCCTTCCCAAGGGTGTAGCTGAGGATGTCTTCGTAAAAGTGGGGAAGTTCCATTTCCCAGCTGACTTTGTGGTGGTTGATTTCGATGCAGACCCCCGGGTTCCTCTAATTCTTGGAAGATCATTTCTGAGGACCGGGCGTGCTTTAATTGATGTTTATGGTGAAGAAATAACGTTAAGAGTTGATAATGAGGCCATAACCTTTAACCTCGACCGAACTTTCAAATACTCCTCCAATCAAGATTCCGTCTCGGTAAATCGAATTGATGTGATTGATGTTGCCTCGGAGGAGTATTCTCAAGAAGTTCTTGGATTTTCCGATAAATCCTTGAGTGGCAATCCCACTCCTTCTTCTCAACCTATTCTTTCCGACCCTTCCCCGTCCCTCACTCCGTTTGAGGGAGGTGATTTCTTCCTGGAAGAGGTCGATGACTTTCTTGCTATTGAAACACCAACTTCATCGGAAGTTGATGATTCTTATCTTGATCCGGAGGGAGATATTCTTTTGCTTGAAAGATTATTGAATGAAGATCCGACATCTTCTCTCCCTCCGATGAAAGAAATTCGAAAAGAAGAAATCAAAGAAATTAAGCCGTCTACTGAGAATCCTCCGGAGCTAGAGCTCAAGGATTTACCTCCTCATCTCGAGTATGCTTTCTTAGAAGATACCGACAAATTTCCCGTCATCATATCTAAAAATCTTAAAGATGAGGAGAAGACCCAACTCTTAGACGTGCTTAAAAAGCATAAGAGTGCCATCGCTTGTCAAATCTCTGATATAAAGGGCATAGACCCTTGGTTCTGTACTCACAAGATTTTACTGGAAGATAATTTTAAGCCCGCCGTCCAGCAACAGAGACGGGTTAACCCAAAAATCCATGATGTCATAAAAAAGGAAGTTCTTAAACTCCTTGACGCAGGGATGATTTATCCGATCTCAGATAGCTCATGGGTTAGCCCAGTCCACTGTGTGCCCAAAAAGGGTGGAATGACCGTTGTGAAAAATGAAGAAAATGAGTTAATTCCCACACGTCTCGTCACCGGATGGAGAGTGTGTATCGATTATAGAAAACTCAATGATGCTACCCGTAAAGACCATTTTCCACTACCGTTTATGGATCAAATGCTTGAGCGGTTAGCGGGAAATGAATTCTATTGTTTTCTCGATGGCTTTTTCGGGTATTTTCAAATACCAATTGATCCCCAAGATCAGGAAAAGACCACCTTCACGTGTCCCTATGGAACATTTGCCTACCGACGCATGCCTTTCGGCTTATGCAATGCTCCAGGAACGTTCCAAAGGTGCATGATGGCCATATTTCACGATATGATCGAGAAGACGATGGAGGTCTTTATGGATGATTTTTCCGTCTATGGAAATTCTTTCTCATCGTGCCTCTCCCATTTAGACAAAATGCTGCAAAGGTGTAAAGACACCAATCTTGTGCTAAATTGGGAGAAGTGCCATTTTATGGTCAAAGAGGGCATTGTCCTCGGCCATAAAATCTCTAATGCCGGGATTGAGGTAGATAAAGCCAAATTCGATGTGATCGCTAAACTACCTCATCCCACTACCGTTAAAGGAATCCGAAGTTTCCTTGGTCATGCTGGTTTCTACAGACGATTTATTCAAGACTTCTCTAAAATCGCCCGGCCTCTGACCCATCTTCTTGAAAAAGATGCTCCGTTCATCTTTTCTCCCGAATGCATCGAAGCATTCGAGGTTCTCAAAAAGAAATTAACTGAAGCGCCGATATTGGTTGCCCTCGATTGGGACTTGCCCTTTGAGCTAATGTGTGATGCTAGCGATTATGCTATCGGTGTAGTCCTGGGGCAACGCAAATCAAAATATTTCCAACCGATACACTATGCTAGCAAGACGATGACCGACGCTTAATCTCACTACACTACTACTGAGAAAGATTTGTTGGCCGTTGTCTACGCTTTTGAGAAATTTAGACCGTATCTTGTCTTATCAAAAAGCATAGTGTATAGGGACCATTCTGCTCTAAAGTATCTCTTAGCAAAACAAGATGCTAAACCGAGATTACTTCGGTGGATTCTTCTGCTCCAGGAATTTGATATTATCATTCGTGATAAAAAAGGAGCAGAGAATCTAGCCGCTGATCATTTGTCCAGACTTGAAAATCCCCATCAAAGTGATCTCGAGAAAAAGGAAATCACCGAAACATTTCCTCTCGAGACACTTGGGATGGTATCTTCAAAGAATGATCCAAGTACCCCATGGTTTGCTGACTACGCAAATTACCATGCGGGGAATTTTGTGGTAAAAGGGATGTCGTCCCAGCAGAAAAAGAAGTTTTTCAAAGATGTTAAACATTACTTCTGGGACGACCCCTATTTGTTCAGAATATGCGCCGATCAAGTGATAAGACGGTGTGTGCATGGCAAAGAAGCCGCTGACATTCTCACGGCTTGCCATAATGGACCCACGGGGGGACATCATGGTGCCAGCTACACCGCTAAAAAAGTCTTTGATTCTGGTTTTTATTGGCCGACAATATATCGCGATGCCCACGACTTGGTGAAGTCATGCGACTCTTGCCAACGTCAAGGAAAGATCTCGCAAAAAGACGAAATGCCTCAGAACGCAATTCAAGTCTGCGAGATCTTTGATGTGTGGGGCATCGATTTCATGGGGCCATTCCCGTCTTCACGAGGGAATAAGTATATCCTCGTGGCCGTCGACTACTTGTCAAAATGGGTTGAAGCAAAAGCGCTCCCCACTAATGACGCCCGAGTGGTTGTTAAGTTCTTGAAAAATCTCTTCTCCCGATTCGGAACTCCTCGTGCTATAATCAGTGATCGTGGTACCCAATTTTGCAATGATCAATTTGCAAAAGTTATGCTTAAGTATGGTGTCACTCACCGACTTTCTACCGCGTATCACCCACAAACGAGTGGACAAGTCGAAGTTTCGAATTGTGGATTGAAACGTATTCTTGAAAGAACCGTTGGTGAAAACCGAGCCTCATGGGCCGACAAATTGGATGATGCTTTATGGGCCTTCCGAACAGCTTACAAGACACCCATCGGGTGTACTCCTTACAAGCTGGTTTACGGGAAGGCCTGCCATCTGCCTATCGAGCTCGAACATAAGGCATATTGGGCCTTGAAACATGCCAATTTTGACCTTAAGACCGTGGGTGATCACCGTAAGCTCCAAATTAATGAATTAAATGAGCTTTGTGATCAAGCCTACGAGAACTCTTTGATCTACAAAGAGAAAACAAAAAGGATTCATGACTCTAAGATTAAGAACCGCATTTTCAATGTTGGTGATCGAGTCCTCCTCTTCAATTCTCGGCTAAAGATTTTCTCGGGCAAACTCAAAACCCGCTGGTATGGGCCGTTCACCATCACTCAAGTTTTTCCATATGGAACCGTCGAGTTAGCTCAAAATGACGGTCCAAACTTTAAGGTGAACGGTCATAGGATCAAACACTATTTTGGAGGGGACGTACCATCCATGGTTGTCCCGGATCTCCAAACTTTCCCCATGGACAACTAAATTCGGGGACGAGTCAAGCTACGTGACTCGGTTACCAAAAACAAAGCGCTTCGTGGGAGGCACCCCATGCTTATCCATCTATCTTTCTAATAAAAGAGAGGAGGGGCTCCTCTTCCATATCTTGTGTTTCGTGTTTTTCTGTGCTGTGTCCAGGATTGCCCGATGATTGAAGACTCTCGTGCTCGTGGTTTGCTTCTCTCCACTCGAGTTTCATCATTCGTTGCTCATCCGATATCCTAAATCTTATCGTTTTACATCTATCTTTTGGCATAATTAATAAACGGCCTTAGATTTATGTAGGAGAACCCTTACCTTTTAGACATTGAGGACAACGTCTCGTTTTAGTCTGGGGGGGGGGGTAATCTTTCGATTTGATTTTTGCCGTTTTCTCATGCAACCCCGTTTTTCCTCCAAAATTGAAAAAGTCCAAAAAAAAATGAGAAAAATTTAAAAAAATTTTGCAAAAATATAATAAATTTTGACATTTTGTTGACTTTCCGCTGGTGAGAGTAGGAATAAAATTCTGACTTGACCGGGCGTGTTGAGCCCTAGCTTGTCCCCTTAACCATTTATAATCTATAAGCTCGTGCTAGTCTTTTATACAAGGAGCTAGAAAACGCGAATTCTTTTTAAGAATTTGCAATTTCCCATAATTGACTTTATATATGCATGGCTTGATTATTTGGCTAAGCATTCGCGGATCTTATTATTTAAGATTTTAAATTTGCGAAGAACGAGAAATGATAGAGTTGTTTATAAGTTAGATTGCTAAACGTGGAGTAGTTGGATCTCTTTAGAGCTCATCAAAGTTACTTGTGGCTTTTTGTTCCCATAAGCTTATTTCACCCAATAATAGTAATCTTGGAATAATTAAAGGTATTTTGGTTTTGGCGATAATTAGTTTTTATTTCTTCCTTAGAGAATTCTTGCTTATGAAAGTTGGGTACACATCAAGGTACTGTCAGTGTTACGGTGTAATAGACTATTCCATCTTGCCGGCTCGCAACCGATGTTGGGATTGTTATAAAAGCTGTAGGACTTGGGGTTTGGCAACACAAATAATTAATTAATATGATAATGTATAATAATAATCCAAAGCCATAAAAAGTTTTCTACATCTTGCCGGTTCGCAGCCGATGTTGTAGACTTCTAATAAAGGCAGAGGAAAAATTCCAAGGTCATAATAGACTATCACATCTTGCCAGCTCGCAACCGATGTTGTGATTGTTATAAAGGGCCAAGGATTAAATACGTTAATGTGCTTGAATATGTAGATAAAGTGTTATAATGCCAAACTTCGACTCCGGGGGTATCCTAATAAAAGCTTCTGTCTCTGGACTCGTAGATGATTTGTTTCGGTCGTATATAAAAGGGATATCCTCAAAATCGTGTTAAATCAGAGACCTTGATGTGGACCTCATTTTTGTATGCAACGGTTTTCGAGGGAAGGTTTGGAAACTACTTAGCGTCTAAACTAGGTATCTTTATCGGACTAAAAATTATCGAAATGAGAATTTGAAGAAATTCATTTCTCACCAAAAATAAAATAAATAGAGGAAAATAGGAATTTGGGAACAAGGAGTCCACAATTAGCCTTTATGAGTAGTGTTGGCAATCTAACTTGTAAATAGACAATGATTTCATTTTTAAGCTTAGTTTGGGGACTCGTGAAAAATCAGGAACGACGAATTTTATCCGTATGGTCACTTCCTTTGAGTCGTGTTTCCTACTCGAAGACCCTAAAAGTTATTGATAGATAATGATTGTCAACAAAACCATCACATGATAATGAGAAAAATACAAAAATAGAATAAAAAGGAAAATCGGGGAGTTTTTAAAACTTAAGATTTCTTGATCTCTTTTGAAAATTTTGCTACTTCTCAAAGTTAGTAAAAAGAGATTGGAAATTTTTGGTTTAAAAAACGTGTTTTTATAACATTGCGTGAGGACACAACAATATCTTAGTCTGGGGGAATTTGGTATGTGCTTAAACACATACCTTTTCATGACCGAAATCTGACCAAAATGACCAAAAACTAACCCAAAATGCCAAAAGATATTCGTGTTTTCGTGTCTATGTTTATGCAGGCAACGGATAAAAGAAAAAGGACAAAAACGAAGAAAAATCCGGAAAACACGGGCACGAGACGTGGAAAGATATTTATAGAGCCGAAGCCGGGGAAAAGATTCGTCAAAGATAATATTTTTGAAGAACGGCCCTTGGATCACTGAGAAATTACAAAATCAGTCCCTTGAAAATTCAGAAAATACATAATTGGTCCCTATAATTATCCTTAAAAACCTCTGTACCCGGATTTTAATTAAACAAACCCACCAACACTTATTACCCAACCCAGTTACATACCTAGCCCACTAAAACCATCCCATAGCCCAAGCCCACTCACTATGAATTAAACCGGATCAACTAAACCTTAACTCGCCCCATAGTCAAACCCCAAATAACCCCAGTCAACCCCAAAACCACCTTTCCCTCCAAAAACTTACCCAGTTACTGTACCCTCTCCTTCCCCACGAATTACCCTGCAAGCAATATTTATTACCCCACCTAAAATATCTACAAAGCTTCTGGAAGATCAGGGAATGACAGATGGCACAAATCCCAGCACTCTCCATGTTGGTATCTCCACTACATCCAATCAACGGCCAAGATATTAAAGTGGT
Organism: Artemisia tridentata subsp. tridentata; assembly: GCA_021014915.2. NCBI lineage: Eukaryota > Viridiplantae > Streptophyta > Magnoliopsida > Asterales > Asteraceae > Artemisia > Artemisia tridentata. The sequence continues at coordinate 104,502,510 of CP139504.1, forward strand.
AAGCAAGAAATGATCCAAGGGTCGTGAATGAATATCCTGAAGCTTCCTGGAAGAAACCCTAGCTCTTGGGGAGTCTATAAATAGCAGCCTCATTCTTCACATAGAGAGTTGTTAGAGTCTAGTTTTTTGAAGTTTTTCTTAGTATAAATTAGGGTTAAATTTCGAGTCAAGTTTATGTTTTTAGTGTAATTCAGTGCTTTTTAGTTGTAATGGTTTTATGTAATCAGTAATTTAATATTAATGAAAGTTTAATTTTAAGTTTCATACTGTCCTGTTTTTACATTGTTTCTTATAAGCTATATTTCTGTTACATTAAGCCCTATTTCTATTAGAACAAGCTCATTTAAGCTTCCTAGCTTATTGTGAGTCTTTTGTTTAGCTTAAACTGATTTTGTCTTAATTTTTTCTAAAAAGTCAACAAAAGTCAAACTGCTTATCAAATAAGCAGTTTTGAAGCATAATCCTTATTTCAGTATTTGTGAAGCATCATACTAGCTGTATATAGCTTTTGTGAGTTCACTTGGTTGATCAAAGAAATCTAAATACCAAAATCTATACCTTTGCATTATGTGGAAAGCTTTTTGGAAGTTGCCCGCAATGGAGGGGCAAGATGGACTTTACCTAGCTTATCCTTGATAAGCTAGGAGCTTGTAGCTGCCATTAAGTTGGAGCCTTTGTTTAGCTAAGGCCAAAAGTGAGTTTATGTTTCATTTCTAGTAAAAATTTGAATTTTATAGCTTAAATTAGTGTAGCTTGGTTACTATTACTGTTCATTCTGCTTATTTTGAGTATTTCAGTGCTTATTTGATTAGTGGTAGTTCATTAGATCTTAATTGTGCTTCTTAATCAGTAGTTATAGTTCCATTTTCATTTTTGTTCTAGAAAGTAAAAAAAAAAAAGTCAAAAAAATAGCCTAGATAGCTTGTAGCTTTTTCAGTGCTTATTCTGATCTTAAAAGTTGATTAGTAGGGTTAAAGTAAGTTAGTGATTAAGTGGTATTCAGAATTTAGGCTTATCTTGGTTTATTTCTTTGAAAAATTCAAAAACAGTTTCAAAAAGGAGTGTTTGGCAAAACTGCTTAGCTGAGTTTTTTAGAAAGGAAACTGTTCATTTGCAATATGTTTAAGTTTGATTGAGATTAGTTAATGGTAATTTAGTTAATTCTGATAAGTGTTAAGTTGTTTTGATTGGTCTTGAGGTTTTTAGTGTACTAGTGCTTTAGTAAGATCTAAACTGCCCTCTATAAGCTCTGGATAAGCTGAGCTCGATTAAGGCCCCACTTTGGCATTTCTGAGTAGATTTTAGGTGTTAAAGTAAGATTCTAAGAGCTGGTTTGTTTTGGTCAAAGATTGCACAAGTTTTACGCCAAATTTCCATAACTGCTATCACAGAATAGTAGTGCAGACCTTGGTTCTTTGCTGCTGATCTTGATCTGATTATGGCTTAACCAGACAAGATTAGGTCCTCATTTTTGGTTTATAATCAGATTATATAGCAAGCTTAAGGTGTATTATCTGGGATTAAGCTTCCGAGCTTATTTAATAGCTTATTTTTGGCCTAAAAGTAGCCCATTCGGGACTGTTTTAGCCTGCAGTAGTTAGGATTTACTTATTGGATTATTATTGCTCTTCTGCTTTTGCTAGATAGCTTATTCTGATTAGTTAGGTATTTTAAAGTAGAGTTTGTTGCATTTAGCTTATTTATAGTACTTACAGCTTATCTTAGCTTATTTTCATACTTCATAGTGCTATTGCTTCTTTTCTCTTTAATACCCCACTGATCAGACTCATAAGCCCTTATTCAGAGCTTATTATAAGTTAAAAAAAATCTTTTGTTTTACAAAAAGTTCGTATAATTAAGCATTTACTCAGTTTCAAAAAGAAAAAAAGAAAAAAAATTTGCAAAAAGTGCCATTACTGGGATTCGAACACGGGCTACCCAGCTCACCCCACACACACACTACCATTCCGCCCTAGGGACTTTTTCGTTATACCTTTACCTCTCTTTTCTTTTAACCAATTTTTCTCCTTTTAGCTTATTTTCACGTTTAGCTTATTTTTTTTAGCTTATTCGGTTTAGCTTAATCCGTTTTCTTATTTTTCTTACATTTCTGTCATTACAAAGTATTTTTAGAAAAAGTTTCAGATTTTTCCTTTAAGTTTTACTACTTTTAAACATTTATTTTTCTTATTTTCGTTTTTAATTAATATTAAATAAAATAAAAATCAAAAAAATATAATTCTTTCTTCTAAAATTCTCTTTTTCAGTTTAGAACATAGGAAAAATAGTTTGGAACCCCTAGGATTAGTATTTCACTTAGTTGACTTTTTTAGACTCGGGAATAGCCCGGGTTTTGCGTAATTTAAGTTTCCTTTACGTTTTAGATTTCGTGTGCACTTATTACTTGTTCTATTTGCTTAATTAGTTATCATTTCATAATCTTAGTTTTAAAAATCAAAAAATCCCACTTTTACACATTCACGACACAAATCACGATCCCGAATCACTAATTCCATTCAATCTTCAATCGGGACAACGAACCTAGGGTTTTGCATATTTCCTTTGCAATTCTCCTTTTTGGGATATAAATTGTTTAAATCAAGAGGCTTCAGAAAAGGAATGACCTCAAGGCCAGAAGCTTGCTGATGGTGACCATTCCAAATGATCAGCTATTGAATTTCAACAAGTTCAAGGATGCTAAGACTTTGTTTGAGGCAATCATAGCCAGATATGGTGGGAATGAAGCCACCAAGAAGATACAAAAGACTCTCCTAAAGCAGAACTTTGAGAACTTCACGGCAACCAGCAATGAGTCTCTGGATCACATGTTCAATAGGCTTCAAAAGATTGTTAGCCAACTTGTTGTTCTTGGTGTGGATATATCTCAAGAAGATATGAATTCCAAGTTATTGAGGAGTTTACTTGCAGAACGGGCTATGCATGTAGTGGTCTGGAAGAACAAGCCAGACATTGATACAACGAGTTTGATGGTGTGACAAATGGTAAATTTCCATAATAATTATATTATTGACAATTCCTTTTCTGTGACTAGGACACCTGCCTAGACCGTTATGTGTTAAAACAGATAACAGACCTGCACATATTGTCACCCAGAAATCTCACCAAGGAACAATGAAATTATCACATCTTATAATTTACTCATTTTATTGTAGTGAGAACGGGAGGTTATCCCAGTTTCACACAGACTGACACCACACGCCAACCAGAAATAAATCTGAGGTTCAGAAAATATTAGTGAATTGTTGGGAATTATCACAAGACAAGAGAAGACTTAATGGAAGACCAGAATTAAGTCTGGTGGACTACAAAATTAAGTCTGCTAGTATTATTAGTTAAGTCTTGTCAAAGTTAAGTCTGGTCGTTTATTGTTAAGTCTGGTAGAGTAAATGTAAAGTTAAGTCTGGTTGACTTAAGTCATTAAGTCTGGTCATGATATTATAGAAGTCGGTTAGCTATAAGTTAGGAAAGGATATGAACTTATCTTTGGAGAAGATACGTTTATCCTTCAGCAAGTTTTGTATCTAGGGTTTCCTTGGTGTATAAAAGGAACCCTAACACATTAGTTTAGAGATAACGACGAAGATTGTAATTCATTAAACAATTAGTAATAATACGAAGTTAGTTGCTATTGTGTTCTTCATAGTTGATTGTTTAGATTCCACATAAACATTCAATTTGTGTTAGAGTCTCACTTAGATTGATTTGATTTATTCAAGTCGTCTACTAAGTTGTTAAGGCTACTTAGAGATCCATAATTCGTGTGGACCAACAAGTGGTATCAGAGCCTAAAGAGACTCTGAGTTTGAAGAAACACAACAACCAAACCCTAAATTCACTCACCTAAACCCTGCAACATGTCTGGCTTAGAAAATCCCAGTAAGAATGATGATTTCTCAGTTCACAACAGTGATGATGAAAAATCAGTCCATGATGAAGAAAAACCTGAAGCAAGCACATCTAAACAACCACAACCCATCTCTGCAACAACAACCATATCCAACATAAAACTCCCAATCCTAAAAAGAGAAGAATATGACATCTGGGCTATGGAGATGGAACATTATCTGGAGTATATTGACAGCGAAGTCTGGAAGGTCATACAGAATGGGAATTCGAAGAAAAGGATTTCACAAGGTACAAATTGAGTAATAAGGATATTACCACCAGTATCTGCTGAAGAGATACGGGTTGTTGAAAAGGGGAAGAAGGCCAAGACTATGCTGCTAATGGCAATTCCCAAAGAACATCAGAGAAGGTTTCATCGCATGAATGATGCCAAGGAAATCTGGGAGGCTATCAAGAAAAGATTTGGAGGGAATGCTAACTCCAAGAAGATGAAGAAGGCTGTTCTTAAACAGGAATTTGAAGCTTTTACTGTATCCAGTTCAGAAGGGTTGGAAAAAGCTTATGATAGGTTTCAACATCTTCTATCACAATTGGAGGTTCATGGTGCAGCTGTTTCAGAAGAAGATGCAAACCAGAAGTTTCTTAGAGCATTACCAAAAGAATGGTCAAGTGTGACATTGACCATGAGGATGAATGGTGAAATTGACACCATGACTACTGATGACCTGTACAACAACCTCAAGGTGTTTGAACAGGAAATCCAAGGAAAAGCATCTTCAAGTTCTACAAATGTTGCTTTTGTTTCTCATGGCAAGAGCAGCACTAACAAGGTTAAGTCTGGCAGTGTTAATTCTGGTGGTTATGGAACTTCTCCTAGCAGCATGAGAAAAGAGAGAGATGTTCCAGCAGGCTTTGCTGATGAAGTAATTCACTCACTTCTTGCTCAGGACCCAGAAGATCAAGATTTCATCATTGAGGATTTTGAGCAGATCAATGATGTTGAAGTTGAAGAAATGGATATCAAATGGCAAATTGCCATGATTGCTTTCAGGGTTAAGAAGTTTTACAAGCAGACTGGGAGGAACATTAAGCTTGATGGGAAGTCACCAGTGGGATATAATAGAAGGACTATTGAGTGCTACAATTGTCACAAGCATGGTCACTTTGCCAAAAATTGCACAGAAAAAGTGACTACTGATTGGAAAAAGAAGATGGGTTCTGACTCTCAAGATGATGATAAGATGGGGAAGAATCAGACGAGTTTGATGACATTGAAAGCTGGAGCTGTGAATTGGGATGAACACACACATGAGGATGAAGAGCCAAATCATGCACTTATGGCTATTGGTTCCAGTAATGAGGTATCTTTGTGCTCAAAATTATGCATTGATTCATATAATCATCTTAAAGCTTTGTGTGATGAGCAGTTAACACAAATAGGTGATCAGGAAGCAAAAATTCTTGCTTATACTAAAGCTGTTAAAACTTTAGAAGCACAAATAGATAACTATCAAAACAAACAAGCTTCCTTAAACGAAAAACTCACCTTTCAAGCTAATGAGATATATGAAAAAGATGAAAAACTTAAGAGATATAGGAAAGCAGGCTTAAAAGCTGTTAAGGAAAGAGATGAATTGCAAAAGAAATTAGATAAATGGACTCATTCTTCTAAGTGTCAGGATAAGATAATAGCATCTAGTATGAGCTCTACAAGTAAGATTGGCTTAGGTTATGGAATACAGTCAGATAGTGAAGTTCTAAGCTATGAGGAAGAGATGGACAGATCTGTGTTCAAATGTAGAAAAGAAGACTCTATTGGTAAACCTGTGTACAATAGGTTCATTAAAGCTGATGACTTTAAAGGGGTGCCACCTCCATTAAGTAGAGATTACACTCCTCTACCAAAGAAAGACCTAGATGACTCCTTGTTTGTATATGGTAAAAAGGGTCCTATCTATCCTGAGACAGGCAACTTAGATGACAAATCTAGTGAATACTCCACTTGTCAAACCAATGACAGTGAAGGATCTACTAGAGATGTCTCTGAGCAGTCTGATTCAGAATCAGAGAGTGCACCTAAAAATGTTTCTGAGTCAAAATCAGTCAAAAATAGTGAACCCAAACCTCATACAGATAAACCTAGTTGTGATTCTCACATAAAAACTCCTAGGAAGTCTGTTAGAAATCAAGAGTCACCAAAGACTGATAGAATGAGAAAAGAGTACAAGGGAAACCACATTTTTGGTCCTAAAAGATGCTTTGTGTGTGGTAGTCTAAGTCATTTGATTAGAGACTGTGATTTTCATGAGGTTAGGATGAAAAGAGAGGCTGAACTAAGAAAGAATAAGAATGTTAATGCTGGCCACATGAATGATAAACCAGTTTGGAATAATGCTAACAGGATTAATCATGCTAATAAGTTTATGACTAGACCCGCACAATTTAATTCTGGTGTGCCTAATGTTAATTCTGGCTGGTCATCTGTTAGTTCTGGTAGACCAAATTTTAGTTCTAGTAGACCAAATGTTAATACTGGTAGACCAAATTTTAATTCTGGTAGACCAAATGTTAGTTATGTTGGTCAAAATGTTAATTATGTGAGGCCAAGTGTTAATTCTGGGTGTTTTAATCATTCTGGACCCAAACAACCAGTAAATAGACCACAGGTGAACTCATATAATCAAAGAAACAATTTTTAGAAACCTCATTCACCTGTGAGAAGTCCTTTTGTTAATAATACAACACAAGTTTCAAGTTCAAATGCTGTAAGGGATAATGGGGAATCTGCTGTTAAGACCCCAGCATATTGGTCTTGGGATCCTTTTAAGAACACACTTACCTATGAATCCAAGACCAAAGGTGGATCAAGCTCATATAAGACTTATAAATATGTTGATCCACAGGGCAGATCCAAGTCTTCATAGGCTTGGGTCTTAAAGAGGAACTAATTTCTCTACTTTTGTGCAGGAACATCCACTGAAGAACATGGAAGACAAAGGAATATTTGATAGTGGGTGCTCTGGGCACATGACTGGTAACAAGAATCATCTGAAGGATTTTCAAGGATTCCAAGGAGGTTCTGTTACATTTGGAAGAAGTAAAGGACAGATAACTGGTAAAGGTAGAATTGTTGTAGGCAATTTAGAATTTGACAATGTATCTTTTGTAAAAGAACTAGGGCAGTTTAACCTTTTCTCAATATCACAAATTTGTGATAAGCAGCATAAGGTGCTTTTTAGTGAAACTGAATGTTTTGTATTGACTTCGGACTTTAAGATGCCTGATGAAAGTCAAATCCTTCTTAAAGTTCCTAGACAATACAACATGTACAGTTTTGATATGAAAGCACCTGAAGTTGCAAAAGGTTCTGCCTGTTTGCTTGCAAAAGCCACATTGGATGAATCTAAATTGTGGCATAAAAGGTTAGGTCATGTTAATTTCAAGAATATGAACAAACTTGTGAAGGGTAATTTAGTTAGAGGCTTACCTTCCAAGGTTTTTAGGAATGACCATGCCTGTGTAGCTTGTAATAAGGGCAAACAGCATAGAGCTTCTTGTAAGGCTAAGTTAGATAGGATTGTTACTGAGCCTTTGCATACCTTACACATGGATCTGTTTGGCCCTACATCTGTTAGAAGTATCAACCATGCTAGCTATTGCCTTGTCATTATTGATGACTGCAACAAATATTGTTGGGTATTCTTTATGTCCACAAAAGATGAAACCCCTGATTTAATTCAAAGGTTCATTAGGCAGATAGAAAACCTACTAAATCACAAGGTTAAGATCATTAGGAGTGACAATGGCACAAAATTTAAGAATAGGAGCATGATTGAGTTTTGTAGTGAAAAAGGAATTAAGCAAAAATATAGCAATGCTAGAACTCCACAGCAGAATGGAGTTGCTGAGAGAATGAACAGGACCCTGATTGAGGCAGCTAGAACCATGTTAGCAGACTCATTCTTACCCACAACCTTTTGGGCTGAAGCAGTAGCAACTGCTTGCTACATATTTAATAGGGTTAGAGTGACCAAGCCTCAGAATAAAACACCTTATGAGCTTATTTTTGGCAATAAACCAGTTGTTAGCTATATAAGGCCTTTTGGGTGCCATGTGACCATTCTTGATACCTTGAGTGTGCTTGGAAAATTTGAAGGGAAGTCTGATGAGGGGTTTCTAGTTGGGTATTCACTGAATAGTAAGGCCTTTAGGGTTTACAATTTAGTGACTAAGAAAGTAGAAGAAAATCTGCATGTTAACTTTCTTGAGGAAAAACCCAATGTGAAGGGACTAGGTCATAGATGGATGTTTGATCTTGATTATTTAACTAATTCTATGAACTATATTCCTGTCTCCAAGGAGAATCAAGCTAACCCTGATGCAGGTTCCATAGAAGTGCCTGATGAGTGTGTAAATACTCATCATTTCTTTCACATTTGAGCTACAGAAACAGTCAAAAACACTTTAAAAAGTCTAAAAATGTATAAAAATATCATCTGACTGTGTTTTTATAAGTTTCAGGGAAAAACAAATAATAAATGGCATAATTTGCATTTTAGTCCCTGAACTTTCATAATTTGGCAAATCTAGTCCCTAGAATCTAAAAAAGTGGAATTTTATCATTCAAGGTCCCTAAAATAATCTTAATTGTCAAATTTGGTCCTTGAATGATTGTTTGAGCAAAAATTACAAAAAGGTCCCTGAACTTTTAAAAATGTCAAAAATGGTCCCTGGGTTATTTTAAAATGGAAAATTAATAATTATGACCCTTGTACTATTCATCTTGGCAAAATTGGTACCTTGTGATACTTTGGGAAAATTACAAGTTCAGCCCCTCAAAATCCAAAAATTACAAAATGGTCCTTGTGCTTAATTCCTATAAACTAAATCCGGATCCTAAATTAAACTAAACCCAATACCCATCACTACCCAACCCAACCCCCTAGCTGCTTATCTAAACCCAACCCAAAATAAAAACACCCCTAGCCCACTAAACCTTTACCCAGCCCAACACCCTTTTTAAATAAAACGGGGTTTGACCCCAGTCAAACTCCCAAAAACCGCCAACACTGTTCCACCTCCACCTCCACCTCTGAAACACCAAAACCACCATGGTTTTTACACCTCAACACCTTCCAACTCATCACCCTAGTCACTAATCTCTCCCCTCCACCTCCACAAACACCCAAATTTCTTTAATTGAAGAAACCTGCTCTTGATCTTTTTGGCGCCAAAATTGCAAGTGGACGATAGAGATTGATTGAGTGTAATCCAAAGGTGTGAAAGTAATCAGAAATGTCGACAAGTACTTTCCCAGTTGCTTTTAGTATATATAGATATGTGTAATAGAAAATAAGTAGTTAGTTTTTTAGTTTTAAATCGTATTTTCATTTCCAGTCTTTGTAATATTGTAATGTTGTAATTTTCGTTTCTCTGTTGTAATTTAAGTTCATTTCAGTTAATATAAGCTCATTTCAATCACTTGTGTTTTACATTTCAAGAATGCTAAGTTTCAAAGTTTATTGTAAAATCATATAAGCTCTCAGTCCCAATTAAGTACTACAAAAAGCTCAAAATAACCTTGTAATAAGCTTATAAAAGCTCTATATAGCTTCTTGTAAACTTATTTAGTGTAATTCAGTTCTAAGTTTCAAATATGGAAGATGGTCAAAGAAAGTCAAACAAGGGTCTCATAAGTTGTTCAGGGGTGAAATAAGCTATAAAGGAAGGCTTGTACTGGTTTTATAGCTTGTGTGAACAAGCTAGGTTGGTTCTTGGTCCTTGTTTCTCTGTTCCACAAGCTTGGCAGTTGTAAGCTTTTTCTAAGTTTTTGGTCAAATTTTCATTTCTACTGTTCTAGTGCTTATTGCTAGCTTATTTCTGTCACTTTAAGCTTATCAGTAGTTTTTAAGTGTATTTCATTTAGTTTATTAGTAGTTAATAGTTATTGTCTTTCATTTTACTAAAAAACCTAATAAAGGCCTAAAATAGCTAATTGTAGTATAGCTTTATTTAGTGCTTATTTTTTTTCTGTTAAAAGCTGCTTAATATAGTTCATATAAGTCACTAAATCAATTATTGTTCAAATCATAGCTTAAAATAACCAGTTGCTAGTTCAAAAGCTAGGCAGTCCACTCTAAAGGGGTGTTTGGTTAAGCAATTCAAATAGCCAAAATCAACAGTTACTGTTGATTGACCATTTGGTCACTTTTGCACAAGCCTTTCTAAGCCCTAATAAGCTACTTTCTAGCTTTGATCATTCCATTAGCTAAGTCTAGCAGTTTTGTTTGGTCCTTGTGAAATTCAGTCTGTCAAGAGCTCATACAAGCTCAAACAAGCCACAAGCTTGTTTTGACCAGGTTCTAGGCATTTTTCATTTCCTTTTGGTTCACTTAGTCAGTCCACAAGACCTCAGACCAACTGCACAAGTTGTGCACAAAAAAAACACACCACATCAGCTACATCAGGCAGTATTTGTGGTTTTTGCAGATTTTGAAGAATTTTTATCTCACTCATCATAAGCCCTCACAAGCTGATATTTTGGGATAATAAGCTCACCAAGCTTATCTATATCTATAAATTTTCTTGTGATTTTTAGAGTTCATCTGAACCCTCAAATCAGGCCTGCAAGTTGGGCAAATTTGCCCTGCTCCATAAGCATATCAGCATATCAGTAAGCTTAATAGCTTATTGAAGCTTTTCTGGCTTATTTACCTAGCATTTCTTGGTTCCTTTAGATCACTTGCAAGTATCTCAGTTCATTTCATCTTTGTTCCATAAGTTTTAGCTTATTTTCAAGCTTTTAGCTCATCAAGCTCAAAAGCTTGGCTGTTAAGCTTTTTAAGTTCCAAACTGCTTATTTTTTAGGTTTCAAAATTTTTGTCTTCATTAAAGTTCCTTCTTTTCAGTAGTTAAACAAGTTTGTAATTTATAGTTTTTGATAAAAACCACTTTTTATAAAGTGATAGCTTCTATTTAAGAAGCTTGAGCTTTTTAGCTTATTTTTCTGCTTTTTACTTAAGCACTTTATGATTTTATATTTTTCATAAGTTTCTGTCACCATAGGATAATTATAGAAAAAGTTTCATAATTTTCTGAGTTTGTTTAGTATTTATTAGAATTAAAAATAATTAAAAAAATATTTAAAATAGTAATTAAATCATAATAAATAGAATATTAATCAGAAAAATACAATTCCAATTTTCATAATTTTCTTTTATCATTTTTAATCTAGGAAAAATATAAAAATATTTTTAGGTCTTAAGAAAATCAAAAATATAAATAAAGTGATAGCTTCTATTTAATAGAATTTATCTTTTTAAATTTTAATTAATTAAATTTCATTTTTATAATTTTCTTAGCTTCTTGTCACTCTAAAGTATTTATAGAAAAATTTTCAGATTTTTATTTGATCTTTTAGTATTTATTAGAATTTTAATTAGTTTAAAATAATTATTAAATAGTTTTTAATTAATAATAATTAATTAATAAGTTAAATAAATAATTTTCTTTTTCCAATAATTTTCTTTTATTATTAGGGTTGTAAAAACATAAATTTTATATCCGTAGGCTTTTTATTTCTTAAAACTCACTTTTTATTTCGTACGTTTACGTTTATTTAAATTTAAACGTACGTCTTTTAGTTTTAAACGTTTTTAAGTAATTTGGTTTCCAGTTCTTGTTTATATAGCTTGGTTAAAGCTATTTTCTTATCTCATTAGTGTAATCAAAACCATAATCCCTTTTCTGTTCAATAACACTTGATCACGATCCGTTTTTAAGCACAATTTCGCATCTCGCTGGGACTTAAACGACCCGGGGATAAAACTATACTCCTTGGATTATTGCATTGTGTCCTTGATAGTTTGACTTTGTTTGACCACATCCGTGGTTGATTTAAGTTGACTGTTCAGAGCCAATCAAATTTTGGCGCCGCTGCCGGGGAGGTGTGCTGCGTGTTTTAAACGTTTTGCAGTATCGTGTCTTTGAACCCCAATCTGTGAATATTTTCTCTCTCTTGTATATTTATCATATATAAAGCAAAACGCTTGTGAAGTTAACTCATTTAACGGATCAAGCACCAAAAATATCGTATTCCTATTCCCCATAAACCATATAAAAAACAAAAATATTTTCTTTTCTTTTCTATATATAATATCATATAAAAAATAAAAAACATCAAAATATTTTCCATTTTCTTTGTTAAATAATAAACAAACAATAAAAATTAACCATCGAGAACCAAGACTGAGCACTACCTAACTGGGGGTGCGGCCATAATAAGTTCCCAAACCTAAGATAAAAACTTGCCTTTGTATCACTTGCGAATATCGGCTCACCTTTAATTGATAAACAAACTCTAACGGAGGTTCTAGGATAGTCTGACATTAAATTGTCGGACTGAAAGAAGCGGGTTTTTAAGGAGCGTAACTGCCCACCTTTGCTTCTCCGCCACTCTGTGCGTTTGTCAGTTAAAGAGCTACCGTACGCCTGTTGATTATTGGTTTAAGTTCACTTGTGTTTTTTCTCGATCTTGATTTTTAATAGAAAAATTTTGTTCAAATAAAAATCCAAAAAGAATCTTCTTATCCTTTTCTGAGTTTCCTCCACTATAAAGGATTCTTAGACTCGTCTTAGTGCATGCGCACTCGTTCTTCTAGGTCATCAAGCCCTCTTCGTGAGCTTGGAAACATACCGCGAAGACGTCGTAGACGTTCTGCCCCATCAGTCGTATCTGAGGAACGTACTGATTCTGTCATCATGGCAGATTTGCCAATGAATGAGCTTCTCCAGGCACCCATCGAGGGTTATGGAGATGCCATTGTTGTTCCAGCTATTGTAGCTGAGAGTTTTGAGCTCAAAACCGGGTTACTGAATCTTGTAACCTCTAGCCAATTCTACGGTTTTGACAGGGATGATCCTCATGCTCACATTCGATGGTTTAACAAAATTACATCTACCATCAAATACAAGAACATCCCTTCTAGCTCAATCAAACTTCTTCTATTCCCATTTTCTCTCGAGGGACAAGCCCGGATATGGCTTGAAAAACAACCCCCTCGTTCAATTGAGACATGGGAGGACTTAGTTACAAAGTTTGTAAACGAATTTTTTCCACCATCTAGAACGACAAGTCTTAAAAATGAAATCATCAAATTCACACAAAGATTTGATGAATCGTTTAGTGACGCGTGGGATCGTTTCAAAGAATTGCTTCGTAAATGTCCTCATCATGGTTTTACCGAGTTGATGCAAATCGACACTTTCTATAATGGAGTGAGCCAATCTGACCAAGATTCTCTCAATGCCTCCTCAGGAGGTAACTTTTTGAGCAGAACTGTCAAAGAAGCTTTAGCGATTATTGAAAATAAGTCTAAGGTCCGTACTGGACGAACAAAGCCATATCATTCTCAGGCTAGTGCCGGTCCTTCTACTTCATCTCCCGTGAATACTTCTAGCACCGATGCTAAGATTGACAAACTCACGGATGCTATTCAAGCTTTGGTTCTCTCAAGCCAAAAGAAAGTCACTTTCACACAAACTCCTTCACATGCTGAAGTGAAGAAAGTGGAAGTCTGTGTTACTTGTGGTGGCCCTCACGCATACTACGACTGTACTGCCACCGATGGTAGTCCTTTTGAAGTTAATGCTATAGCCGGTACTTCAAATCAGGGAGGTAATCAATACCGTCCTCAAATGGAACCATACCGAGCTAGCACCTACCAAGGACCACCCGGTTTTAATCATAACCAGAATTTGCAAAACCGGAACCAAAATCAACCTCGAATGAACCAAGGTTATCAAAACCAAGGGAATTTCAATTCTGGACAAAATCAAGGTTTCCAACACCAAGGAAACTTTAACCGAAACAATTCCAATCAGGGAAATCATTTTCAGGGAAATGGTAATCCAAATCAAGGGAATTTTCAGCATCAAGGTTATAATCAAAATAACCGAATGCAAAATTTCCCTAATCAACATCAAGCCATTCCAGCCCAACATCCATCATCTGATGAGTTGTTGAGGCAGTTCATGAAAGCTCAAGAGGACACAAACAGGTTGTTGGTCAGCCAGATCTCTGAGATTAAAAAATCTTTAAATGATCAACCTTCGGGCTCAGGAAAACTTCCGAGCAACACGATCGCTAACCCGAAGGGCGATGCTAAGGCGATCACAACCCGAAGTGGTGTTTCATATGAGGGACCCACTGTTTCCACTACCACTTCTTCTTCTTTCCCCAAGGTAGTGGGAAGTGAGCCTGAGGTGACTAAGGACCAGGTACTTCCTACTAATAACAGAGGTACCAACAACGTCCAACCTCAAAGTGTCCCGAAACCCAAGACTAAACCTCAAGTTGTCTTTGAACATCCTGAAACCCCGGTTGAAAACCCTAAATCCAAAACTTCTATTCCCTACCCATCACGTTTAAATGAGCAAAAGCTCCGCGAAAAAGCTAGTCAACAAATGGATAAATTCTTTCAAATTTTTCAAGAATTACACTTTGACATAAGCTTTGCGGATGCTATCATTCTGATGCCCAAGTTTGCATCCACAATCAAACACTTGTTAAGCAATAAGGAAAAACTGTTTGAAATGGCAAAGACTCCATTAAATAAGAACTGCTCAGCAGTTATCTTGAAAAAGCTTCCCGAGAAGCTTGGAGATCCTGGAAGGTTTCTACTACCTTGTGTCTTTCCAGGAATGGTTGAATGCTATGCCTTGGCCGATCTTGGTGCAAGCATCAACCTGATGCCTAAATCAGTATGGAAGAAACTTTCTCTTCCTGAACTTACTCCTACCTGCATGACTCTTGAGCTTGCAGATCGTTCAATATTTCGTCCACTCGGCATTGCTGAGGACGTATTTGTGAAAGTAGGAAAGTTCCATTTTCCAGCTGACTTTGTGGTTGTTGATTTCGATGCTGATCCTAGAGTTCCTCTCATTCTTGGAAGAGGATTCCTAAGAACGGGCCGTGCTCTCATAGATGTATTTGAGCATGAAATCACATTACGTGTGGGTCATGAAGCTATTACCTTTAACCTCGATCAAACTTCGAGGTACTCCTCAAATTACGATTCTGAATCGGTTAACCGAATCGATGTCATTGATATTGTTTCAGAGGAGTACTCTCAAGAGTTTCTTGGTTATTCTCATAATTCTGTGAGTGGGGATACCACCACATCTTCTTTACCTGGCATTTCCGACTCTTCCCCTTCTCTCACTCCGTTTGAGGGAAGTGATTTCAATTTGGAAGAGATCGATGATTTTCTCAAGTGTGATTCATTCCTAGAGGGGATTGATGACGCTGAGATTGATCTGGAGGGAGATATTCTTCTTCTTGAGACATTGTTAAATCAGGACAATTCTCCTCCACTCCCTCCCGTTGAACTTCATAAAGAGGAAATCAGATCAGTTGAGAAAACTGATGAATTTCCTGAGGTCGAACTCAAAGACTTACCACCTCATCTTGAGTACGCATTTTTGGAGGGTGATGATAAATTACCCGTCATTATTGCTAAAGATTTAAGTGATGAGGAAAAGACTGCTCTCATAAAGGTCTTAAAGTCACACAAGCAAGCAATTGCTTGGAAACTCTCCGACATAAAGGGTATTGACCCTGAATTTTGTACTCACAAGATTTTAATGGAGGATGACTTTAAACCAGCAGTCCAACATCAAAGAAGGGTGAATCCTAAAATCCACGATGTTATCAAACAAGAGGTTCTCAAACTTCTTGATGCAGGATTGATTTATCCCATCTCTGATAGTCCTTGGGTTAGTCCCATTCACTGTGTTCCAAAAAAGGGTGGCATAACTGTTGTCACGAATGATGAAAATGAGTTGATTCCAACTCGATTGGTTACGGGGTGGCGTGTTTGCATTGACTATCGTAAGCTAAATGATGCCACCCGTAAAGACCATTTTCCTCTGCCTTTTATGGATCAGATGCTTGAGAGATTAGCAGGAAACGAGTACTATTGTTTCCTTGATGGTTTCTCGGGTTACTTTCAAATTCCCATTGATCCACAAGATCAAGAAAAGACTACCTTCACGTGCCCTTATGGAACCTTTGCTTATAAACGTATGCCTTTCGGCTTATGTAATGCTCCAGGCACATTCCAAAGGTGTATGATGGCTATATTTACCGACATGATCGGTAAAACAATGGAGGTCTTTATGGATGACTTCTCGGTCATTGGGGATTCGTTCCAAGCATGTCTCTCCAATTTAGAAAACATGTTGAAAAGGTGTAAAGACACCAATCTTTGTCTAAATTGGGAGAAGAGTCATTTTATGGTCAGAGAGGGCATTGTCCTCGGCCATAAGATATCAAAGAACGGGATTGAGGTTGACAAAGCTAAAGTTGATGTCATTGGTAAATTACCTCATCCCACTACCGTCAAAGGTATTAGGAGTTTTCTGGGTCATGCCGGTTTCTATCGTAGATTCATACAAGATTTTTCTAAAATCGCCCGGCCTATGACTCATCTCCTTGAAAAGGATACTCCTTTTATCTTCTCACCAGAGTGCATCAAAGCTTTTGACATATTAAAGAAAAAGCTTACTGAGGCACCCATTCTAGTTGCCCCCGACTGGGATTTTCCCTTTGAACTCATGTGCGATGCAAGTGATTTTGCTATCGGTGCAGTCCTGGGGCAACGAAAAGCCAAACATTTTCAGCCTATTCACTACGCAAGTAAAACAATGACTGAAGCTCAAACTCATTACACCACTACAGAAAAAGAATTATTGGCTGTGGTGTATGCCTTTGAGAAGTTTCGGCCATATTTGATCTTGACAAAATGTGTAGTGTATACGGATCACTCGGCTCTCAAATATCTCTTTGCAAAACAAGATGCAAAGCCGAGATTACTCCGTTGGGTTCTCCTCCTGCAAGAATTTGATATCATTATACGTGATAAAAAAGGAGCTGAGAACCTAGCTGCTGATCATCTATCCCGATTAGAAAACCCACACCAAGATGTTTTTGAGAAAAAGGAAATAAATGAAACATTTCCTCTCGAGACACTCAATGCGGTTACTTTTCGAGGAGATTCTACTACCCCATGGTTTGCTGACTTCGCAAATTACCATGCGGGTAACTTCATAGTGAAAGGGATGTCGACCCAGC
Source organism: Artemisia tridentata subsp. tridentata (assembly GCA_021014915.2). Taxonomy (NCBI): domain Eukaryota; kingdom Viridiplantae; phylum Streptophyta; class Magnoliopsida; order Asterales; family Asteraceae; genus Artemisia; species Artemisia tridentata. Next base: position 104,519,509 of record CP139504.1, read on the forward strand.
AGAAGAATAAATTCTTCAAAGATGTGAAACATTACTTCTGGGACGACCCCTACTTATTCAAAATCTGTGCGGATCAAGTCATCCGACGGTGTGTTTACGGACAGGAAGCTATTGACATTCTCAAAGCTTGCCATGCTGGACCCACGGGGGGCCATCATAGTCCAAACTACACCGCCAAAAAGGTGTTTGATTCCGGCTTTTATTGGCCCACGATCTATAAGGATGCCCAAGATCTCATAAAAACTTGTGAAGCTTGTCAGCGTCACGGAAATATTTCACAACGGAATGAAATGCCACAAAATGCAATTCAAGTCTGTGAAATCTTTGATGTCTGGGGCATCGACTTTATGGGGCCATTTCCATCATCTCGAGGAAACAAATACATTCTCGTGGCTGTTGACTATTTGTCAAAATGGGTTGAAGCAAAAGCTTTACCCACTAATGATGCCCGAGTTGTTGTAAAATTTCTGAAAGCTCTTTTTGCCCGTTTTGGAACTCCACGTGCTATAATCAGTGATCGTGGTACGCATTTCTGTAATGACAAATTTGATAAAGTCATGCAAAAGTATGGTGTAACTCACCGTCTTTCCACTGCGTATCACCCACAAACAAGTGGGCAAGTTGAAGTTTCAAATCGGGGTATTAAAAGAATCTTGGAAAGGACTGTAGGAGAAAATCGTGCATCCTGGTCGGATAAGTTGGATGATGCACTATGGGCCTTTCGTACAGCTTACAAAACACCCATCGGGTGTACACCTTACAAGCTTGTGTACGGAAAGGCATGTCATCTTCCGATCGAATTAGAGCACAAAGCCTACTGGGCCTTGAAACATGCTAACTTTGATCTTCAAACTGCGGGTGATCACCGAAAAGTTCAAATGAATGAATTAAATGAACTGCGTGATCAATCTTACGAGAACTCTTTAATTTATAAAGAAAAGACAAAGAAGATTCATGACTCAAAAATCAAGAACCGCGTTTTCAACGTTGGTGATCGAGTCCTTCTTTTCAATTCAAGATTGAAGATTTTCTCGGGAAAACTCAAATCCCGTTGGTCTGGTCCATTCACTGTTACAAAAGTTTATCCATATGGTACCGTTGAGTTATCTCAAAATGACGGACCAAATTTCAAAGTGAATGGTCATCGATTAAAACACTACTTTGGAGAGGACATACCATTTATGGTTGTCCCGGATCTTCAAACTTTCCCCATGAACCAATGAATGCGGGGATCGAGTCAAGCTAGTGACTCGGTGATCAAAAACATTAGCAAAACATGGGTTCTCACCCGTGTCTCTGTTTTCTTTCTATTTTCTACTACCAAGTGTGGGGGAGATGCCCCACATGTTGTAATTATGTACAGTCAAAAAAAAAATAAATAAAAAAAAAAAAAAAGAGGGAATTTGCATGCCTTAACGGCTTAAATGCAAATTAAATAAAAATAAAATAAATATGTATATAAAAATAATGGCTATTCAGTATTTCCCTTTCACGTTCTAAGTGTTGGTTTAACAGCCAGTTCTTTGAATATTGAGGGCAATATTCAGTTCTAAGTGTGGGGGGGAAATTCTAGCGAATTTTATCAAATGTACCATCTAGCACCCCCATTTTAGCCAAAATTTTAAAATTTTTTCTCACTTAGAACTCAGAAAATGGTTATCAGTCCGCCATGTCTAACCCACATAAGGATTGGCTAATCCCGGAGCAAACGGCTCTGGGTAAAGATATATCAAATCCGTTTATGGCTTGCAATTTGCCAAAAATTGTATGGTTCTCGACTCACCATATCCTAAAAAGTGAAGAGTTGGCTAGCCCGCAAGGTTATGGCTTGTGGTAAAGGCTTTGGAATACCATAATTGGTAATCAGCTCACCAAAGATAATAGTTGTAATTTATCTAAGAGCTGGCTAGTCCAGAAGCAAACGGCTTCAGGTAAAGACAAATCAAAACCGTTTACAGCTGGTGATTTGCTCAAAATCACATGGTTATCATTGTACCAAAGTTCTTACTTGAACTGAAACAATTGGCTACTCCAGAAGTAATGGCTTTTGGTAAAGAGTCTTTCAAATCCATTAAATCTTCATAAAAGATTGCTAGGGACTAGCAATAGTTTAGTGTGGGGGATTGATGAGTGTGCAAATACTCATCATTTCTTTCACATTTGAGCTACAGAAACAGTCAAAAACACTTTAAAAAGTCTAAAAATGTATAAAAATATCATCTGACTGTGTTTTTATAAGTTTCAGGGAAAAACAAATAATAAATGGCATAATTTGCATTTTAGTCCCTGAACTTTCATAATTTGGCAAATCTAGTCCCTAGAATCTAAAAAAGTGGAATTTTATCATTCAAGGTCCCTAAAATAATCTTAATTGTCAAATTTGGTCCTTGAATGATTGTTTGAGCAAAAATTACAAAAAGGTCCCTGAACTTTTAAAAATGTCAAAAATGGTCCCTGGGTTATTTTAAAATGGAAAATTAATAATTATGACCCTTGTACTATTCATCTTGGCAAAATTGGTACCTTGTGATACTTTGGGAAAATTACAAGTTCAGCCCCTCAAAATCCAAAAATTACAAAATGGTCCTTGTGCTTAATTCCTATAAACTAAATCCGGACCCTAAATTAAACTAAACCCAATACCCATCACTACCCAACCCAACCCCCTAGCTGCTTATCTAAACCCAACCCAAAATAAAAACACCCCTAGCCCACTAAACCTTTACCCAGCCCAACACCCTTTTTAAATAAAACGGGGTTTGACCCCAGTCAAACTCCCAAAAACCGCCAACACTGTTCCACCTCCACCTCCACCTCTGAAACACCAAAACCACCATGGTTTTTACACCTCAACACCTTCCAACTCATCACCCTAGTCACTAATCTCTCCCCTCCACCTCCACAAACACCCAAATTTCTTTAATTGAAGAAACCTGCTCTTGATCTTTTTGGCGCCAAAATTGCAAGTGGACGATAGAGATTGATTGAGTGTAATCCAAAGGTGTGAAAGTAATCAGAAATGTCGACAAGTACTTTCCCAGTTGCTTTTAGTATATATAGATATGTGTAATAGAAAATAAGTAGTTAGTTTTTTAGTTTTAAATCGTATTTTCATTTCCAGTCTTTGTAATATTGTAATGTTGTAATTTTCGTTTCTCTGTTGTAATTTAAGTTCATTTCAGTTAATATAAGCTCATTTCAATCACTTGTGTTTTACATTTCAAGAATGCTAAGTTTCAAAGTTTATTGTAAAATCATATAAGCTCTCAGTCCCAATTAAGTACTACAAAAAGCTCAAAATAACCTTGTAATAAGCTTATAAAAGCTCTATATAGCTTCTTGTAAACTTATTTAGTGTAATTCAGTTCTAAGTTTCAAATATGGAAGATGGTCAAAGAAAGTCAAACAAGGGTCTCATAAGTTGTTCAGGGGTGAAATAAGCTATAAAGGAAGGCTTGTACTGGTTTTATAGCTTGTGTGAACAAGCTAGGTTGGTTCTTGGTCCTTGTTTCTCTGTTCCACAAGCTTGGCAGTTGTAAGCTTTTTCTAAGTTTTTGGTCAAATTTTCATTTCTACTGTTCTAGTGCTTATTGCTAGCTTATTTCTGTCACTTTAAGCTTATCAGTAGTTTTTAAGTGTATTTCATTTAGTTTATTAGTAGTTAATAGTTATTGTCTTTCATTTTACTAAAAAAACCTAATAAAGGCCTAAAATAGCTAATTGTAGTATAGCTTTATTTAGTGCTTATTTTTTTTCTGTTAAAAGCTGCTTAATATAGTTCATATAAGTCACTAAATCAATTATTGTTCAAATCATAGCTTAAAATAACCAGTTGCTAGTTCAAAAGCTAGGCAGTCCACTCTAAAGGGGTGTTTGGTTAAGCAATTCAAATAGCCAAAATCAACAGTTACCGTTGATTGACCATTTGGTCACTTTTGCACAAGCCTTTCTAAGCCCTAATAAGCTACTTTCTAGCTTTGATCATTCCATTAGCTAAGTCTAGCAGTTTTGTTTGGTCCTTGTGAAATTCAGTCTGTCAAGAGCTCATACAAGCTCAAACAAGCCACAAGCTTGTTTTGACCAGGTTCTAGGCATTTTTCATTTCCTTTTGGTTCACTTAGTCAGTCCACAAGACCTCAGACCAACTGCACAAGTTGTGCACAAAAAAACACACCACATCAGCTACATCAGGCAGTATTTGTGGTTTTTGCAGATTTTGAAGAATTTTTATCTCACTCATCATAAGCCCTCACAAGCTGATATTTTGGGATAATAAGCTCACCAAGCTTATCTATATCTATAAATTTTCTTGTGATTTTTAGAGTTCATCTGAACCCTCAAATCAGGCCTGCAAGTTGGGCAAATTTGCCCTGCTCCATAAGCATATCAGCATATCAGTAAGCTTAATAGCTTATTGAAGCTTTTCTGGCTTATTTACCTAGCATTTCTTGGTTCCTTTAGATCACTTGCAAGTATCTCAGTTCATTTCATCTTTGTTCCATAAGTTTTAGCTTATTTTCAAGCTTTTAGCTCATCAAGCTCAAAAGCTTGGCTGTTAAGCTTTTTAAGTTCCAAACTGCTTATTTTTTAGGTTTCAAAATTTTTGTCTTCATTAAAGTTCCTTCTTTTCAGTAGTTAAACAAGTTTGTAATTTATAGTTTTTGATAAAAACCACTTTTTATAAAGTGATAGCTTCTATTTAAGAAGCTTGAGCTTTTTAGCTTATTGTGATTCCTACCACAGAAGTCAACCATGTTGCTGCTAATGAAGGAACAAAGAAATATTCTACAAAAAGGAAGGAGACTGTGCTCAAGCCTCAACCAAAAGAAAAAGAGGGTTCTCCTACAAATGTTTCAGAAGAAATCTTATCCTTCAAAGAAGAAATGGATGCTTTGACTGACAAGTATCTTGGGAAAAAGGCTATCAGCACTAATTCAGTTAATTCTGGTAGTGCCCTGATTAATTCTGGTGGAGAGAAGGCTACCAGCACTAACCCTGTTAAGTCTGGTAGTGATGCTGTTAATTCTGCTCAACCCAAGTCTACTCCAAATGCTGATTTTGATGATTCTGAGATGCCTGAACTTGAGGTCTTTGATAAGCCAGATGAAGGCATTTTTGATGTGGCTTCTTATGATGAAGAAGGGGTAGTTACTGATTTCAACAACTTACCCACTGAAGTGGCTGTAAGTCCAGCTCCAACACTCAGAATTCACAAAGTTCATCCCAAAAATCAAATAATTGGTGATCCTCAATCAGTTGTTCAAACCAGAAGTAAAGTGCAAAAGATTCCTACATCTCATGCACTTATCAATCTCATTAAGAAGCAGCAAAGGGTCAACCACAAGGACCAACAACATTGCTTGTTTGCTTGTTTCCTTTCTCAAAAGGAACCCACCAATGTCTCTGAAGCACTTGAAGATGAGAGTTGGGTGGAAGTAATGCAAGAGGAGTTGTTGCAGTTCCAAAAAAAAAATAATAATAATAAAAAAAAAAAAAAAAAAAAAAAAAATTGGTAGCTTACTTTTAAGGGGAGGATAATGTATAGTTTGTATATTTAATTTTTTTTTGAGTAGCTTTAAGTTTTAAATCTGGTAGTTAATTTCTTTGAATTTTCTTGTAAATTTGTTTGTTTTTATGTTTTTCTTGGTGTTGAGACTAACATTTGCAGAAAGAATGTGGATTGGTGATGATGTGAAGCCTTGCTAACGATCTCAGTAAGTGTTTGTGTGCAAACTTGGTTAAGTCTGGTGAGTCAATGATTAAATCTGGTTGACCAATTTTAAGTCTGGTAGTGTCAAATGTAATTAATTTATTATCGTTAGGTCTGGTTAGTCAAATAAATATTTTTTATCTTATTCAAAATTTGACCGTTGATATTTTTGAGAAAAGAGGTATATATGGATAAGATTTAATAAATTTTTCATCTTTATCCATTATTTACTTCTCATTTTTAAAATCTTTATACACGGCCAAGATTTACTCTGTTTTCTACTACCAGTAAAAACCCTACTTTTAATTTTCGACCAGCACTTAGTCATTCTCTCATCAATGGCTTCACTAAAGTTTGTTGACAAGCATAATCAAGTCGGTTTCTTGAAGAAACGACACCAAAGTGACGGCTTTGCGCAAATAGTAGATTTCTTGAAAGGTTCTAATCTTCGGTACGCGTTAACTCATAACCCTACTATTTATGCATCTCTTGTTAGGCAATTTTGGGGGTCTGTGACCTATGAAACCCTTGCTGATGGTACACCACAGTTAAGGGCGACCATTGACACCCATGACTTTACCATTACTGAAGCCTCCATTAGGAGTAGTCTCCAATTGGGTTATGCTTCAGGGGAATACATCTTGCCTAATGATGATCTTTTTGAGGGTATGAATACCATAGGATATCCCACTGATGGTACATTTACTTTTTGGAAAAGCCATTTTACACCACAGTGGAGATTTTTAATACATCATTTGCTCCATTGCCTAAGTCTGAAGAGTGGTGGATGGGATCAGTTTGGAAGCAACATTGCTTCTGCGTTGGTCTGTCTTGCACTTGGAAGGAAATTTAATTTTTCAAAAATGATTTTTGATGGCATGGTTGCAAATGTCAAAAATGCAAAACATAAGTTTTTAATGTACCCAAGATTTTTGCAAATGATTTTAAATTTTGAACCTGAAGATAAAATGCAGATATATATAAGTGTGGCCTTTACAACCAAAATTTTTGCAAATATGAAAAGAGGTTTTGATGGGGCCCATTGGCCTTTATTGCCTGCTATGCTTCCTGGTTCAACTAACATTGCAGGTACATCTCATGTTGAACAACCAACCAATGTGGAGCAAGCTCAGGCACAACCAAGGTCACCATCACCACTACCAAGATCACCAACACCACAACCAAGTCCATCACCATCTCCAACCAGGGCAGCTACACCTACACCATCTCCTACACTCTCACCACAACAAACCCAGGTTCCAAGTCCTATTCAGGAGGAGGAATCTACCCTATCTCAAAGGGTGTCAGCATTGGAAAAGTCCAATCAAGCTTTGAGCAATGCTGTCATCACCTTGGTAAAGAAGGTCAAGAAATTGGAGAAGCTTTTGAAGGAGAAAGGGGTTCAATTTAGTGATGAAGAAAGGGATGAAAATTCTTCCAGACAGGGGAGGAGTTTTGGTGAAGAACAAAGTTTTAAGACACCTTCTCAAGTCAAATCTGCTGGTACTAAGGATGTAAGTCCAGAAACCATGGAAGCAGCAGAGACCTTAGCTCAATCCTTCAGCAAGATTAAGCTAAAAAGAAAGAAGCTAAAAAGAAAGTTAAGGATTGAAGAAAGTGAAGATGAAGGAGTTAATTCTGGTAATGAGAAAGATAAATCTGGTGTTAATATTGGTGCTTATACTGGTGTTAATACTGGTGATAATACTGGTGCTAATGCTGGTAATGATATTAATTCTGGTGATAAAGAAAAGTCTGGTGAGGTTGATAAGTCTGTTCAAGAAGAGTCTGTTGGTGCAAAAAGAAAAGGAAAAGAGATTCTCATTGAATCTCCTAAGCCAAAGAAATCCAAAAGACAACAAAGGGAAGAACAAGCAACCTTGGCTACTATTGCAAGGCTACAAGAAGAAGATCAAGCTGAAGCTGCAAGGGTAGAAGAACAGAATAGACAAGATGAGCTGTATGCAAGGAGATTAGCAGAAGAATCTGATGATCCAGTTATGTCCTTGATTGAAGGAGATGATGAGTTAAAAGCAAAGTTTGAGGAGATTAAGTCTATTCCTGGTTTGACTACAAATGAGAAAGCAGTAGAACTAGCTAATTTCATGAATGCTAGAAGAGCAAATGAAGCTTTGGGGGATTTCTTGTCTAAGTTTAGAGAAGCTCAAAAGCAGAAAACAAAAACCAAAGTTTCAAAGAAGATGACCAGGGCTGAACAAATGAACTACATGAAAATTTATTTGAAGCACACAATGTACTCAGACTACAAAAGGATGCAAGGAAGACCATATGAAGACATTTTGGGAATGTTTCAAAGAGCTTATGAGAGAGATCATGGGTACAAGCCCATTGATTATGAAGATACTCTTCCTTTCAAAAGGCAAAAGACACAGTCTGAGCAAATTAAAGAAGCTGAAAAGGAGATTGAGAAAGAACCAGAGGTTGAAATGGCTTCAACTGAAGTAAGGAAAGAAGAAAGAAGTGAAAAAGCCTATCATTGCATTTACAAGAAGGAAAAGTGTGGCAAGGAAAGGCAAGTATAAGAAGGTATTACAAGAGGAGGAATCAGAGGAAGAACCTTCATCTGAAGGGGTTACTATGGGAACAATTGAAAGCACAAAGGAACCAGCTAAGATAGTAAAGTATCATGTAATCAAGACTGGGAAAAGAGCTGCATATCAAATAATAAGGGAGGATAATTCTGATATTGTGTATACTAATTTCCCAGGGATCTTAAATGATGTGAGTAGAGAAGATCTCCAAGAGCTTTATAAGTTGGTGAACATCAAACATGGAGATAATCCACCTGAAGAAGAATTTGAGAGAGTATTTTGGGGAGATTTGAAAGTGATGTTTGAGCCTCCAGCTGAGTCAGATGTAGTGTGGAAACTACCTGAGGAGCAAAGAATTGTCAGTTGGAGATATTTTCACAACTGTAAAGTACATTGTTTGTCTTTACAGAATGCTGATGTTTATATGCTTGCAGAAGTGGAGTATCCTTTATCATCTAGTGTCTGCAAGGCAATGCTGGAAAAGAAATTGTTTGCTGATGAGAAAGATGAAGGATATGAATTGCTATTGGATTTGATTAAGGAAAAGTCTTTAAAGGAAACATATTGGGATGCTTAAGTATGTTTGAAAGAATTTTCATAAGTTGATAAGTAGGATTATTGGAATTTTCTACTTGGTGAAGGTGCATGACACTAGCACAACAAATGGTTATCTGTCTACCATGTCTAACCAACATAAGGACTGGCTAATCCTGAGCAAACGGATATAGGAAAAGATATTCCAAATCCGTTAATGGTTGGCAATTTACCAAAAATTGTATGGTATTCAACTCACCATATCTGAGATAGTGAAGAGTTGGCTAGCCCATAAGATTATGGCTTGTGGTAAAGGCTGTGGAAATCCATAAATGGTAATCAATTCACCATGATGAGGTGCAATTCAATCAAAGAATTGACTAGTCCAAAAGGGTACGGCTTTTGGTAAAGATAAAACAAATCCGTTGATAGTTGATGATTTACTAAAAATCATGTGGTTATCAATGTACCATGGTCTAACACACAAACATTGGCTAATCCAGTAGTGATGGCTATTGGTAAAGAGACATCAAATCCATTAATTTTCAATGATTCACCTCTCACAGGAGTTAACACACCTGGAAGTGATGAGAATAGTATGAAACTTAACAAGAATTTGATGTACAAGTTGTCATTGTTGCTGTGAAGATCAAGTGGATTACATATCAGATGGTTGCTGAAAAGATCAGATCAGATGATGGAAAGATTATCAAGGTTAAAGTTGCTGAACAAGTTTAAAGTTTGAAGTGTTAGAGATAATTCCAAGTGTTGAAGATTAAATCCTCAGAAGCGTATTCAGAAGGAACTTGAAGTTCATGGAGCATGAAGATCAAGTTAGGGGAGGATTGTTGGGAATTATCACAAGACAAGAAAAGACTTAATGGAAGACCAGAATTAAGTCTGGTGGACTACAGAATTAAGTCTGCTAGTATTATTAGTTAAGTCTTGTCAAAGTTAAGTCTGGTCGTTTAGTGTTAAGTCTGGTAGAGTAAATGTAAAGTTAAGTCTATTTGACTTAAGTCATTAAGTCAGGTCATGATATTATAGAAGTCGGTTAGCTATAAGTTAGGAAAGGATATGAACTTATCTTTGGAGAAGATACGTTTATCCTTCAACAAGTTTTGTATCTAGGGTTTCCTTGGTGTATAAAAGGAACCCTAACACATTAGTTTAGAGATAACGACGAAGATTGTAATTCATTAAACAATTAGTAATAATACGAAGTTAGTTGCTATTGTGTTCTTCATAGTTAATTGTTTAGATTCCGCATAAACATTCAATTTGTGTTAGAGTCTCACTTAGATTGTTGGGAATTATCACAAGACAAGAGAAGACTTAATGGAAGACCAGAATTAAGTCTGGTGGACTACAAAATTAAGTCTTGTCAAAGTTAAGTCTGGTCGTTTATTGTTAAGTCTGGTAGAGTAAATGTAAAGTTAAGTCTGGTTGACTTAAGTCATTAAGTCAGGTCATGATATTATAGAAGTCGGTTAGCTATAAGTTAGGAAAGGATATGAACTTATCTTTGGAGAAGATACGTTTATCCTTCAGCAAGTTTTGTATCTAGGGTTTCCTTGGTGTATAAAAGGAACCCTAACACATTAGTTTAGAGATAACGACGAAGATTGTAATTCATTAAACAATTAGTAATAATACGAAGTTAGTTGCTATTGTGTTCTTCATAGTTGATTGTTTAGATTGTAGTGATCAAGAAACGTATTCGGGAGTTCGTGGGAATTCAAAATAAAGATTAAACATGGTATTATTAGATTAAGAATGGGGGAAGGTGTGTGTGTTTTCTAGAGAGAGAGAGGAGATCACACACACACCTTCAAAGTGATACAAGAATTCCCAACCCTCCTAGTCTCAACTAAGAGGGTATTTATACTAGTTAACACACAAGACTTTGCCCTATATACAAGACTAGTCCCTGTGTTTATATACTATGCAATTCCCGAGTATAACATTACTTTCAAGGCTAACAATCTCTCCCCAAAGTGATGTTATACTGGAATTGCTTACAATGTTCCCTACAAGTAAAATATAAAACCATAAGCGCAGAGAATGGTCTTCAAACTTCATTACTTCGTTCAGCTTGCAGAATCTTCTCAGCTTTCATTTCTTTACTTGCAGAAGAACGTGAGCAAATCTAATTAGGGTTTTAAATCTTGACTTTCACTCTCCCCTAATTAGTGCTCTCCCCAAACTGACAACCTTTCTGATTACTGCCCTGAATCTGAAGAAGTCTTTTGATAGTTACATGCATTCCGTCTTTAGTCTTCTAACATGCAGCGGAAAATGTAGAACAGACTGTAGACTCGACCTTCTTCAAGATTATCCATTCGGGGGAATAAAGTATCAACATCTTCATCTCACCAAATGCATCCCAGTTATCTTTCATATGATAAATCAGCCCATAACGTACACACGAAATGATAACACCAAAGTAACAAGTTGAACCACTAATCATCTTGATCTTGTTGCCCGAAATTGGTGAAGGTGGATAAGGTAGAAGTGCGTAGAATAAGATGAGTGGAAGATAAGACATAGAATCAACCAATCTCCGACACAAATCGTTTCATAAATCATTAAGCCCGATCATGTGAACTTGTTGTGCGTCCTCGATGTACACATTTCTCTCCCCTGCTGGTTACGATTTGTCGGAATCAGCATAATGATGTGTACGTGAAGTATTAACTGGAAGCACTTTATCATTAACCCAATCAGCCTATGAGAAGATGTCGATAAACCCAGTCTACTAACAATACCATATAAGATGTCTAACTCTTTATCAACCTCCTGTATAAAAAACAACGGCTTTTTGTAGTAACCACATGAGAAGATAACCCAACATGACGAACTTGAGAATGAAGTAAAATCACCCAGATTTGTGACTTAATCTTGTACGATCCTTGTGACTAAGAACGGTGTACCCTATACCCTCAACAAAAGTATTAGTACAAAACCTCTTGACGTATCCTCAACTACTTTGTGAGTATAGAGAGAAAGAATCACAAAAGTAACTAGATATCCAAGTCTTCGTCACCATTAATATATGCCCAAACAAGTCATCTTCGCGGGAGGGTAGAAAGAAAGAAGATGAAATAAGTACACGCGTCCATAAAACCTTACTTCAAACCCAAATAAATAATAACGAATCATCCCCGTAGTCACATTTCATTGCAAACTTTAGCCATTGTCATTTGATAGTGAATCTTGATCAGGATCGTTTAAGCGATACGTGGTGTTTTGAGGATTTAGACCGATAATTTTATTTGTGATTTTGGTGTGGGATACAAACTCCTTAGAACATGGTTCAATCTCATGTGACAACTTTAGTGAAATTCACCATGTTACAAATAATGTTGAACAGTTGTTGAACACCTCACTATATTATAATACCTTCACTATATTATAATATATGCTGAATACTCACTATTAATGATAGAAAGTGAATGGTGCTCAACTCAGCAACACAACAACATGATCATTTTTATAAAAAAGACACAACTCAAAAGTTGAAAGTGCACGTGAAAAGCAATATTGAGTTGTCACATGAAGCCAATAAACACATTTCATGCAAAGATTCCTCACATGCAAACTCTCACCTCATATAAGCACGTCAAAAGTAATCTCATGCAAAAATAACACGTCAAAATCCATGCAAGGAAACACGTCAAACCCCATGAACATATAAAACCATTTGTAAATACTTCACGTGATATCAACTTCACTATTATCCTGCTCTCCAATGTTGTGTAGTCTTCATTCTGTTTACTACATCTTCATCAACGGGATTCTTGGAAATAAAGTCCTGTTCAAAGCTTTGAAGCTTCTGATCAACATGAAGTGCTTCCCCATAATGACAATGCTGTAAATAGAACATTACAAGAAGACTTCCTGAGTTCGCTAAAGGTTCGTCCAAAGCATGATCCATAAGTTTCTCCTCGTCCACATTCCATGGTAAGCCAATAATCCGATCAACCAAATTCCTTCGAATACATAATATCAACTTCACAACTCAAAGTTCACGTGTGTACTCACTACCATGCATATCATATTCAAACCGCAGCTCTAGTCCTTCATTATTCGGTTCAAGTGCCACACGAGAAGACAACAAAATACTTGATCAAGTGCACCTGCTCGTTCGACTACAACCTTGGCTCGACTAGGATAAGTTGGTTCGATTAAAGGTTTGGTTCGATCAAGATATCTTGTTCGACTAGTGAGAGTCGTTCGACTAGATGGCCTTTTGTTCAACTAGCTACTCCCTGGTTCGATCAAGTTGTGGTTCGACTATATTTGTTGGTTCGATCAAATTCTGGTTCGATAAAGGTGGTTTGATGAAGTGGTTCGACTATATTCCTGGTTCGATCAACACCTTGCTTCGACTGGAACTATGGTTCGACTAAAATATACGTTCGACTATTTAGTCATTCGACTATTTAGTCATTCGACTAAAATAGTTCGTTCGACTATTTAGTCGTTCGACTATTTAGTTATTGGATCAACTCAATCTAGCTCGATTGAGTGATGTGCTTCGATGACATGCTGGTTCGATCAATGTGCTTCGATCATAGTTGCTCGTTCGATCAAATAAGTCGTTCAACTAACATGTTGGTTCGACTATACTGCAGCTCGTTCGATCAAATGAATTCGTTCGATCAAGTTGTTGGTTCGATGAGATTGCTCCTTCGACTATACTGGTTCGTTCGATGAGATTGCTCCTTCGATCAAATGCTTCGATCAAATGAATCTGATGAACAGTAGCCGACGTAAAACACCACAAATCACATATTTTTCACCTCACAACCCCACGATTCGCCCCTGGTTAGCTCTGATGCCAATTGTAATGATCAAGAAACGTATTCGGGAGGTCGGGGGAATTCAAAATAAAGATTAAAAATGGTATTATTAGATTAAGAATGGGGGAAGGTGTGTGTGTTTTCTAGAGAGAGAGAGGAGATCACACACACACCTTCAAAGTGATACAAGAATTCCCAACCCTCCTAGTCTCAACTAAGAGGGTATTTATACTAGTTAACACACAAGACTTTGCCCTATATACAAGACTAGTCCCTGTGTTTATATACTATGCAATTCCCGAGTATAACATTACTTTTAAGGCTAACATAGATTCCGCATAAACATTCAATTTGTGTTAGAGTCTCACTTAAATTGTTGGGAATTATCACAAGACAAGAGAAGACTTAATGGAAGACCAGAATTAAGTCTGGTGGACTACAGAATTAAGTCTTGTGAAAGTTAAGTCTGGTCGTTTATTGTTAAGTCTGGTAGAGTAAATGTAAAGTTAAGTCTGGTTGACTTAAGTCATTAAGTCAGGTCTTGATATTATAGAAGTCGGTTAGCTATAAGTTAGGAAAGGATATGAACTTATCTTTGGAGAAGATACGTTTATCCTTTAGCAAGTTTTGTATCTAGGGTTTCCTTGGTGTATAAAAGGAACCCTAACACATTAGTTTAGAGATAACGACGAAGATTGTAATTCATTAAACAATTAGTAATAATACGAAGTTAGTTGCTATTGTGTTCTTCATAGTTGATTGTTTAGATTCCGCATAAACATTCAATTTGTGTTAGAGTCTCACTTAGATTGTTGGGAATTATCACAAGACAAGAAAAGACTTAATGGAAGACCAGAATTAAGTCTGGTGGACTACAGAATTAAGTCTTGTGAAAGTTAAGTCTGGTCGTTTATTGTTAAGTCTGGTAGAGTAAATGTAAAGTTAAGTCTGGTTGACTTAAGTCATTAAGTCTGGTCATGATATTATAGAAGTCGGTTAGCTATAAGTTAGGAAAGGATATGAACTTTTCTTTGGAGAAGATACGTTTATCCTTCAGCAAGTTTTGTATCTAGGGTTTCCTTGGTGTATAAAAGGAACCCTAACACATTAGTTTAGAGATAACGACAAAGATTGTAATTCATTAAACAATTAGTAATAATACGAAGTTAGTTGCTATTGTGTTCTTCATAGTTGATTGTTTAGATTCCGCATAAACATTCAATTTGTGTTAGAATCTCACTTAGATTGATTTGATTTATTCAAGTCGTCTACTAAGTTGTTAAGGCTACTTAGAGATCCATAATTCGTGTGGACCAAAATGAATACTTAAGGACTCAAAAATATATTCAAGTATTACATAACGACTCTAAAGATATAATATCCCATATTTGTGACGGTTCCAGGAAGGATCTGAATTTGACTCAGTTTAACGATACGCGGGTATAAAATACCACATTTTAACTAATATTTCACTCAATACTTAAAATAAAACTACCCTTACCCACTCACACAAAATCCCACACCAAAACCTGTAACCCTATCCCTTATTTTGTCCGCCCCTCTCTTCCTCTTGAACTCAACGATCCATCCCTATCTTTCACCACAACAAATGCAAACTCTGTTGACCCAAGAACCTTGTCCTCTTCACGAATCTAGGTAATCCCACAAGTCAACCTAGGAAGAACCCATTGAAATAGAGATAGCACACAAAGGGTAAGATTATACCTCCCAAATCCGAAAGTCCCATGGAGTTACTCTCCAATATTCTCCATAAATCCGCGCCTCCAAGAGATTATCGAATCACAAATCATCAAAAATACACCAAAGATCTGAGAAGTTCTCAAGAAAGGATACGGGTGGAGTGTTGTGATTCGATTTGGAGGTTAGGGTGATCGGTATTGGAGCAGTGGGTCTCGGATTTGAAGTTCACTCAAGTGTTCATCCCTCAAAAATCATTGTAAGGTTTGATATTTGATTCGGATTCAATTAGTTTTTGTTATTTCTAAGACCCATTTAAGATAAGTAGTTACTAGGTCGAATGAAAATTTGAATATTGATTATGTTCTGTTGAATGTATTACCCAGAAACAACAATAGAGTTTGAGAAAATTTAAGTAGTATGATAGTTAGGCTGGTCGAACAAGAATTTTGATTAATTTGTTGTTGTTGTTGTCGTTAGTGTGGTATAGGATTCACTTTGGTAGAATTAAGTGGTTAGTTTCATGGTTGTTAAGTATTCAAAGCCCACAGGTTCATGGTTCGAACCTGGGGATGTTGTGGCTAGAATAGGAGGGCTAGGTGGTATGTCGTGTAGTTGCTAAGTGAGTGGTGAAAGCCCACTGTGACCAACAATGACTTAATCGAACCATTGACCACCAAAGCTAGGCGCAATAGTGGTCTGGATAGACTGGGAAAAACACCTCACTTAGAGGAAGTTTGATCCGAGGGTACTAGCAACCATTAAACCCACCATGTGGTTTATGTCTCGGTTCAAAATAGGAGAAGACTCACTCTAACATAAGACCCCACCCACGAAAAATAACACCATTGTGAGAATGGTTAGTAGCCGAATAAGAGACTAGAGACCTTATGGGAAATATACCTTAAGAAACTAGCAAAGTGAGGGCAATTGGAGTCCAAGTAGTTAGGACCATATAAGGAAAATTTCTCCTCTTGTCGACCTATAAGTAAGTCAAGAACACAAAACTTTTGTTACCACTTAGGTCCTCAAGGCACAAGGTCGAGTAGTACTCGAATGATGGCCACGAAACGAAGCTGAGAATGTGGTTGATAACCAATCTCAGCCGTGAAGTAAGGGTTCCAGGAATGTATCACCAAGTCGTTAACTTGGTGCATTCCCTGTGTTTCTTTTGTTGTTAATACCAGGCCATAGACCCACAAAACTCACCACCTAGATAGCCTACTCCCAAAGCCCAACAACGACCCTTAACCCAACCCACGTTATGGGCCTGTGAACCCACCTTTCGGCCCACCAGACTCATGCGAACATTAGGAAACTAAAACCCAACCCATTTATGGACTTATATATCCCCCTCCTAGAGAGCAATGGGCCGCAGCCTAATAGATAATAGAAGTGCAATAATTCGGTTAATAAATATTGTGAAACTTGTCACGAATAATAAAAAATAAGCATAAGCCGTCCACGAAAATGATTCAACATATAGGCATATAAAAAGCTATTATAGCCGAGTACAAAACGGAATTCCATTTACATACATGTACGTAAAAAGCTTGAATAGCCGAAATGTTAAACGCGACAAAAACAATTAAAACAACTAGACTAGATATATATACATTGTCATACGAGTAATATTACATACACTTTGGAAAATAGAAATAGCATATACTTGAGTAGTAAAATGTGGCACTCAAAAGAATAACAAATCAAATTTCACGATAGGTGTAGACCATAACACACGTCGAGGTATATAAATATACATTAACACTTACATTCGTTATTTTGAAAACCAAATGAATTAAAATGGATGTCACTAAAAATTTATCAACTCAACTAGAATAAATTCGATGAGACATATAATATTGTGTAAGTGAATAGTAATGAGGATTTAGTTAAATTAACCGAGTTATTAAGGGTTAACGTTTTATTCCACCATATAATTAGTTGATAATAAATGTCACATACGTTAAGACTCACTTTTAAAATCAACATAGGTGGACCTAACGAGCAATAAATATATTTATACATATCACAAGTAGATCTAATTCATTCGTACCTTATCGTACCTTTAGGTCAATTAGTCGATAATAAACGTCACATACGTTAAGACTCACTTTTAAAATCAACATAGGCGGACCTAACGAGCAATAAATATATTTATACATATCACAAGTAGATCTAATTCATTCGTACCTTATCGTACCTTTAGGTCAATTAGAGAGTTACACCTCACCATCCCTTAGGAGAGACCTTAGTAACTACACTTGCCGCCACACAAGTGACAACAATATAGATACACTAAAACATTGAAATTAAAATCTGAAAGGACTTGAATTTAATCCTTGAAACTAAGACGTGGTTATTTAATTTAGGTTGCGTGTTGGTGCCATGCACTCCTTAATTTCACAGCATTCACTGTTCAGACCATTAAAGTTGAGTTTATAGCCCCATTTTTACTTTTACTTGTTTTACCAATATGGGGTGAGAAACATGCAAATCTTTTTATGGACCATAATATTATTACTTTTTCTCAAAACTATTGCGTAGTTAGCCTAAGCCCTAGAACCCACTATTATGCCCATTTTCATGAACCGTTAATTTCCTTTGGGAAGCGCGATTGCTTTAGATAGATCTATTGGGGTGACTCCCCCGTTCGGTTGGCTAGACGGATCAAGGCGAACGTATAGCAAGTCGGACTTCGAGTGTATTGGGTTAAACACTCGCTAAGGGCCCCTTGACTATTAATTATGTGTTAGAGATTAGCACACTGAACTATCGAGCTTCGGTTGCATGAACTTAGTGCTAGCGCGATAGATACTTTTGTATGACATTATATGTGTTATAATGATCATGCTGGTCCCAACTAATTATTTGATGACTTTATTTAAACCTATGAACTCACCAGCTTTTTGCTGACTTTTTAGCATGTTTTTCTCAGGTGTGTGAATTGAATTGTTATGGCATGATATGGCAAGGCAAGGGTCATGGAGCTTTTTCTGATAAATTGGCAAATTTTATTGGAGATTTGTTTTTATGTGGGACCACTGTATTTAATGGGCCTAAATTCTATCTAAACTATGAATCATCTTTGTAAAACTCTAAATATTGATTTTAATTAAAAACGGAGTATGTATTCCGTTCTTTGTTACCTTGTGTTGTGATTTCCAATCGTTGCACCCGCAAGTAGCACCCTCAAGGTTCTGTATGCTTCCGCGACCGTTGAAAATTTTGGGGGTGTTACAGATGGACTTATACAGCAACTTCAAGATTGTTGAGCAGGATGTGAAGAAAGCTAGAGGATCTAGTTCAAGCACTGGGAACATGTCCTTTGTGTCATCTCCTAGTAACTCAAGTCCAGCTGAGGAAGTAAAGATTAATGTGGGAGATAGTACTGCTAACCCCAATATTAGTACTGCTAGTTCATCAAGCAGTACTATTGGTATTCTTGATGAGAAAATCTGTTGTGCCTTCTTGACAAGCCAGAATGATGGGTCAATGCTGACTCATGAAGACCTCCAAGAGATCAATGATGATGATTTGGAGGAGATGGACCTCAAATGGCAGATATCTCTTCTTATCATGAGGGCTAAGAAATTCTATAAAAGAACTGGAAAGAAGATCACCATCAGCAGCAATGATACTGCTAGTTTTGACAAGTCAAGGATAGAATGCTACAATTGCCATAAGATGGGTCACTTTTCAAGGTCATGCATGAGGCCTAGGCAACAGGATGGCAAGAGCAGAGGTTATGGGGACAAGGCCAAGATTGTGGAAGAAGCTGAGCCAACTTCAAAGGCAATGGTGGCTATTGATGGCTTAGGGTTTGATTGGAGTTTTATGGCAGAAGAGGAGGAAGCACCTACTGAGATGACACTTATGGCCTTCTCTGATTCTGAGGTACAATCTGCTAAATGTTGTTCTAAATCATGCACTGCACTTAAAGAATTAGAAACTTTAAGGAAACACTATGATGAACAAAGGATTGAGCTGAACAAAACAAATTATAATTTGTCAAGTCATAAGAGAGGTTTAGTTGTCCTAGAGGAGCAAATAGTGCATTATAAGAATAATGAGTCTAGTTTTGCTGATGATATAGCAGTTCTTAAAAGGGATTTATCCTTTAAAAATGCTAAAATTAGTCTATTGAAAGCTGAGTTGGATAGAATTAAAAAGGCTAATGAAAACATTCAATTAAGTGTAGAAACATTAGAATATGCCTCTAAAGGTGTAAACAAAATAATTGAATGTCAATTAATCAACAAAGCTAAGTCTGGGTTGGGATACAAAACAGTTCCACCTCCTCACAGAGGAATTCCTGCACCCCCAGGGATAGACCTAGAACATACAGGTTTGCCTGAATTTCAACAACCAATGTTAGAATATGGTCTTAAGCCTAAAGAGAATGTAGTTGTTGATAAACCTGTAGAAGTCAGTGAACCCTTTGAGAGTGTAAGTGACACTTCACTCACTGAGGACAAGGAGTCCTCTGGTAGGAATTCAGATGCTCCATCCATAGAGGATTGGACATCTGATGATGAGCAAGATCAGGTTGTGGTTAAAACTGATGCAGTTAAAGTAGAAGGAACAAGTGTTCCTAAGGTGATAAAAGATGAAACTGTTAGGCCTAAAATAAATGTTAAACCTTTTAGGAAGACAGTTAGGTACTGTGATATGTACAGATCCACAGACAAGCCCAGAGGTAACCATGTAACACCCATTTCCCAAGTGTTGGGACCCCACCCTAGATGAAAATGGATAAATACCTAATGTGATTGGTTGGTCAACAAAGTTACATGGAAAGTCAAACCCGATAGTCAAACTAATAGTCAAAGTATGACTAATGTAGTTATATAAGGTATGATGTATCAACTAAAGGGACCTTAGTTGCCATTGTGGTAAAATGGTATATGTGTGTTGTGGCTAAAGGAGAAAGAAAGGAACTAGGAGGACTATCTATGTCAAGTGGCCAAAGTTATCACCTAACTATTATATCTAGGATACTCTAGAGTTTTCCACAATTATTGAGAGGGTGTGAGGACCGGATTTTAGAGAGAAGAAAAATAGAGGGAAAAGCTAGATGGTGGTCTAGGAAGAAGATGAAGGAGATGAAGACCAAGTGCTTATAATCCTTCCTAGTTATGATCATCACAAGTAAGTATTTATGTTCTTGATGTTAATGAGGTATAGATTATGAATAAGTGGGAAATCATCAATTGATCAAGATATGATCAATTAATGATGTAGAAAGGAAGATGGGTTTGTTTGATAGGTTATGTTAACCTTGTTTATGTTATTAACTATTATGCTGTTAGGTTTTGGTATATTTTAGAAGATGATGATGATGGTTAGAAGATGTTGTTGGTGGGATTTATGTTAGTAGCTTAGCTTGGATTGAAGGTAAGTAACTCTCCCTAAAACATGTGTTATTTATGTATTTATCATATATGTGTTATGATTGTATGAGACCTTGAGACTTGGATTTAGGATGGTAGTAAGTTGGAAATTGGTGGCTAGTGTTTTTGGCTAAGAGTATGTAGCTTATGGGCTTGGGATTAATTAAGGTATTTAGCTAGTTATGGATGTTGTGACTTGATATTAGTTATGTTATGAGATTATGCGTGATATGGTATGAAGTTCGTAGCTTGGAGGCTTTTATGTGATTACGATGCTTATGTGGAAATATGTGTATGAGATATGTTTTATGTCGGGTTACTTACTAAGCGTAAGCTTATTCTTTAGTTGTTAATGTTTTGTAGGTCTATGTGCGGCGAAATGGAAGTACTTGGATTGTAGCATAAGGATTTGGAAGTGGATTTGGAAGATAATATACCTTAAGAGCTAGGTAGAATACCAAGCTCGAGTCAAAGTTGTACCCCCGAGAGTCTTTTAGTGTTTTGTAAGTAAGGTCGAGTGTCAAATTGTATGTTAGAGAAGTCATAGCGAATTGGGAGTCTAACGATGAGTCAAAGTGTGTTTTAAGCGTTTATTTGCAAAGTAAAAGGGGCGTTTGGTTTAGTTGTAAATATACCCATTTTGGGTAGTAAACGGGTCAAGTGTCGTTGGAACACGTTTGATATGTTAAGTTATTGATGTTGGTCAAGTTTGGTGTAAATCGGAAGTCGTATGGATGGTTTGTGGTGAAAATGGGTCAAAACGGTTATTTGCATAACCCGTCTCAATTGTAAAGTACCCTTTCGGGAAGTCGTTCAGTAAATGTTTTTGCATGAAAATGAGCCCATTGATGTACTAAGTAAATATGGAAAGTTTGGTTCGTTAACGAGTTCGGGAGGTCGGGTTTCCAAGATGGGATTTTGAAAACCAATTCAGGCGAACAACAAGGTTGAACCGCCGCGGTTCAGCCTGATTTTGGGGCCAAACCGGCGGTTTGGCAGAATTTTCAGATTTTGGTAGTTTTCGAAAAATCATATCTTTTAAACCTAAAGTCTTCACGGGTCGTGCCACCCGTAGTTTTGAAGGTAATTGAGTGTACTTTCATTTAAAAATAGTCTCAAGTCCTGAATGTGTACCGATTTTTTTTCAGTTGTCAAAAGAGTGACTGGATGTCCATAAAAGTCAAGTGTTTTCGTGTAAAAAGTTTTAATTTTTGGTCTAAGCGGGCACGGGGTGTAACAACTTGGTATCAGAGCTTTGGTTTAAGTGAATTAGTTTTTCTTTAGGATTGCCTAAACTTAAACCACCCGTAGACGCGTTAAGTTTAAGTTTAAGAAATGCGGCTAAATATTTTGTAAGTTATAGGATGTGAATGTTGAGTTTTGAAATGAATTATGTGATTGCTATATGAGTATAATGATGGGAACTTATGGATGTGTTTTAGGTGATATATGTTGTGGAAGACTTGATGTGTGAGTGATAGGATTACCGTGCACCTCGGGTTGTATCGGTAATTATTATATGATTATGTAAATGTAGCGAAATATAGAAGTAATGAATTAGACGTGAAAAATAGATGCCTTAGGTGTGCGATGTGAAAGTACTTATAACAATAGTGGGATTAAGATTTGGTTGGATATAATGTGAATATTGAGAATGTGGACTTACTAATGGTAGAATAATGAGTTAAACTCGAGTCATTGATTGTTTAAGTTATGAGGTGGAATACGTGATATGTTGTATGAGCGTAAGGTGTTAGGAGTTGTTCATGTTTATAGTATTGGTGTGAACGTAATGTAAGTCCAAGGCGGACTAAACGTGCTTAAATAATAGATTACCGTACACTCGGATATTGTCGGTGATTGTTATATAATTATGTGGTTGTGTGCTATGGTAGTTTAGCGAGGGCAAATGGATGTAATAAGTTGTGTAGTGGTTTGTAGAAATGTGACTAATAATGAAAGTACATGGCTTGTGTGATAGTGATGACTAAAGCATGGCCTTATGAGTAATTATATTTAGCGTGGCGATCATTAATGAGGTATTAGAGATGGGTTAGTGGAAAGTCAAAGTATTAGGAGCATGATTATGAACGTGTGGTAACGTTGAAGGTGTGTGGTGAAGAAATGATATAAATTTATACATAATAAGTCCGTGATGAACTTAGTAAAGTTACAAAATGAGAAAAGGCATAGGGATTGAGTAAATGATGAAATAGAGCGAAATTTCCTAAGTACTAATAGCTATAATGAGATGGGCATGTATGAGGTTAAGGTATTGCCATGAAATAATTATATTACGGCTAAGGCGATTAGCGGTAATTATTAATAATGAATGAATGTGTTATAGTTGACGATCTAAGTAAGGTCTACATGTAAAGGAAGCGAGTGAGACTAAAAGGGTAATAGTAAAGATGCGGGATTGGTTAACGAGGGTTAAATAATGTAAGTGGCGATGAGACGTGTAAACACATAGAAGTGTGTAATTATAATAAGCAGGCTCATATGCTCTATGCGCTTGCGTTCACTAAAATAAATGGATATAATAATGTATGTAAGGTGCTTATGGCTTGGATCCATTGCCAAAGTGATAAAGTGTGAATGTTAATGATCCTTCGGGGTGAACGTTAAAAGTGGTATCCTTCGGGATGACCAAGTAAATGAATGTTAAGGAATCCTTTGGGATGAATGTTAAAGATCCTTCGGGATAAAAAGTATTGCCTTCATCGGCAAATAGGGTTGCCTACATCCTTGGCAATAAAAATATCCCCATAATGAATGTGTTAATGATATGGATCCAAGTCTAAAAAGAAAATATGAAGTATAAACAGGATGAAATAATAGAAGTTAAATTGGGAATTAGGAGTGGTAGTGTTATGTCAGGAGTACATAACTATGAGTTTATATTTCTTGATTTACATCGATTGGGACGCCTCTCCATTTAAATGAGGAATTATAAATGAGTGGGCTTATGTGTTGCCGACACGGCACGAGTAGGGTTAGAGAAGTAGAAAGCGGAAGTTTAGAATTAGTTAGAAATTATAAGGACTAAGATAGGAGGGTTAGAATTTGACCATGACTTTTAGTTGAGACTTAGGAGAAACCTTGAGGAGATAAAGAAATTGTAATGATGATATAATGTGCCTTGCGGTGTGGTACAAAATATGATGAATGAAAATAATAGAACGTGCACGTAGTAGTCGAGCGTAATTATGCAAAGTCAAATAGTACGAGTTTCTTAAGTATCAAGTAGTCGAAGAATGAGAGTAGAGGATAAAGCGATTGAGATGGTGATGTAACGGTAATAGGGCGGATCAGAATGAGGACTAGTGGTAATAAGCATGTCTAGTATTATGTAAAATCTAAGCAAGAGTTGTATGGTATAGAAGTAAACGGGAAGTAATGGGGATTAAGGACATGTGATATGTTATAGTATGCACAGGGTTGCAAGATCACTTAGATCGTTGCACTAAATAAACTAGGAATTAATGTACTAGGAATGAGATGAATTATGAGACTAAGTTTTGGTTAGAAATAGACGAAAGATTTCGGGGACGAAATCTAAATAAGGGGGATAGAATTGTAACACCCGTTTCCCAGGTGTTGGGACCCCACCCTAGATGAAAATGGATAAAGACCTAATGTGATTGGTTGGTCAACAAAGTTACGTGGAAAGTCAAACCCGATAGTCAGACTAATAGTCAAAGTATGACTAATGTAGTTATATAAGGTATGATGTATCAACTAAAGGGACCTTAGTTGCCATTGTGGTAAAATGGTATATGTGTGTTGTGGCTAAAGGAGAAAGAAAGGAACTAGGAGGACTATCTATGTCAAGTGGCCAAAGTTATCACCTAACTATTATATCTAGGATACTCTAGAGTTTTCCACAATTATTGAGAGGGTGTGAGGACCGGATTTTAGAGAGAAGAAAAATAGAGGGAAAAGCTAGATGGTGGTCTAGGAAGAAGATGAAGGAGATGAAGACCAAGTGCTTATAATCCTTCCTAGTTATGATCATCACAAGTAAGTATTTATGTTCTTGATGTTAATGAGGTATAGATTATGAATAAGTGGGAAATCATCAATTGATCAAGATATGATCAATTAATGATGTAGAAAGGAAGATGGGTTTGTTTGATAGGTTATGTTAACCTTGTTTATGTTATTAACTATTATGTTGTTAGGTTTTGGTATATTTTAGAAGATGATGATGATGGTTAGAAGATGTTGTTGGTGGGATTTATGTTAGTAGCTTAGCTTGGATTGAAGGTAAGTAACTCTCCCTAAAACATGTGTTATTTATGTATTTATCATATATGTGTTATGATTGTATGAGACCTTGAGACTTGGATTTAGGATGGTAGTAAGTTGGAAATTGGTGGCTAGTGTTTTTGGCTAAGAGTAAGTAGATTATGGGCTTGAGATTAATTAAGGTATGTAGCTAGTTATGGATGTTGTGACTTGATATTAGTTATGTTATGAGATTATACGTGATATGGTATGAAGGTGGTAGCTTGGAGGCTTTTATGTGATTATGATGCTTATGTGGAAATATGTGTATGAGATATGTTTTATGTCGGGTTACTTACTAAGCGTAAGCTTATTCTTTAGTTTTTAATGTTTTGTAGGTCTATGTGCGGCGAAATGGAAGTACTTGGATTGTAGCATAAGGAATTGGAAGTGGATTTGGAAGATAATATACCTTAAGAGCTAGGTAGAATACCGAGCTCGAGTCAAAGTTGTACCCCCGAGAGTCTTTTAGTGTTTTGTAAGTAAGGTCGAGTGTCAAATTGTATGTTAGAGAAGTCATAGCGAATTGGGAGTCTAACGATGAGTCAAAGTGTGTTTTAAGCGTTTATGTGCAAAGTAAAAGGGGCGTTTGGTTTAGTTGTAAATATACCCCTTTTGGGTAGTAAACGGGTCAAGTGTCGTTGGAACACGTTTGATATGTTAAGTTATTGATGTTTGTCAAGTTTGGTGTAAATCGGAAGTCGTATGGATGGTTTGTGGTGAAAATGGGTCAAAACGGGTTATTTGCATAACCCGTCTCAATTGTAAAGTACCCTTTCGGGAAGTCGTTCGGTAAATGTTTTTGCATGAAAATGAGCCCATTGATGTACTAAGTAAATCTGGAAAGTTTGGTTCGTTAACGAGTTCGGGAGGTCAGGTTTCCAAGACGGGATTTTGAAAACCAATTCGGGCGAACAACAAGGTTGAATCGTCGCGGTTCAGCCTGATTTTGGGGCCAAACTGGCGGTTGGGTTTTCCCAGCCGGCGGTTTGGCAGAATTTTCAGATTTTGGTAATTTTCGAAAAATCATATCTTGTAAATTGAAAGTCGTCACGGGTCGTGCCACCCGTCGTTTTGAAGGTAATTGAGTTTACTTTCATTTAAAAATAGTCTCAAGTCCTGAATGTGTACCATTTTTTTCAGTTGTCAAAAGAGTGACCGGATGTCCATAAAAGTCAAGTGTTTTTGCGTAAAAAGTTTTAATTTTTGGTCTAAGCGGGCACGGGGTGTAACAAACCAGTGGAACTGGAACAACCTCAAGTCTCATCAACTAGGTGATGACTTTGTCCTATATAAGAAAGGTTGTTTCACTTGTGGTAGTTTTGACCATCTTGCATCTTTTTGTTATAAAAGGGTAACTAGGTACTCAAACCATAGGGTGAACTTAGAAAGGCCTCAAACTCACTCTAATACTGCTAGAATGACACCCAAAGCACTTTATTGAAGTCTGGCCCAAAACCAATTCATACTGCTAGACCAACCGTTAGTACTGCTAGACCCTTTAAGATTGTTTACCCAAAACCAGTAGTTCAAGGTGCAAAAACAACTTTAAAACATGCACCAACAACTGCTAACAGGCCCTTTCAAAAGAAAGCAGTGGTACAAAAACAAATTTGGAAACCTAAGGCTACAATTGCAAATCCAGCAGTTAATACTACTAGCCAAGCAGTTAGTACTGGCAACTTTAAAAACACTGCTAGGGTAAAGAGGGCTAATGCTGTTAAGGCCTCAGCATGTTAGATTTGGAGGCCAATCCAGTCCAATGGTGCATAAACTATTTTGAAAAGATTTAACTATATTGATGCACGAGGCAAACCCAAGTCAGTAATGGCTTGGGTTCCCCAAGGAAACTAATTTTCTTATTTCATGTGCAGGGACATTCACAAGAAGATGGTGAAGATCAAGGTTATGCAGACAGTGGGTGTTCCAGGCACATGACAGGCAACATGTCCTATCTTTCAGACTTTCAACCATTGGATGGAGGATATGTTAACTTTGGGGGAGGAATACGAGGCAGAGTTACTGGTAAAGGTACACTTAAAACTGGTAAATTAGATTTTGAAGATGTTTACTTTGTTCAAGAGCTTAAGTATAACCTGTTTAGTGTCTCACAAATGTGTGACAAAAAGAACAAGGTTCTTTTTACTGACACTGAATGTCTTGTGCTTTCTCCAGACTTTAAGTTACCTGATGAAAGTCAGGTATTGCTCAAAGTTCCAAGAAAGGGCAACATGTACAGTGTTGATATAAAGAAGATTGTTCCTAAAGAGGCCCTTACTTGTCTTGTTGCAAATGCCACATTGGATGAGTCTATGTTATGGCATTGGAGAGTTGGTCACATTAATTTTAAAACCATTAATAAAATTGTAAAGGATGGTTTGGTAAGAGGCTTGCCTCAGAAAAGATTTAAAAATGACCAAACTTGTGTTGCCTGTCTTAAAGGCAAACAACACAAGGCTTCTTGTAAGCCCAAGATTTTTAACTCTATTGATCAACCTTTGTTTATGCTACATATGGATTTATTTGGCCCTACTTCTGTAAGTAGTATTAAGCATAAGTGGTTTTGTCTTGTAGTTACTGATGACTATAGCAGGTTTACATGGGTTTTCTTTTTAGGTTCTAAGGATGAGACACCTAGCATTCTTAAAACTTTTATTACTGAGATAGAAAACCTAGTGGATAAGAAAGTAAAAGTCATTAGGTGTAACAATGGGACATAATTCAAAAATAGAGTTATGGATGAGTTTTGCAAAGAAAAATGTATTAGAAGAGAGTTTAGTGTTGCTAGAACTCCTCAGCAGAATGGGGTTGCTGAGAGAAGAAATAGGACACTGATAGAAGCTGCTAGAACCATGTTAGCTGACTCTAAGTTGCCTATCAATTTTTGGGCTGAAGCAGTTAATACTGCTTGCTATGTTCAGAACAGGGTTTTGGTAGTTAAACCTCACAACAAGACACCATATGAGCTTTTTAGAGGTAGAACTCCTGCATTAGGATTTCTTAGACCTTTTGGGTGTCATGTCACTATTCTGAATACCTTAGACCATCTAGGAAAATTTGATGGTAAAGCAGATGAAGGATTCTTGGTTGGATATTCTCTCAATAGCAAAGCATTTAGAGTATACAACACAAGAACTAGGAAAGTTGAGGAAAACCTGCATGTTGAATTTCTAGAAAATAAATCTAATGTTGCAAGTGAAGGCCCAAAATGGCTGTTTGATCTTGAGACTCTAACCCAATCAATGAATTATGTGCCAGTTGTTGCAGGAACCTTTTCTAATGATTTTTCAGGTTCAGAAACTGATGAAGCAACAAATGAAGCAGGCTTGGGTAAGGAGAAAGATCAAGATCATGTACTGATGCCAATATGGACAAGTGAGGATTCAATGAATGGTGAACATTCTACTGATGAAGCTAAGGAAGGGATTGAAGGTGAAAACAATGTAGATGGAACTGAGGAACAAGAGAATCAAGTTAACAGTACTACTGATGATTGTACTGCTGAGCCCCAACTTGATACTGCTAGGCCTAAGTTAACATTCTACTGATGAAGCTAAGGAAGGGATTGAAGGTGAAAACAATGTAGATGCATACATAGATAGAATTCATAAAGTCAAAGATATCATGTAATGTAATATAATAGATATGCATAGCGTACAGTGATATCTAGCATAAGTCAAATCTACTGTACAATGCATGCAGGATAATTAAGTCGATTGACTTTGAGTACATATTTTTTCTCCATAGCTTGTCAAACAACCGGAGAATATAATTGGTTTGATATTATATGTATCGTTCCTTTTGAAGGGTTTGAGGGTGTTTATATAGCTTCCAAACTTGTTCTCCAAGTTTGAGTCTAATACATCCTCAAGTTCCAAAACTCGACACTTAACCCCCTCCTTTATTTTACTAA
Source organism: Artemisia tridentata subsp. tridentata (assembly GCA_021014915.2). Lineage (NCBI taxonomy): Eukaryota > Viridiplantae > Streptophyta > Magnoliopsida > Asterales > Asteraceae > Artemisia > Artemisia tridentata. The sequence goes on from CP139504.1 coordinate 104,548,404, forward strand.
TAGTCATTAGTCAATTCCGTTAATTACTTTAACGTCCGTTAGTTCATAATTCGTGTCCAAATAATTAAAATATATAATAATTATACATATTAATTATTCCTTTGATCATTCATACGTAAAGTGTGCAATCCCTCAGTCCCGGGTTCGATTCTAGTCATACACGATTTAATATTTTTTCAAAACTCTAACAGCTCCCACTTGGAAATTTATTAAAAGGGTAATTGACATTGGTTAGCGTCTAGCAACACGCCAATACCCCTAGTACAACTCAGGTGGTGGTCTCCTAGAAAAACCACTTGATGATTAATCAACATACTTATCCTTTTGTTCTAATACTACATTAATAAAGATATGGATCTAAGTCATTCTTTATTAATAATTATGTTTCTCGTTGTTTTCGATTGAGCAAGATTACCAAATCTTCTGAACATATTCAAGGGAGATCTTGGGCATGGCCATGCAAACATCTTGTCAACCCTACGAGGGGCCCAGCAGTATTAAACTTCAAATAATTTGAAGGAACAAATTCTATCTTGACTACGAGCATAACTCATGCACTTCGCAACACTTCTGAAAACAATCCGTATAGCTACCAGTTACGTATAGCGGTAAATTGAATTACAGAAATGCACTACATGCATGACAGTTATCTGGCATCTCAAGTATGAGGATAACTATATATACACATGATTTACTTGATGACAAGATCCATAAAGTAAACTCATGCCGGCAGGATAAGTTGTTACACCCCCAAATTTTGTGACTTGCAGCAGAATGAAGCATTCGAGGGCGCGACTGATCATAGCACCACAGTTACAGTTATATTGAACAACCTAAAGTGTCGTTTAGAAAATATATCATTTGATTATTTAAAAACATTTAGAGTTATAAAGCTAGGTCCCAAAAGGTGAAACAAGTTTTCAGAAATCAAGTTCATACAATTCAAACGATGGATAAGTGCATAAAATATAAAGTGAGACGCGTCGACTCCGCGACTCCATGGTATGTCCTTATGCAAGCCAACATGCGATACCTTAATTACCTGAAAATACATTTCTAAAAATGGTCAACAAAAATGTTGGTGAGTTCATAGGTTTATGTAAATGAAATGTTATACGGATACCACAAGTATAAAGTGTATGACAAATCAATGCCACATAAAAATGATACATTAGCTCTTAAGCTCATGAGCCCGAAGCTAGACTGAATGAAATGCCCCAACTGAGTGTTTGCCATTCACTCTAATATGAAAAAAATGAAATGTGTTCGTTTGACAAGTTGGCGCTACCAACCCGAATGGAGGAGTCACCCTCAATAGATCTATTCACTCACTCTCGCTTGCTCACAATTAACGGTTCATGATAATAAAAGGGGACTTTAAATCTGGGCAATGATGTAACTTAAGCAATGTAAATGAGTTTGGATACTTTGGTCCGAATATAAAAATGGTGCAATGTATTCTCCCCCGAGAGTTTAGAAATCAATAAACAATTTAAAACGGGGCTATGAAAACTCACCTGATATGATCGCACAATGACAATAGCGAATGCGATGAAATGTGTCTCGGTCGCTAACTGCAACCTATTATGATGATATGATCTAATGTAAGCAATGAATTTACGCAACACATGCAAATACGTATGTTAACGATACCACTTGTTAATTTTGAAAATAACGTTTATCGACGAAAAATACACTTTTGACGTCTCGTTAAGTTATAAACTACTTTTCGTGTAAATATGTTGAAACGGTACTCCACGATCCTCATTTGGTGTTCTATCGGAAACTATAATGTTTTCGTCGCAAAAACAACACTTCTCATTACTTGTGAAAATATGCCCAAAATGGCTTCGTGAAACTAGTCGCGAAATGTTGTACGTTAAGTGTTAGTGATCAAACTCGACGTTTTTGAAAACTTTGTAACATAATCTTAATGTCGTTTCATTTGACTTTTGATCAAACGCGCCTTGATCATATAGAAAATCGGCTATCAACTTAGTGACTTGTAAAAATACTAGTTTCTATACTTAGAAACATTTTCTAATAGTGGGCTGTCAAAAATAAACATGGTATGTCGGGCTTTAAACGTGCATATCTCGGTCGTTATAAGCTCGTTTGCTACATTCTTTATATCCGCGGATTCGTCATAACATGAACTAACATAATCTCAGTAGCTCGGCTCTCCTAGATCACGTCTAATGCCTCGTTTGGTCCTTTGAAATTCGGCAAACAGCAAGCTTATTTTCAGAAAATTAGTTTTCGTCGTCTAACTTGTAAAAATCATATCTCCTTCGTTATAAGTCGGTTTCGGCCACGGTTTCGTTTTTGAAATAAATTTCTAAATATGAAGGCCAAAATAGTTCAACATTTTCTGAGTTTTCCAGTTTACACGTTTTTGGACAGTAGCTTATATATACTTGTTAAAAACTCATTTTCTTGGTTCTAAACTTGATCATACCACTTCAAATCAACTCCACAAGTTCGCAAATCCTACCATACACCTTCTTAGGGTGTCATGGGGTCCTAAACATCACCAACCTTGGTGGATTTCATGAGATTATTAGTGAAACTTATAGATCTAGTGTTAAAGATAGTTTATGTGCAAAGTGGTATCTAAAACATAAATAAGTTGCATGATTAACTAGTATAACTTGAAAATACATAATCATATGAATTAAATGAAAGTATGAAAAGATCATAAAGATGTTCTTGAAGCTTACTTGCAATATTGGAGTGATTTGATGAAAAGTGTGTAAGAAACCTAGGGTTTTTATCACAAAACCCTAACAAGGAAGGTAAATGGAGCTTGATTATCACTAGATCTTAGAAAAATTTTGGTTCCTCCTTGGTGTTCTTAGCTTGGCCGATCCATATGAGAGAAAAAGAGAGAGTTTGTGTGGTATTTTTGGCTAGTTGATTTAGTGAAATGAGATGTTATCTAAATAAATTCAAGAGACATGAAAACATAAGCATTAAATGTAGTCATGTCTTAGCAAAAGAAAAATGAGGTTTAGGGATCGTAGGGGGGGCGGGGGGTGGCATACATGAAGAAAAATGGGGGAGGGATGGTTTGATTAATGATGTTGTTTAATAGTTGGAAGTATTAGTGTGTTTGTGTATACATTAGGTGTTATCGGGTACCGAGTTAACTAGAAATAAATTGTGACGATGAAAAATAAAATACGACGAAGTTGTAAAAATTGTAAAACCATATTCCTTGCAAGAATCGGGTGTTAGAATGATAATCGGATTGAAATATCGCAAACCGACGGAGTTATAAGCTCCTAACGGAAAATGTAGCAATTAATTTAAAAACAACGGGTAAGGAAATAATATAATCTTTATATCATTATAATTAGTATGAAAATGTATTAGGATCATTGTCGGGAGTATTGGGTATAATGTTAGTAGTAATGACTGAGTGGTAACGTTAATTAAACAATTAAGCATACGTTAATGAAAATCACACAAACCCGTGCATGATCTAACATGATAATGATATTGCTGATGATATGCAGACTACTCTAGTCTGTATGATGTGTCCTTACTGATGATGCATGAATACGCAGCTAAACCTAACTGGTTACGTGCATTTGAATACCCGTAAATCTAGTTTACGAAATGATGATTGATGATCATGAACAGAAATTTCCCTCCGGGAATGAATAGTGTTACATGAATAGTAAATTTTTTGATGACTTCTCAAAGTCTCAAACTGACTCCGAAAACGATGAATAGTGAAATGATGAATAGTGATTGATGAATAGTAAATGATAAATAGTAACTCATGAATAGTAAATTGTCGAGATTTGGAAAATGACCTAAAATTGTGATTTGTGACAGTCGACCACCCTAAAAGGAATTCAGTCCCTGAATTCAGCTGGTGTTGGTCTCTGGAGTGGTCTCGGTGAAAAGATGTGGGTATTTGAGCCGCATCTGGTCTTCTCTTTCCCAAGTAAACTCAGGACCTCTACGAGAATTCCAGCGAACTTTCATGATTGGAATTCGACTCTGGTTCAACTGTTTGACCTCTTGGTCCATGATTTCTACTGGTTCTTCCACAAAGTTAAGCTTATCATCGAGCTGAATTTCTTCCAATGGGATTACGAGCGTTTCATCTGAAAGACATTTCTTGAGGTTTGAGACATGAAACGTGTTATGTACACTGCTGAGCTCTGACAGAAGCTCCAGCCTGTATGCTACTGGACCGATCCTTTCCAGAATCTTGAATGGCCCAATGTATCTCGGGTTCAACTTCCCGCGTTTCCCGAATCGTATCACGCTCTTCCAAGGCGAGACCTTTAACATGACTTTGTCTCCAACCTGAAATTCTAATGGTTTGCGTCGAACATCGACGTAACTTTTCTGTCGGCTTCTGGCTATTTTGAGTCTTTCTCGAATATGGACTATCTTTTCTGTTGTTTCCCGAACCAACTCTGGACCAGTTAGTTGTACATCACCAACTTCGGCCCAACAAACTGGGGACCGGCACTTACGACCATAGAGTGCCTCAAATGGTGCGGCTTTTATGCTCGAGTGATAACTGTTATTGTAAGAGAACTCGATCAATGGCAAATGGTTAGCCCAACCATTTCCGAAATCAATCACACACGCCCTGAGCATGTCTTCCAATGTCTGAATCATTCTCTCGCTCTGATCATTGGTCTGAGGATGATAGGCAGTGCTCATGTCTAATTTAGTTCCAAATGAATCTTGCAATGATTGCCAAAAGTTTGAAGTAAAACGACTATCTCTGTCGGAAATGATGGAAATTGGTGCTCCGTGCCTTGAGACTATTTCCTTGACGTAAAGTCTGGTGAGCTGATCCATAGAATAAGTCTCTTTGATTGGAATGAAATGGGCTGATTTGGTGAGACGATCAACGATTACCCAAATAGCATCGTAACCGCCTGTTGTCTTGGGAAGTTTAGTGACGAAATCCATTGTAATGCGTTCCCACTTCCACTGGGGAATCTCTGGTTGCTGAAGTAATCCTGATGGTTTCTGGTACTCGACTTTTACTTTAGCACAAGTAAGACATTTGCTAACATATGTAGCTATCTCTGCTTTCATATTGGGCCACCAATAAAGTCTCTTGAGATCCTGATACATCTTATTAGAACTTGGGTGAATAGAGTACTTCGACTTGTGCGATTCGTGCATGATCAACTCTCGTATTCCACCATAGAGAGGTATCCAGCTTCTATCCTTGAAGCATAATGTTCCGTCTGATCTCCTTACTAAACCGTTTGCATTCTCCTGCATTTCTTTGAGTGTCTCACTTGGTAGGTTTTCTTCCTTGAGTGCTTTTACCTGAGCCTCGAGGATTTTTGATGGCAGTGGTGAAATGATTGTCATTCCCAACGATCTGACTCTCAAAGGCTTGAGTCGTTCCTTCTGACTGAGTGCATCTGCCACAACATTGGCTTTTCCTGGATGATATCGAATCTCACAGTCGTAATCACTAAGCAGTTCCAACCAACGATGTTGCCTCATATTGAGTTCCTTCTGATCAAGTATATACTGCAAGCTCTTATGGTCTGCGAATACTACACACTTAGTTCCATAAAGATAGTGCCTCCAAATCTTGAGTGCAAAAACCACGACACCCAACTCTAAGTCGTGAGTAGTGTAATTCTTCTCATGCTTCTTAAGCTGTCGAGATGCATAAGCTATCACTTTCTCATTCTGCATTAACACTGCTCCAAGTCCTTTATGTGAAGCATCACAATATACCACAAAGTTTTCAATCCCTTCTGGAAGTGCCAAAATCGGCGCGCTGCAAAGCTTCTACTTCAATACCTGAAAAGCAGACTCCTGTTTCTTTCCCCATTCGTACTTCTGGTTCTTTTGTGTCAACTTGGTCAACGGCTTAGCTATCTTGGAAAACCCTTCAATGAACCTTCTGTAATATCCGGCAAGTCCTAAGAATTGACGAATTTCTGTGGGAGTCTTTGGTGTTGCCCAAACTTTAACTGCCTCAATCTTTGCTGGATCAACCTGTAGTCCCTGACTATCAATGACGTGACCAAGAAATGGTACTCTGCGGATCCAAAAATCACACTTTGAGAATTTGGCGTACAGTTTCTCTTGCCTGAGCAGTTCTAAAATCGTTCGGAGGTGTTCTCGGTGCTCTTCTTCACTCTTTGAGTAAATCAAGATATCGTCAATGAATACAATCACAAACTTATCCAGATATGGCTTGCACACCCTGTTCATGAGGTCCATGAACACAGCTGGTGCGTTGGTCAGTCCAAACGGCATTACCTGAAACTCATAATGACCATACCGAGTTCTAAATGCTGTCTTTGGGATATCCTCCTCCCGAACTCTAAGCTGATGGTAACCTGACCTTAAATCGATCTTGGAGTAGAAACTAGAAATTGCAACTGATCAAACAAATCGTCGATCCTGGGAAGTGGATAACGATTCTTCACCGTTAATTTGTTTAATTCTCGATAATCGATGCACATCCTGAAAGATCCATCTTTCTTCTTCACAAACAAGACCGGTGCTCCCCAAGGTGAGGAACTTGGTCTAATGAAACCTTTGTCTAAAAGTTCTTGCAATTGGTTCGACAACTCTTGCATTTTTGAAGGTGTAAGTCGATAAGGTGCTCGCGCAACTGGTGCAGCTCCTGGCACTAAGTCGATATGAAATTCCACTTGACGAGTAGGTGGTAATCCAGGAAACTCTTCTGGAAAGACTTCTGGAAAATCTTTAACTGTTGGTACATCCTCAAGTCATTTCTCATTCGACTTCTTTTTTGTAATATGAGCCAAGAATGCTGATGTGCGTGTGTATTGCTCTAATTCTTTTATATCCACGGCAGCGGCGCCAAAGACTTGGTGCGCGCGTGATGTGTCGTTGTGGTTTTAGCAGTATTAATGCCTACTTAAGTTTTAAATTTATATTTAGCCGACTTATCAATAAAACACACACTTTAACGAGCAGTGTACCCGGTCAGTATGAATATAATGGTAAGTAGAGTGTCGATCACTAAGAGTGGAACGTATTATCTAGTTATTCTAATCAGTATTTTAATATCTTAAGTTAGCTCTACAACTTAATCTAACGCAAGGGGGTTCAGCCTGAGAGACTGGCACGGTTTGGCTATGATTAAATAGTAAACTAAACTAATGAGCACGAATCAGCGATTAGCACACACGTACACAAATAGATACTTGAGACAATAAGAAGACCTGTCCTGATAATTAAGTAGCTTGTCACTTGTTTTATCGCTAGTTTTATATGGAGTGTATATAATTAACCCTTTCTCGTTGGCTCTAATCTTATCGGCGAGTAAACCCTTACTGATTACTTATGTCTATCCTATTTATTTAGCGTCTCTTAAATAGGCGAGGAAGGGGCATGGCGACCCAAGCAATGCTCAGCTAGACACAGAGGTTATCAATGCACTAATAAAAGTCACCAAAGACATCAACATATAAACTTTAATTAATGGGAAAGCAATTTTAAGGGGTGCCCATGATTTTCCGTAGTCACATGGAATCGGCCCATCAATCCTGATGAATTAAAGTGTACTAATACAATAAAACAAAACTACTTGTTAGGAATATAAATATTCATATGAAGGTTCGGTCACCCCGAGCATCTAATTAGCATTTATATAGCTCGTAGGCTTATTTATATAAGCTTAGTATTATTAGTATTATTAGTTTTATTAGATTAGTCGTATCTATATTTGTGGAGTGGGTCGGGGCTTTCCCCACTGTCAGCTCACTTCACAGCCCACTAGGGGCACTATTATGTAGAAGTATAAATACCCCTTCCCATACTTGGGAAGGGTTGGAACTCTTGGAACTCTTGTCACATTAATCTAATATTCAGGTTTTCACATAGTTCCCTCTCTCTCTAAAACTTCTCTCTACCAACTAACTCAAATGGGTTTCTTGATCTTTCAAGATCCAAGACCACCCGAATAGATCCACACAATCAAGAAGGTTATTTCCTACAATTGGTATCAAGAGCCATGGTTAGATCCGGTTTGATTGTGTGTTGGTCTCAATTTTTGTTTGTTCGGATTTTTTTATATACCTACTGTCTTACTCACATGGGTTGGTAGAATCACTTTCTTGGTCATTTGAGTATTTACCTATGATGGGTTTTATTGTGGGCTTACTGCTTGAGAAGTTGGACTAAATTGGTGTGTTTAAATCTTTAATGTGTTGTGAATCCAGCGTGTGTTTATCTCATAAGGTGGGTTGCTGTTTTACGTGATGTCTTGTTTGGATTATTCGTGGGTTTCTCCTTTGGTTCGAACCTCATCTCGTGTAAACTTGTGTGTTTGAGCAACAATCAAATCTTTCTGGTTCATACACTATTTTGGAGCTTTATAGCTGACTGAATTGTACCTTTGGAGTCACAAACTAATTGTTGACATCATGGTCTTTGTGGTTTTGTCCAATATTTTTTCTTCACTTGGTGTTATATTCATGGATTTATTGTGGCTAATAGTGCACCCACTAATGGATGTAGTCCAATTTTTTTGTTGTGTCCAATATTTGGTTAATACTTTAGGTTGTAGTTTGGGTGCAGTTTCTGAACCTTATGGTGGGTTAAGTTTTGATTTGGATGGTGTAATGTGAAACAGATCTGGGTTTAAAGAATTGGTGTTCTTGAATGCGGTTTGTATGAAAGAGATAAACACAGATCCGTTTTTTAAGGAAAGTACGAAAGTGACAGGTTTGACTGGTCAAAGACGCGGTTTGTCTATTGACTTACAGACTCGGTTTGTCTGTTTAACCCTGGACTCGGTTTGTCCATTTAAACACGAACTCGGTTTGTCTGCTTAACCATGAACTCGATTTGTCCTGGACTCGGTTTGTCCTGGACTCGGTTTGTCCATTCAGTCACGTACTCGGTTTGTCTGTTTGTCATGGACTCGGTTTGTGTATATAAGACGACGCGGTTTGTCTGTGTGGTTGTCTACCATATCATCGACTCGGTTTGTCTGTTACTTTGGTCAAAAAACGAGGTATCAAATAACAAAATGAAAGAACAAGATGAAGCAGAGTCATTGACCTCAACCACTGCAAATTCCACAGCATCAAGAACATATCAAACACAAAGATTACAACCACAGAAATGTCATTGCACAATATCTTTCAAAAACTACATATATAAGCCAAAATTACAACAACGGTCAACAATTCACAACTGCCTCATCAACGACTGCTTACAACAATTACAATCAACTTCTAATCTAATCTAAACCTAAACCTCATATTCACACTTCTATCACCAACAATAACTCGGATTGTAAAATCACACAACTTTAAGATCTCTGCCGTCCCTGTTCGTGTGGAACTAGATATTTCAAGATCTTTAAAAGGATACAACACACGAAATTAAAACATCATAGAGATTATACTCATTTTGTTTATGTCCGAATAATTATAAGGTAGAAACAAAACAACTTTGTTGTGTCTCTCCTTACATTCGGTTTAAATATAATACCAAAACAAAAAAATCAGACATAACTATTGTACCTACCTTCAAGAACAAATCGGACATAACTATTGTACCTACCTTCAAGAACATTGAGGCCTTCGTGGGTTTAATTAGTCGAACAGAGGTATAATAAGTTTGTTGTGCGTTTGTTGGTTCGTTTTGTCTATGATGGTGATAAGATGAGAAGATGAGGGGGGCGGATGGTTTTGAGATAAGGGTTTGGCTGTGTGAAGGAGGATGGATTTGAGGTGTTGGAGGTTAGAGCTAAGTGGAAGAAGGAGGCGGATTAATATTAGCTAAGGGATTAGGGTTGTGTTGTTGTGTTGAGTGGGTGTTAAATACCTTGCATTTAGGGCATCACAAAGTTAATTATGGGCCATGTCAAATTAAATTGTGGTGTTGGGCTTCAAAGCGCTAAACCTGGGTAGTGCTTAACTTCATTGGGCCAAATGCTAATTTAGAATGAAATGGGATATACAATTGTTGTCGTGAATAATGACTGTGGACTCAGCCGAATTTTGTTTAAATTTGTCGTGGGCTGAATTTGTGCTTCAATATTATCAGTAGTTTGTTGTACTCGGTGGACATCGTTGGGTTATAATTTTGGACCATGGTTACAATTAAGCTTCGTTATCCGTATTGGGGTATTATTTTGGGATTGGATGAATCGGGTTTTCTGGAGATTACTACGGGATGCCATTGTCGGATTTGTGTAAAACGTCACGGCTAGTATTTGGGTTTATGAATGTCAAATGGGATTACAGAGTTGTGGATTTAGAAGCATAGTCCTATTGATGCCTACGATTTAAGTGAGTCGGCAATTTGATGTTTACGATTTGAGTTACAGTTGACAAATTGCAATGTGATTAATTGTGATTTGTCAAGTTGCGTGTTTGTCTTATTGCGACTTGTCGGATTGCTATTTGACCAATTACGATATGACGTTGCGAGTTAACACTTGCGATTCGACTTATTGTGATTTGGTTGATTGCAATCTGACTTGGTGCAATTTGACAATCTGTGACTTGGCCTGTTGCAATTTGATCATGTTGTGATTTGACTACTGTGACTTGAATTTCGAAGATTGGCATTGCACCTCACTCTTGGGTATTCTGGTTGATCTCACGGTTTCTCTTGTAGTTTTTAGAAAATCCCGCGAAAGATTCGATTTCTCGGTTTAAATCTCAAGAGCTGTAAAATCCCGTGAAATTAATATTGGACAAGTAGGCTAGACTTGGATGTAGACATAATGAAACTTACGGGGTTTGACTGCTCTTTCGGGATAAGTTTGTGCTTCAAGATCAGCAGGAATTGGGAAATTATGGTAACTTGGTTGGTTTGTTAATTCACGGGTTGGTGTACTTAGTGTCACAAACATCTCGGGGTGGATGGATGCACGATGTTTGTTGACCCTTGCTCGAGTGCATTTTAGGTGGTTAGACCTGGATGTTCAAAAAGTGGATATATACAATAAAGGATGGAAGGTTGGGTATATATCACTACCTATATTTAAAGGAGTTACGTTGTTGTGCTCAATATAGGTTCTAAATCACAATTTGCAATTTAAGGTGATTAGACTTGGATGTTCATGAAGTGGATATATACAATTAAGGATGGAAGGTTGGGTATATATCACTACCTATATTTAAAGGAGTTACGTTGTTGTGCTCAATATAGGTTCTAATTCATAATTTAGTGCAAGTTTAAGTCGCGGACTTGTTCTTTATCAAGCTTCATCAAGTGATTGTTGTCTCTCAAGCTTCTAATGGGATTATTGTTCAAGATCTTCTCAAGAGGTAGTCAAGTTTAAAGACAAGAGGTGATTTGTTTGGAGACATGTTTTAACCTCTTACTCACTTTAAAGTCATATGCATTTCATCAAGCGGTTTTGGCATATTACGAGCTTCAATGAATTGTTAATCTACTAAACCATTGATGATGAGGAAAGCAAGGGGTTACTACAAGAGAGTCTTAATCACCATCTTCGTTGCAGTAGTTTCATTTGTCTCTTTCCATGTTTCGTGCCTGACAAATTCACAAACATCACGGACTCTCAGCTTTGGCAAAAAGGTCATTTCATGTCCTTTTTGAGGGGGAGAATTATCGCAAGTTTCCTAGAAGTTCCGTCTCCAGCGATGTGAATTTTAGCGGTTCCGGTTGCAGCGGGTCAGATCGTATCGGGTCAGTCTCCAGCGGTTTGAATCTTAGCAGTGTCGGTTACAGCGGGTCAGATCGTAGCGATTCAGGATTCAGTGGTTCAGTCTACAGCAGTTTGTAGCTTACTGTTGTGCAGTTAGTTCTTGAATTTATTTCTCAGATAAATCTCAAGAACTGTAAAATCCTGTACACAGTACGACATCTATTTCGCATCCAAGTAGCTGGATCAGACAGCTTTGTTTGATAGGACTGACTATGAGTCATGGGCACTTCTAAGAATTTGCGCATGTTTCTTCTCTTTTTGGCTAGTCAACAGCACAAGATGATCACGAAGTTAATCAGGTATTCTTTATTTGTGATTGAAGTTGAATTTCACGAAGGCGTCTACTTATTTTATCTTGAAGTCGGGGTTGGTTGGATGCATGATCTTCAATGATAACTTGCTCGTTAAAATTTTAAGTTGAAGACTTGGGTTATCTAGTTACCAGCAGTCGGGGTAACTATCACTTAAGAGTCATGGGAGTACTCAGTGTCACACGTCAATGACGATGTCGATAATCGCAAGAGGTGTTAATGTCTCATACTTTGGTTGGGTATGGAGCTCTTAGAGATTTGCTTGGAGCATTAATTCTCTACACCGTTCTTCCAACATTAGTGCAAGCTTAAGTAACAAATTTGGGGTCTTCTACTTCAGTTTTCAGTATTGGTATATCGGGTTCTCTTCATCGAGTGGTCACTAATCTATGTTCAAGGTTGGTTAGTTGGCCAAAGGTTTTAAAAAGTTGAGATGTGATCTGTAATTCTCACAAGATATTCTTAACCCAAACTGATGTTCTCCAAATCCAAATCAGTCATGCCACATTCAATCGGGATCGGGTTAAAACCATTATCAAAGTTCAGTCGACACATCACAAAGGGCTAGATTTGGGCATTAACCACAAGAAGTGACTACGGCGTTAATTCATTATTATTTATTTGAGGCTGAAGTGAAATTTCATGGGTGAGTGTACTTAGCATCTGAAGATATCGGGGAGGTTGGATGAAGATTCTTCGAGATCCTTGTTCGAGCTTTCAATACAATGACAAGGACTTGGATATCTAGTTATTTTTTCTTTCTCCCTATTACAAAATAACTATCACTTTAAGGAGTCACGTTGTAGTGCTCAGTGTCACACGAAGTTGTGGATATCCAAGAGGTGATGTGCGTCTTATACTCGATGGTTGGTTGGTTGAAGAGTATAGAGTACTTAGGGATTCGATGTTGCACGAAGTCTCTACACCGCTCTTTGTCACGCATTAGTACAAGTTTAAGTCACAAGTTCGGGTTATATTACTTCAGTATCAAGTTTATCATATTGGGTTTTCTCCATCAATGGTCACAACATCAAGCCGACAGAATGATAATGGGGTTGGTAACAAGTTAGATGAGAGAAGAAGTAAAGAGAGAGTAATGACGTCTGTACACTTCAGTGCAGGCCTCGCTCTTCATCAGATGACGTTTGAACACAGCAGTTCAAGCCTCGTTCTTCATCAGATGACGTCTGTACAAGTCAGTGCAGGCCTCGTTCTTCAACATTATGACGTCTGAATACATCAGTTCAGGCCTCATTCTTCAAAGAAAAGAAAAGTGTACGCTTGAGTGCACTTTATCTTCAAAAGAAGAGGAGTCTTCTTATCTATGGCCATTCTCATCAACAAGATTCATGCTCTTTCCGTGCTTATTCAATCTTCAAGTGGATCGGCGCTTATTGGAGTATTCTTTTATTCACGTATTCAACCAAAAATTGCAGTTAACAGGCATATGCAATTTTTGAGGGGGGAAAGGGTGAATAAACAACGTGTTAGTCTTCAAGAACCGTCAAGCGGAGTTACTTATCGTTGATGGTATTCATATTCACTGGTTCAATCATCAAAAATTGCAGTTGGCAGGCATATGCAATTTTTGAGGGGGGGAAAGGGTGAATATTATTCTACATGTTGGTTGATGATTGAGAATGGTCATACGACTCCTGAATACGTCAGTTCAGGAGTCGTGCAAACCATGGTTCTCCAACACTACTTCTTCTGTCTATCAAGGTGTTGAAGAACATGGTCATGGAATGCTAATCTACATATTCTCACGGGCTGGTACAATCAGCAACAATGGGTTTCTAGTCAATGCTTCATGTACACGTCATTAGGCTACATGTACACATCATGATGATGATTCCGATTAATCGTAACCATCATGGGGGAGAGAAATGTGTACACCAAGGACGCACAACAGGTTCACGTGATCAGGGCTTAATATCCAGGATGGATAAATACTGTAGATGATCAGTGATTCAACTTGTTACCTTGGTATTATCGTTTCACTGCTACGTTATGTGCTGATTAATCGTAACCATCAGGGGAGAGAGAATGTGTACATCAAGGACGCACAACAGGTTCACGTGATCAGGGCTTAATATCCAAGGATGGATACATACTATAGATGATCAGTGGTTCAACTTGTTACTTTGGTGTTATACTAAAGACTGAAGAAGGTCGAGTCGTCAGTCTACTCTACATTCTCTGTTGGGAGTTATCTTCTCATGTGTATGCTGCGGGCTGATGGGTTACATGTAAGGTTACTGGAAGGCATTTGGTGAGATAAAGATGATTGGTATTCTGTTCCTCCACATTGGGCAATCTTGAAGAAGGTCGAGTCTACAGTCTTCTCCACAGTCAAAAAAAAAATGTTGAGCTCTTTTCTTACAACTTGATTTTTAACTTAATCCCATGACAGTTCTTGTTTGATGAGTTGTGGAGTTAAGTTAGGGTCAAGTTGTTCTGTAGTTTAAGGTTTGGTTCAACTTGATTTTAACCTAATCTCATGACAGTTCTTGTTTGATGAGTTGTGAGGTTAAGCTGAAATCAAGTTGTTTCTGGGCTTAAATTTGTGGTTTAACTTAACCTCATGACAGTTCTTGTTTGATGAGTTGTGAGGTTAAGCTAGATTTCAGTTGAGGCTCAACTTAAACTACCGAAAAGTTGCCTAAGGTTTTTGACGGAGTCAATCTAGGACGGGAGTGTTAGAAGATTAAAGACGGCATGTATTTGGTTATCAAAAGACTTCTTCATATTTCGGGCGTTCATCCAAAGTCTTCTTCCAATTATGGGTGTTCGTCAGAGGTTGTCAGATTGGGGGAGAGCACTAATTAGGGGAGAGTGTTGAGCCAGAATCATTCCCTGATTGAAAGTGCTCACATTGCTCTTCAGCAAGTCAAGTGATGAATGCGGAGAAGATTCAGAATGCTGAGGAGTAATGGTTTCTGGTTCGTATCCTTGTACATATATACTTATTCATACATTATACCATCTTGTAAATAGATATATAGAAATCCTGCAAATTGTAAATAGAGAAACGTAAAACCAGAAAAACCATAAAAATTGAAAAATAGAAAATACCAAAAATAGTTTCACCTAGGCATGTCTTCTGTTTATCGATAACATTTACGGACTTAGAAATGTCATTCAATAATGGCACGGGTCTTTAAATGAAGTTCGAGCAGAAGTTAAAATGGATTCTTAAAACATGTCTAAATGGCTTGCTATTACTTTAGATAGCAACCCGCGCTTCATATTGGGAAAGCACGTCGCCAAAAAGACGGCTGTTCCTCCAACTGGGTAATGTTCACCTGGGCATGGATTACTTTATATCCATGTTTCTTCGATCTGATGTACGTTTCAGTGCATCATTTTTTTTAAAAAGAAGAGAAGTCTTCTTTGCATACAAATAGTTTTCATTCTATGATTCTTCTGAAAATTATTTGTGAGACACTTGGTGAATATGTGTTGTATGAAATTTGTTTATACTTGGAATATGCATAAAATTTGTCACTCAATCAACGACTACAAAACCTCACGACAGTTCTTGTTTGATGAGTTGTGGGGTTAAGCGTGATTTTAGTTGAGGTTCAACTAGAATACGGGTCATTGATTGAGGGGGAGAGTGAATTCAAATTTTATATCATCAAACAGATTTATTGGTTAAATCATACTTGTTAGAAATGGTTTTGTAGGTAATGGGGAATTAGTTGAAGAGGATCTTGCTTAAATATATCAAATGACCAAGTGTGTTAGTTGCTAGAAAGTTTAGGACATTATGTGCAATTTGCTTATAGTTTCCTAGCTTTATGTATCTAGAAGGTTCATTTGTGTTACTTTGGAATCCTCGTATAATCCCCAAAATGCTTTAAGACTCAAAACCTAAAAGAAGTTAGAAAACCAGTTGTGTTTGATGTTTTTGAATACTCCACTGGCATTTGTATGATCTAAATGAATGAGTTTCAAATGTTGTTTGTCTCTGCTGCTTAATTGTTGTTGATATTGTGCATATGTTCTCAGGATTCGCTTAGGTAGATTGCTATTATGTTAGAATCATGTTCCTAAGATCCTGAATTGAATATTGAAATCCGTGTGAATTGCCATGTTCATGATTGCTATTTGCTCTTCATGCTAGATAGTGGTTTGACGTAGTTCCTGATTATGGTTTGATTATAAGATGAACTTGGTATTATAATGTGGCAAGCTGCTGAAGGGTAGCTATTAAGGAATAGTGTATCTGTATGTTTGCATATCTGTGTTGATATTCTTATGCAGATTCCATAGCCAGAATGAATGTGCCAGTTCCCATTCTAACCATTTGATCAGACGTTCAAACTCTATTGATTGGCTCGAAATTCACCACGACAACAACATCGGCAGCAACAACAACAACAACACCTTCACCTCCACCACCATCATTTCAACAAAGAAGTACTTACTCAGATCTCGCCAAGTGGGGATCGACAATACTTGAGAAGATTTGTTGGTGGATGGATAATCGATGTTGACCACTGACTCACTCAGAAAAGTGGGTGATTACATCATCTGCGCAAAAAGGTCAATATCATTTGTGTCATAATAATCAATTTGTGCAAAATTAGAAGCAGTGAATCTCCCTCTTAGTTTAAGGGGGAGCATAGTATGTTCCATTATCAGAATATATTAAATCGGACACATTTTCTCCCACATTTTTCCAACTTATTTAAATCAATTGGGATCACAAATCTCAAATGGTTTGAAATTTTTGATCGGGGGAGAGAATGTGATTTAAATATGAAATCTGATAAACTGTGATGATTTGAACATATATGCAAGCTCTCCCGTATGTGTTAAACCATTTTATATATCAATGCACATATTGAGGGGGAGCAAAATGTTTTGGATGTGAAAGTAAGCTCTCCAGTAAGTGCTAAACTCTTTTGTATACCAATGCACTTATTGAGGGGGAGCAAAGGATTTGGCATGCATCTTATGTGAGCAAGGCTCAGACTTCACCAATGAATTGACGAAACTTGAACTGTCATCAATCGAAAGGATACGTCTTGGCCGGGTAATAATTTCAAGCTGGTCTAACCAGTGATGTAAGCGTGTCTCGAAAAAGATGTATCTGAGTAGAGTGTACCACTTCGAGAAACTTTCTGTGGACTTGATCAGGCCGGGTAATAATTTCAAGCTAGTCTAACTAGTGATGTAAGCGTGTCTCGAATCGGTCATGTTCACTGAAAGTGGATCAATTCAAAAAGTGCGAGCTCTACCTAACATGTGCAAATTTATAAAACTATCAACCGAGCACATGTTGAGGGGAGCATTTGAAAAATATAAAACTCTCAAGTGTTTGCAAAAATGTGTTTCAGAATCATGAACACTTTGAGAGATTTTTCAAAGATTTGGTTTGGCAATCGTGGATGAATACCAAAGACCGACCATTTTAATTAATGTATGGAGTTATAAGGATGGTTAGGTTAGGCTCAAGTTCCCACGATCCCGCCAGAGCCGGAGGGATCTACCCAGGGACAATCCACTAATTAGTGTAGAAGTCCTTAGGTATGATTAAAAAGGAGAAAAGTGTGATTAAGGGAAGAGTGCCGACTGAGATGGAGCTAGTACTGGAACAAACCCAACAAGGTACTAGTTATGAAGTCTCGGTAAGCACTGAAGGGGTTGAAGAATGAAAAAGAATTGTAAAGAGAAAGGGTGAAAAGTAATAGCCCTCCTTACAACTTAGGCAGAAACCGGGTCAATACATATGCTGTCAGAATCACTTAGTTGATTGCTGGCATTGAAGACAAAGTATCATGGACCCAGTGATACGCTGCACAACCCTCCCTAGCCACTCAAGGTCCCTCAAAGGATTCTTGTTTCAATTGTCACGGAGTTTAATACATTCCTATCGTCTTTCTCACTCCGAGTTAGATGATATTGAAAAGGTGGCAGTTCTCTCCAGCCTCCGCTCACTAAATCAAAACGCACTATAGAGTCTAGAGCCACGAGATGCATAAAAAGATCTCATAGGGACACGAATTATTTCTACACTGGTTGTTCAACATTAAGGACACCAGTTGTAAACTTATGAGTCCTACGCAGATCTTAGCAATCTGCCAGAACATTTATGAGAGAATTTACAAATGTAATTCTCAATGATTGAATGGAAATTCCTGCCAGGGTCAACATCAAGCAGCCCTGAAAGCAGGTCACTTCGGTAGTCCTTTATGGATTACGCTTAGTGGTCGCGGCGGTTTCTAACGGTCTACAGTCGTGGAGTGATCTCCAGCGACTCACCTAATCGTTGATGTGCTACGGTTCGATCTTAAAAAGCCCTCTGTGGGTTTTCGATTAGGAACGGTCTTGGTAAGGATTAGAGAGAGTTTTCACACTATGCTGTTAACAATCTCAAAGTCCGAACCTGTAAGTACCGGACGTTTTATTGCTAACTGTCGTATGCAGGAACTTCTGGCGATTGTAGCTGTGGAATGCTGTAGCTGGTTGCTGTTGTAGCTGGTTGCAAAAAAGATGCCAATCCTCTACCACATGTTCACACTACATCATCATTGTAACTCAAGAATGTCATGATCAACCTAAAAGACCTTTTACACGGCTTCTGCAAACTCTGATGCTAAAGATCATGACACCAAATAGTGTGAGCATGTCGGCTCAAAGAATAACACATCACATGGAAACATACTGCTGAAAGATGACTTGGAAACAAATGTTGGATGATAAAGTCGAAGAATACTCAAAGATCATCCAAGACAATCAAACAGTCATCTAACGTACACTGCTGAATGCACAAAGATACAAGACTTTGAAGAATCAAAGACTACGAGCTATAAAGACAAGTTCAGAAGAAAGAATGCTAGAAGTCGAATTATTATTTCCGGGGTGACCTCCCTTAGGGGGAGATTGTTAGGAATATAAATATTCATATGAAGGTTCGGTCACCCCGAGCATCTAATTAGCATTTATATAGCTCGTAGGCTTATTTATATAAGCTTAGTATTATTAGTATTATTAGTTTTATTAGATTAGTCGTATCTATATTTGTGGAGTGGGTCGGGGCTTTCCCCACTGTCAGCTCACTTCACAGCCCACTAGGGGCACTATTATTAGGAAGTATAAATACCCCTTCCCACTCTTGGGAAGGGTTGGAACTCTTGTCACATTAATCTAATATTCAGGTTTTCACATAGTTCCCTCTCTCTCTAAAACTTCTCTCTACCAACTAACTCAAATGGGTTTCTTGATCTTTCAAGATCCAAGACCACCCGAATAGATCCACACAATCAAGAAGGTTATTTCCTACACTACTTAATGAATTGAATACATGCAGGACCTTCTTACAGCTCTTGTATCTTCGTTTAGGGTGTGTCTTGTGCTGCTAATACGTTTGAATTCGGCTTTAGGGTTTCTGTCTTTCTCTTCTGAGTTTAGCTAAAGTCCTCGAAATTCGTCTGGCCTTGGGGTATTTATAGTTTCTGTCTGAGGGTTAGATGCGGCGCATAGGATAAGTAGATGCGGCGCATTGACTTAACTTCGCGTGGGGTCCAAGATTAATATATTCAGGAATATTCGTACACCGCCTTAAGATGCGACGTAACTCCATTTCTCTATGCGGCACATGTCCTTTGCTGTCTTGGATCGTAACTTGTGAAATCTTGATAGTGATACGCCGTATGTAAGAAGTATGTTGCGGCGTATCTGGAGCAGAATGATCTTGATCTTGTACATTTCAGTAGACTCTTAACATCTTGCATGTTTTGCTCCATAATTAATCCAAAATCGCCAAGTTTCACATAATACTTGTTTTTACCTGAGAATTACAAAAGTAAACATTAACGTATCAATTCTCATATATAATATAATAAAACAAGTCAAATAAATAGGATAAATGATGATAATAAAATGTACTTATTTGAGTTCATCAAATGCATAACAACCCTTCTTTAGGTACTTCTCTGTTTTAATGCACGAGATAATGCTGAGTCTAGTCCCACTGCGTTCACCATGAACGATCAATGTTTCGCCATCATAAGGAAGATGAACAACTTTTTCATCACAGATGATTCTGGCATGATGTCGAGATAGCCAATCCATATCGATAACAATGTCGAAACTTCCAAGTTCTACTGGCATGAGATCTATATTGAATGGGTGATTTAGAAAATTGAGAGTGCAACCACGAATGATCGTGTCGGTGCCAACTAAAGAACCATTAGCTAGTTCGATGTGATAAGGAGTATCTAATGTGGTTGGTTCAATGTTAAGTTATGGTGCAAATGCAGTAGAAACAAAACTTCTATCGGCTCCTGAATCAAATAGTATGGATGCATAACGATTATTAATGAGGAACGTACCCGTAACGACATTCGGGTCCTCCCTGACATATTCACCTCCAAGGACATAAGCTCTTCCTCTAGCTGTTCCACCTTGGTTATTGTTTCCCTGATTCTTTCCTTTTGGACATTTATTCTTGAAGTGTCTGACTTCTCCACAACCAAAGCATGTTACTGGGGGTTTCTGATTATCAACCACAATCGGAGCTTTGCAATCCCTGGTCGAATGACCAACCTTCTTACAGTTCCCATATGGATTCAGACAATTTCCAGGGTTATGGTGGGTTTGACATTTGTTGCACTTGGGTAGGGTACCATTGTAACTTTTTTCTCAGTTTGACCTGCAACATAGGCCTTTGCAGTTTCTTGTCTCTTGGGTGGTGGTTGAGTAGTATTGCCACTCTGGTTGTTGTCCCGATTTCTTTTGTTTTTGTTGTTGTTATTGGAATTATTTCGGCTGTTGTTATTGTTGTTGTTTCGGTAGTTGTTGTTGGAGTTACGGTTGTTGTAGTTACGGTTACTGTTGGTGTTGCTGTTGTAGCTGTTTGAAGTAGTTTCTTTCTTCACTATCTGAGCCATGAGTTTCTGAGATATTCTGATTGCCTCATCCAATGTTTGTGGGTCAAAAGAAATCACATCACCACGAATGCTGTGAGGTAATCCTCCAATGAAATTCTCTAATAGCTTCTCAGTGTCCGGAACCATTGTCGGACATAATGCTGCCAATTCCTGAAACCTCCTGATATATGCCTCAATATCATTACCTGTTGTCACTAGTTCATAAAACTCTGTTTCCATTTTCTTCACTTCAGTTCGTGGGCAAAACTTCTTTGTCAGCAATTTCTTGAATTCGTCCCACGTAAGCTTTTGAGCATTTTCCATTCCCATGGGTTTCTCATACGAATTCCACCACGACATAGCCTCCTCAACAAGTGTACTAGTAGCAAACTTCACTTTGTACTCTTCTGGACAGTTGCATAAGAGAAACACAAATTCAATCTTTTCGAACCAACGAATCATGGCAGTGGCTCCCTCAGTGCCTTTGAATTTAGGTGGATCTCCACTCTTGAAATCTTTGTATGTACATTTACGTCCGTTAGTTCCATTAGTATTTGTTCCTTCGGCTTCCGCGGTTTCTGCCCGCGAAGCGGCTTCAGCAGCAGCTGCAGCTACGGCAGCTCTTTCTGTAACCAATGCTGCCTTTATACTATCGGCAACAAGCTTTCTGATCTCGGATGGTGTCATAGCAGTAGTGGCTCTTTTGGGTGGCATGATTCTTCACAATCACAAAAATAATACAATGAGAACTCACAATAGAAACGATCATCATACACAATATATACAACCACAACATATATATTATATATATATATATATATATATATATATATATATATATATATATATATATATAACCACAACATGTATAAATACAACCACAACATGTATAAATACAATGAATCACAATGAGAAATAATCACGAAATATCATAAGTATAATCACAACGACATGGATATAATACATGAAAATTTCGGTTCACACAGATCGATATCATAAAATAGCACAACAAAAATCCTGCATAGTAGAGTCACACTTGATATGTTTGTTTGTACTACAAGCAAAAGACAACAAGTTCTAAACTATGTCCCACACCCCGGGACTAGGATAATAATGTACAAGCTACATGATAAAAGTATATCACTAGGCACCTCCTCCTTGTGCTCCACCTTGCCTACAGAAAATCCTCTGAAGATCTCTAGACATAGCAACAGCAATCTCCTCTAAGTGCTGAACTCGAAGCTGAAGATCGGCCTCCCTGCTCTTTGATGCAGACATCCTAGCCTGAACTGAAGCTAACTCACTGGCCTGAAGGTGGTGCTCATCCTGAGACATCTGTGCCCTATCAAATAAATCAGGCATCTCCTGCCTCAACCAGGTAATACGCTCAGAACTCTCTAGCCGACCTGCCTCCAATCCATGATATGAAGCATCTATAGCAACTCTGCCCAAGACTAATCCCTCGACCTCCTCCTCTATAGCCTCAATCCGGCTCACTGGTATCTCCTCCACATAACCTACTGCCCTGTCAATCTGTCCCTGTAGATGGTCTAGTCTCGAGTCAAGTGTAGCAGCAGTAAGTAGTCTGTCAGCAGCAGCCCTCGAGCTCTCACCAACCTCGAACCTGCTGGGTGGTGCATCAGAGGATGCATCTGAAGTGTCTGGTGATGGGATATCAAGCCGTGCCCGCTTCTTGAGTGGTAGGTCGGACATAGGAGTAGGATCCCTGGGATGAACTGGTGCTGATGGTGCATCACCTAGAGCATAATCTGGTAGGGGTGGTAAAGGTGGTGACAATGATGATAGGGTTGGTAATGGTGGTAATGGTGATGGAGTACGGAATGCCACACTCATCCTCGCTGTCAAGCGGCGACGGAGTGGATGAGATGAAATAAGTGATGATGGTGGTGGTAAGGGTAAAAAAGCAGCTGGTGATCTGACAGTGAGACGATGAACCCGCTTAGCAGCAGTGCGCTTCATGCGCGGCCCACCTGGATATGTACGCTAAACTCGACCATAGGGTATAAACTCCCCTGGCTGGATTACTGGGACGACTCTAGGCCACGACGGATCATAGGTGACAGTGGTGGGGTAGGTGCGACTTCCCCCTCCTCAAAGGGTTCTGTCTCAGCCTCTGACATCACAGGTGATGACTGTGGAGTAGACTCCACAGATGACAGAATGATAGTGGGTAGTGAGGGTGATGTAACCGACTCTAGTATGATGGAGAGTAGTGAGGAAATATCTGCTGACTCAGAGTCTGATGAGATATCAATAGAGCGCGAATCTGAAGACATCTCTGTGACAAACGATGTGAAATAAATGTAAATAACCATATACACAATGTGAGTTATGATGAAATGATATATGTATGAAATCGCAATCGCTAAATGCGATATAATGAATATGCACTTATGCTACAATGATGAGATGCTATGATGGTGTAGTTATAGTCTAGGGTATAAAGGACAACCTAGTTCGCTATAACCTTTGCTCTGGTACCAATCTGTCACACCCCCAAATTTCGTGACTTGCAGCGGAATGAAGCATTAGAGGGCGCGACTGATCATAGCATCACAGTTACAGTTATATTGAACGACCTAAAGTGTCGTTTAGAAAATACATCGTTTGATTATTAAAAAACATTCAGAGTTACAAAGCTAGGTCCCAAAAGGTGAAACAAGTTTTTAGAAATCAAGTTCATACAATTCAAACGATGGATAAGTGCATAAAATATAAAGTGAGACGCGTCAACTCCGCGACTCCATGGTATGTCCTTATGCAAGCCAACATGCGATACCTTAATTACCTGAAAATACATTGCTAAAAATGGTCAACAAAAATGTTGGTGAGTTCATAGGTTTATGTAAATGAAATGTTATACGGATACCACAAGTATAAAGTGTATGACAAAACAATGCCACATAAAAATGATACATTAGCTCTTAAGCTCATGAGTTCGAAGCTAGACTGAATGAAATGCCCCAACTGAGTGTTTGCCATTCACTCTAATATGACAGAAATGAAATGCGTTCGTTTGACAAGTTGGCGCTACCAACCCGAACAGAGGAGTCACCCTCAATAGATCTATTCACTCACTCTCGCTTGCTCACAATTAACGGTTCATGATAATAAAGGGGACTTTAAATCTGGGCAATGATGTAACTTAAGCAATGTAAATGAGTTTGGATACTTTGGTCCGCATATAAAAATGGTGCAATGTATTCTCCCCCGAGAGTTTAGAAATCAATAAACAATTTAAAACGGGGCTATGAAAACTCACCTGATATGATAGCACAATGACAATAGCGAATGCGATGAAATGTGTCTCGGTCGCTAACTGCAACCTATTATGATGATATGATCTAATGTAAGCAATGAATTTACACAACACATGCAAATACGTATGTTAACGATACCACTTGTTAATTTTGAAAATAACGTTTATCGACGAAAAATACACTTTTGACGTCTCGTTAAGTTATAAACTACTTTTCGTGTAAATATGTTGAAACGGTACTCCACGATCCTCATTTGGTGTTCTATCGGCAAATATAATGTTTTTGTCGCAAAAACAACACTTCTCATGTGAAAATATGCCCAAAATGGCTTCGTGAAACTAGTCACGATATGTTGTACGTTAAGTGTTAGTGATCAAACTCGACGTTTTTGAAAACCTTGCAACATAATCTTAATGTCGTTTCATTTGACTTTTGATCAAACGCGCCTTGATCATATAGAAAATCGGCTATCAACTTAGTGACTTGTAAAAATACTAGTTTCTATACTTAGAAACATTTTCTAATAGTGGGCTGTCAAAAATAAACATGGTATGTCGGGCTTTAAACGTGCATATCTCGGTCGTTATAAGCTCGTTTGCTACATTCTTTATATCCACGGATTCATCATAACATGAACTAACATAATCTCAGTAGCTCGGCTCTCCTAGATCATGTCTAACGCCTCGTTTGGTCCTTTGAAATTCGGCAAACAGCAAGCTCATTTTCAGAAAATTAGTTTTCGTCGTCTAACTTGTAAAAATCATATCTCCTTCGTTATAAGTCGGTTTTTAGTGATTCAAGCGGCCACGGTTTCGTTTTTGAAAGAACTTTCTAAATTTGAAGTCCAAAATAGTTCAACATTTTCTGAGTTTTCCAGTTTACACGTTTTTGGACAGTAGCTTATATATACTTGTTAAAAACTCATTTTCTTGGTTCTAAACTTGATCATACCACTTCAAATCAACTCCACAAGTTCGCAAATCCTACCATACACCTTCTTAGGGTGTCATGGGGTCCTAAACATCACCAACCTTGGTGGATTTCATGAGATTATTAGTGAAACTTATAGATCTAGTGTTAAAGATAGTTTATGTGCAAAGTGGTATCTAAAACATAAATAAGTTGCATGATTAACTAGTATAACTTGAAAATACATAATCATATGAATTAAATGAAAGTATGAAAAGATCATAAAGATGTTCTTGAAGCTTACTTGCAATATTGGAGTGATTTGATGAAAAGTGTGTAAGAAACCTAGGGTTTTTATCACAAAACCCTAACAAGGAAGGTAAATGGAGCTTGATTATCACTAGATCTTAGAAAAATTTTGGTTCCTCCTTGGTGTTCTTAGCTTGGCTGATCCATATGAGAGAAAAAGAGAGAGTTTGTGGGTTATTTTTGGCTAGTTGATTTAGTGAAATGAGATGTTATCTAAATAAATTCAAGAGACATGAAAACATAAGCATTAAATGTAGTCATGTCTTAGCAAAAGAAAAATGAGGTTTAGGGATGGTAGGGGGGCGGGGGGCGGCACACATGAAGAAAAATGGGGAGGGATGGTTTGATTAATGATGTTGTCTAATAGTTGGAAGTATTAGTGTGTTTGTGTATACATTTGGTGTTATCGGGTACCGAGTTAACTAGAAATAAATTGTGACGATGAAAAATAAAATACGACGAAGTTGTAAAAATTGTAAAACCATATTCCTTGCAAGAATCGGGTGTTAGAATGATAATCGGATTGAAATATCTCAAACCGACGGAGTTATAAGCTCCTAACGGAAAATGTAGCAATTAATTTAAAAACACCGGGTAAGGTAATAATATAATCTTTATATCATTATAATTAGTATGAAAATGTATTAGGATCATTGTCGGGAGTATTGGGTATAATGTTAGTAGTAATGACTGAGTGGTAACTTTAATTAAACAATTAAGCATACGTTAATGAAAATCACACAAACCCGTGCATGACCTAACATGATAATGATATTACTGATGATATGCAGATTACTCTAGTCTGTATGATGTGTCCTTACTGATGATGCATGAATACGCAGCTAAACCTAACTGGTTACGCGCATTTGAATACCCGTAAATCTAGTTTACGAAATGATGATTGATGATCATGAACAGAAATTTCCCTCCGGGAATGAATAGTGTCACATGAATAGTAAAATTTTTGACGACGTCTCAAAGTCTCAAACTGACTCCGAAAATGATGAATAGTAAATGATGAATAGTAACTCATGAATAGTAAATTGTCGAGGTTTGGAAAATGACCTGAAATTGTGATCTGTGACATAAGTCCTATATCCAAACATTTTGAATATCATGTGAAATTGGTATGACAACGCATCAATATACTTTCAAGTATATTCTACCAATACTCAGATTTGTCTTCGTTTAATGATATTCCCATATCATTAAGTGACGACGGACAGTTTAGAATATACAAATATATTCAAGGATATAAACATGCAAATATAGGATATATTATTAAGAAAATGATAAACAAACATAACCATTATTTTATTTCATTAAAATAATAACTGTTCAATAACATCCCATTATCCAAACACTAAAATAGATCAATGCATGATAATTCTTATTAATGAATTATGCCTCAAGTCATGTCAGACATACTTGTTGACAAGGCATAAATCAACTAATCTTGATCTATAGGAATTTTGAGAATACTTATTTCAAGAATTCAATTAATGAAGTTCTTGTATGTGTGCATTCAACTATCTTGATAATGCCACATAATATTTCATAAAATGCGCGACATCCTCAACCACGAATTTATGACAACTAAACTATCAAACCTTTTATAGTTTAAAGCATTCTAATTCTTTAATGTAAAATGCAACTATGCTTACAGTTAAGCATAACTAGTACACATGGCCATTAACAAGGATGAAATCCTACCATGACTAGTATTGAGTGTCATCTCAATCTTATCAGCATCATTGTATGCAAACAACAATATGCTCTTTAAAATCCCGTAAACTTTAATATCCAATGTGTAATGTTTGATACCTTCCAATCTTTCAAGATTTGTCGGCTATATCAATTACGCAGCAATTGCCATATTTGACCGGATCTACACATACTCCTTGTGTTATATGTGATACGTAGAATTATACTTAGTCTAGCACGCGAAATTTACTAGCTAGCACTTATAAGACTTTATGTGTTTTGTATGATTAGAATGAAACAAAGAACACAGAATAAATAACCTTCAACGATTCAATATTATTAGAAAATAATACGAGTGATCTTCCTATCACTAGGGTTTACAACCTTGAATCTTAATAATACGTATGAACTCTATCGTATTGTATGTATATTATGTATTGTATATTGTGTTTTTAAACCTTAACCTAGGCAATCCTTTTATAGACTAAGGATTCCTTTACAAGATAACTATCAATCTATTCTTATACGATATACACAATATATTTTCCATATTTATCTATTACAATAAATCATAAACCGTCTTAACTTCTATACTCAGCAGTCTTAACTGCTCATGTCTTCAACACTCTTCAGCAGTCTTAACTTCTTCCTTCAACAGTCCTAACTGTTACCTCCAACAGTCTTAACTACTTAAGCTTAATTCCTAACAATCCTCCCCTAAACTTATGATTTCTATCCAAATCACTAAGTTTCTTCAAATTAAGCTTATTCTTCTTAATGCTGAAAATTCTTTCAAATACCCATCAAGCCAATCTCTTAGATCTAGCTTTTACCTCTTGTGCAAGGTTGAATATCTTCGTTACCAGCATATTAGCCATCTCAGATTCTTCATTAGCTTCTAGTTTAGCAAATGCCAGCATTGTCAAAACACCTGGTCTGAGTGGATAATATTTTTCAACCAGCATATATATCTCTAGTCCTTCCTTTGTAGATACTCTGTGTACTCCACATGTTCCAAATAACTTCCAAGAGATATCCTTGACTTGAGCTTGAAATCTCCATATCGATTCTCCAGCATCTGGTTCATATAGTCTCTTCAATTGAACCCATAGTTCTTTGTCTTTATCTTCAACTGGATCAATATCTCTGAATTTCTCTTTCACTAAACTCCAAAGTTGATTTAGATCTTCTCTGTCAAAGCCTTTAAGTAAATCTTCAAACAGCTTATATCTTTCAGAAATATCTCCAAGTCTAATAATCTTCCATCCTTTCATTTTACCATCAGTAAACACTTCCCAGTCAATGATTGGATGTTTGACCTACAAAGGTTTAATGTAAGAAGACTCTGGAATAATCACCATCATGCTTTTGATCTTCTCATCAGTTAATCCTTCTTCATCAGACTTTTGTTTCTTAGCAACTTCTGATTCCATAGATTCTGCTTCCCTCTTCTTACCTGTTTTGACACTTCTTCTTGGAGAATTCAAAATAGCATAAGTTTCATAGAATTCTTTTTCAATGTTAGCATAAGACTTTCCCTTGAAATATTTCATTGAGTAATTTGCTGAGTTCTTCAAATAATGCTTCATATCCTCAACAAGTTCCCTCTTTGTTGGTAATTTTGTCTTGTACCCTGACTTCTGTCTTTCTCTTATTCTATGAATCAGATCATCCCATGTTGCAACTCCATTCTTCTTGAGTATAAATTCTTTAAGCTCCTCTGTCTTATCATCTTCATTCAATTCTTTATCTTTAAGAACCATTGAAGCTTGTGCTCTTACCATCACATCAGAATCCAGAAAATATTGCAACTGTTCATTGAATTCTTCTTGATCTACTTCATTTGATCTTTTTCTTTCCATGAATTCAGATATATTCCTTATATCATCAGCAACCATCTTCCTTGCAATTTCTTCATCATGAGCAATCTGAGCTTGTTTAGCTTCCTCTCCAGCCAAATCTTCTTCTACTAATTGCCTTGCAACCTCTGCATCATGATCTATCTGTTCTTGAGTTTTTGGTTTCAACCTTTTAAGCCTTTCAAGTTCTTGAGCAGCAACCACTTCTTCAGATGTCCTAGGTTTCTTTCCTTTATCTGCTCTTCTCCTTTCATATTCTTGTTCAGCAGAAGTTTCTTCAGTTGGAACTGCTTGTTGTTCTGACTCAGCAGTTTGAACTGTTACTTGCTCTGTCTCTTTCTCTGTTTCAGCAGTTTGAACTGCTTCTTCATTTGGAACTGCTTGATGTGTCTCAGCTATTTCTTCATGAACATTAACAGAACCTGAACCAATATCAAAACCTTTATCTTGTTCAGAACCTTCTTCATACCTCCCCTGAGATCCTGATCTATCCTTTTCTTCAAATTTCCTCTCTTTACCAAATTTCCTCCCCTGTTTGGAATAATTTTCATCATCCCCTTCAGAGCCATCTGAATCATCATCATCAGAGTCATCATCCAATACCACTCTTGCCCTTTTCTTTTTCAACTGTTCTTCAAGCTTCTTCACCCTTTTTGTTAGCTTTGTATAGACTTTGGCAAAAGTCTTCTTCTGAGCCTTGAATTCCTCCTTGGTTTGCTTTAGCTCCTTCTCCAAAGTGTCAACCTTGTCTACTAACTTGGTACATAAAGCCGTCAATTCAGTTTGTGAAGAACTACCCTCATCACTTCTAGCTGTATTACCTGCTATGAGAGGTGAATCTTTGGGCAAGGATTCAGTCACAACCCTAGTTAGACTAGGTTTAGACCTTCTCCTATAAGTGATAGGTGGTTGTTGGGTTATTTCAAATACTTGAGTGGATGTGTGATGGGGATCAGTTGGAACTGCTGAACCTTCACCCAACTCAGTTTGAATCATTTGAGGAAATAATGGAACTGGTTCCCCTTCAAAAAGTCTACTAGCCATAGCCATATTTTGAAAAACCTTTGATTGTAGACTAGGCGTAGCAAAAATTTCAGTTGGTTGTGTAAGCAGGTTTTTCTTTTTATTCAAAATTGTTTGAACAAACCTGGGATACATTAAAAACTTTGTTTTACTATCAACATTTGATGCCATACCCTCAAAAATATATTTTGAAAAGTTAAAAACCCTGTTTGTAGACAAACAAATGAGAGCAATAGCAATATTGCTACTGAATTGTTCCAAAGCAGTCTTTTTATTACTTAAACAACATAGAAGAGTATGTATCAAAAATCTCCATTGGGGTGAAAAACATGCTTTTTGAAAAGTCAATTTATGTTCAGATGTATCATACCCTATTTTTTCAAGTTCTTCCCAAATTTCAGTATTTAGCATAGTGTGGATACCATCTGAGTCATTTAATTTAAGATGTCTCCTAAGTATAGACTCGGTAACAACAAATTTAATGCCATCTACTTTAGTATGAATTTCTAAGTTTCCATCATCACTTGTCAAGAGAGATGAATTCTGCCAGAACTGTGTGATGTGCGAAACATAAAGAGTAGGAGAAACAGTTAGAGCATACCTTATGTGAGAGTGATTGAGAAAATCCACAATCTCATAAAATTTTGGTCCATCTCCTTGCTCTGTTTTCTCTAAAAATGCAACCTGGTTGTGACGCTTAACAAACTTCAAAACATCCATTCTTAGCAGTAAATATTAGTTAACAGCCGTGAATAATAATAATGTTGAGTGAAAAGATAGAAGATGAAAGTAATATTGAGAGTTTATGGAGAGAGTTAGGGTTTCAAGTTGACCGACTTAAAGAATATGGTAACTATTTATTTTAGTATAAGGATATAATAAAATAAAAGTTAAAATATCTATAAGAGGATCCCTCGAAATCCGTAATCCATCCAGTAAAAATCGCAACAAACCGCCAACGGCTAGTTTTTACTCCAAAATTAATTACCGACACGTCAGTCATAACGGCTAGTTGAACCGTACCAATATTTTGTACTAACCGTCCCAACTGTTGAAAAATTTTATTGAGCCATCCCAACTTTTTGAAATAAGAATTTTAAAATACCATGGCTCAAACATAGTTTTTAGCAAACTATCAGCTATCAACAGATTTGATATGTCTTTACCAATAGCCGTTTGCTTTGGACTAGCCAACTCTTCACACTTAGATATGGTGAGCTAATAACCATACAATTTTTGGTAAATTGTCAACCATAAATGGATTTGATTAGTCTTTACCAGAAACCGTTTGCTCTGGACTAGTTGGTTCTTATGTGGATAAGACATGGTGAACCAATTACCATTTGTTGTATGCAAGAATCACATACTAATCTTCAGAACACCATTTAGTCCAAAACATCAAGCATTCATAATCCCTTGGTGTTTTCTCTCCAATCCTGCAATTGTTAGTCCAAAAACAAAGAAACCAAATACAAGCATATGACTAACAATGCATATAACAAGAAAAATTAATTTCCTTGTGGAACCCAAGCCAAAACAGACTTAGGCTTTCCTCTAGCATCAACATAATTCATTCTTTTCAAAACAGTCTTAGCACCATTGGGTTTAATTGGTCTCCATACCCAACATGCTGAAGCATTCACTCCATTACCCATGTTTCCCTTAGCAGTGTTTTTATTCACACCAGTACCAATTACCCTGCTAGCAGTTGGAACTGCTGGCTTGGCAGTTGTTACCTTAGGTTTCCAAACTTGGTTTTTCACCACTGCTTTCTCATAAAAAGTTCTTTTACCAGTTTTGTATGATGGTTTAAAAACATTTATTGGATTTTGAACTGGTGGCCTTGGGTGAATTGGTCTCATAGGTCTGACAGTCTGAACTGCTGGTCTAGCAGTTTGAACTGCTTTAGGTCCAGACCTTAAAAGAACTGATCTAGGTATCATCTTATCATTCCTAAGAAAAGATTGAGGTCTTGCAATGCTCAACCTATGATTTGTATATCCAGATACCCATTTATCACAATAATCTGCAAGATGATCAAAACTACCACAAGAGTAACAAGCTTTCCTATAGCAAACAAAATCCTTTCCTAATTGATGGGATTTGAGGTCATTCCAATTCCTCTGGTTACCTCTTGGCTTTTTTGTGGTTCTATACATCTCTGCATACCTAACTGTTGGTCTAAAAGGTTTGGCATTTGATCTAGGCCTAACAGTCTCAGGTTTAACCATCTTTGGAACTTTTGGTTCCTCCACTTTAGCACAAACAGGCTTAACCACAGCCTGATCATCCTCATCATCAGAAGTCCATTCCTTAATTGTTGGAGCATCTGAATCCTTAGGTGAGGACCTATTAGAAGACACCTTGTCCTCAGATAGTGATTTATCACTTGCACTTACAAACACAGGTTTATCAACTACATCCTTCTTAGGTTGAGGACCATAGTTAAGTTCAGGTAATTGAAATTCAAGGATTCCTGTATGTTCTAAGTCTATACCTTTAGGTGATGGAATTCCTCTATAAGGAGGTGGAACTGACTTATATCCTAGGCCTGACTTAGCTTTATTTTGGATCTGACTCTCAATTATCTTTTGAACACCTTTTGATTTGTATTCAAGAGTGTCTACACTCATCTTTATGTTCTCCTTAGCTTTCTTAACCTGTTCTAATTCATGTTTTAAAACAGTGATCTCATTCTCTCTAAACATTAAGTCTCTCTTAACAATAATCATATCATCAGAAAACTTAGACTCATTGTTTTGATAATGAATAATTTTCTTTTCTAACACAGCTAAAGCTCTCTTATGATTTGCTAAGCTAAAAGCAGTTTCTTTTAATTCTTTCCACTGACTCTCATATCTTGTTTTAAGTGTTTCTAGTTCTTTTAAAGCTTCACAAGATTTAGAACATTTTGACACTTGTACCTCAGAATCAGAAAATGCCATGAGAGCAACCTCTGTAGATGCTTCTGCTTCCTCCTCTGCAATATAGCTCCAGTCAAATCCTAAGCCATCAATGGCAACCATGGCTTTCGAGCTTGAATCAGTAACCTCCACAACTCTTGACTTGTTTCCATATGCTCTACTCTTTCCATCTTGTTGACTTGGCAATCTGCACTCCCTTGAGTAATGACCTTTCTTGTGGCAGTTGTAGCACTCAATTTTGGACTTGTCATACCCTGCAACATCATTACTGTTTATGACAATCTTCTTGCCAGTCTTCTTCAAGAATCTCCTAGCTCTCAAACTGAGAAGAGAGAGCTGCCACTTAATATCCATCTCTTCAATATCATCTTCATCAATCTCTTGAAGATCTGAATGAGTCAACATACTTCCATTGTGCTGAGTAGTCAGAAAAGCACAATAAGTATCATCATTCAAGAGTCCACTAGTACTGCTTGAGGTGCTAGCAGTACCAAGGTTTGTACTAGCAGTTCCAACTGCTCCACTAACTTGGACTTCTTCATCAGAACTTGATGAACTGGGAGTTGATAGAAAAGCCAAATTCCCTGAACTTGAGCTTGAGCTTGATCCTGCAGACTTCTTAATCTCATGTTCAACTATCTTGAAGTTGCTATATAGATCCATTAAGCTCATGGAATCTATATCAGGCTTGTTTTTCCATACTACCACATGCATAGCCCATTCAGAAGGTAGACTTCTCAGAAACTTTGAGTTGAGATCTTCCTGAGGCATCTCAATCCCTAAAACAGCCAATTGACTCACCAGTTTTTGAAGCCTATTGAACATATGATCCAACGACTCATTGCTTGTTGCAGTAAAGTTCTCAAACTGATGCTTGAGAAGGGTCTTCTGGGTTTTCTTGGTGGCTTCATTCCCACCATATCTTGCAACAATAGCTTCAAAAAGAGATTTAGCACACTTGAACTTACTAAAATTCAGCAACTGATCATTGGGAATAGTCATCAGAAGCAAACTTCTAGCCTTAACATCATTCTTGTATCTTGCCTTCTCTTCATTAGTAGTTGGCTTTGTCTGCACATTAGTCTCAGATTTACCTTCAACAACAGTTGTTGTTTCAACAGGGGTAAAAGAGTTTCCATCTTCAATGATCTCCCATAGTGCATAGTCTTGCACTTGGAAAAACTGCTCAATACGAAGTCTCCACATGTCGAACTCATTAGGTTTAAGCATAGGAAGCTTAGCAGCAATGTTGGTTGTGGATGGTGTTGTTTCCATGTCCATCTTTGTTCTTCTCGGATCTTCTAAATCTATGTATCAGCAACCTGTCTCTGATACCACTTGACCGGATCTACACACACTCCTTGTGTTAGATGTGATACGTAGAATTATACTTAGTCTAGCACGCGGAATTTACTAGCTAGCACTTAGAAGACTTTATGTGTTTTGTATGATTAGAATGAAACAAAGAACACAAAATAAATAACCTTCAACGATTCAATATTATTAGAAAATAATACGAGTGATCTTCCTATCACTAGGGTTTACAACCTTGAATCTTAATAATACGTATGAACTCTATCGTATTGCGTGTATACTATGTATTGTATATTGTGTTTTTAAACCTTAACCTAGGCAATCCTTTTATAGACTAAGGATTCCTTTACAAGATAACTATCAATCTATTCTTATACGATATACACAATATATTTTCCATATTTATCTATTACAATAAATCATAAACCGTCTTAACTTCTATACTCAGCAGTCTTAACTGCTCATGTCTTCAACACTCTTCAGCAGTCTTAACTTCTTCCTTCAACAGTCCTAACTGTTACCTCCAACAGTCTTAACTGCTTAAGCTTAATTCCTAACAATATTGTTCATACATAGAATTTAGGAGCTATTCCAGGATGAGGATGTTAATTCTAAATCCAACCATATCCATTACACTTATTTATCTAATAACCTTTAATTAGATATTAATGTTGTCAAATCATCTTTCATCAAGCATGATACAACAAACAACATGATGTACATGAAAAATCCTTGCGTCAAACTTAGATTTATTCATGTCATATCTTTTCAAAGATATGTATCTATCTAGACTTTCTAATAGTATAATCATGTTTATTAGAATCAATAATTTTACCGCTTATGTTTATAACAATAAACATATATTCCAAAGCTGTATGTTTATTTTCTAAATCTTCACGTGAAGTTTCATTCCAAACTAAGACTTAACATTTAATGCTTATGGAATGTTACTTCCTATATGTTATACAACATATATGAAATAAGAAAATAAATTTAACACTCCCACTAGCTTTTTGGAATATTAAGAGATTGACTTATTTTAATTATAAATCAAATATGGATTTAATAACTAAACATAAGCATATCCCAGATGCATACATTAATCCATTCATAAATGATTTACACTTTGTATACTTCTAAAGATTATTTGAATTCAAATACTCCTTTCAATTACTTATCGTCCTCGCACAAGTAATTACTCAAGAAAGAGTTTTGATATTCCATTGTTAATTTCATATAAATGAAACTAAGAATGACAATCATAATCTTTATATATTTAATGTGTTTAGAAAGAATATCAATCGCAGTTAATTGCTTAAGCGCGTTTGATAATCTTTTCATACATTAAATATGTATACAAAATTTTGTCCATATGATTTCTACTCAAAAATTTAAATCTCTAGGATTTTCATTTCTTTTGTAGAAACTCATCTACATTCTATAGTGTAACTATAGAGTTCAAGATTAATTAAGTTTCCAAAACTAATTATCTTTATGGACTGCATCTAAACATTCATAGTATGAGTAACTTGCCAAATTCAATATTTGCAATTTGTCAACAGGTTTACTATAATCCTGTAACTCATAATCCTCAACATATTATACAAATATTTGAGATATCCTTGCGGATCTATGAATGAGAATTCCACCATCTTGAGATTTAACATTTACATGTTTAATCCTCAGCATGACATTTGCTAGTGTATTTTTTAGAAGATCATGTATCTTGTAATTTTATCTCTTCAAGATAAAACTCCCACTTGCCTTTTGCAATTTATAGACTATCTATAAATACTTAGCAAGTAGAGCAACACAAAATTGTTCTCTTTTGGGACATTACAAATACATATTGACAGTTCCTTACATGAAGTTTGTTAATAACCTACTCAAAAGTAGTTTTAACAAATTCAGAACTTCAATTTTAAGACTTAATGTGATTCATCACATTCCATAATAAATGGTGTCTTATTAATCTTCTAGGTTGGAGTCTAATTGAGTATATACTACTCAATTTTCCAAGCCAATTGCATGCTATATAACATAAGTACCTTTAACCAAGTCACTTCATGTCCATGCCTTAACAAGAAGACATAAAATGTTATAATCCCAATCTATGTTATAAATCATTGATCAACTCAATGACTTCTTGTATATGTTTTAATTAAAACATAACATGTTAACGTCTTACTTTATTATAAGTCTTGTAACAATTAAAAGACTTCATATTTATATCTTTACAATAAAATATAAATATGCATAACTAAAGTAATCATGAACACCACAATTTGGTTTCAATAGTATTTCAAGTTAATTTATTACTTCATATATTTATGACATTCCAAGAATACATAAACATTCAAATTTGAAGTAGTATTAAATTACTTCATTTATTTATGTCATTACAATAATACATAAACATTTAGTTTGAAGTAGTCTCATTATCATATTGACACTTGCTCTAATAAGAATCTAATTTAGAACTTGCAAATTAACATAATTTCATTACATCAGTTGATCTGCTAGTAATGAAAGTATGTAATTTACCTTGTCATTAATATCTATGTCAAGGTCTCACTTACGCTAGATATTAATTCCAAGTGTTCTATAAATTAGATGTGAATAAATCACATTAGAACATTTATTCTCTTACCTTGCAGTCAAGAGAATCCTTTAAATCATATTTCTTTGTGTTGTTGCTTGCACACAATTAAGATTTCTCCCACTTGTGCATGGAACAACATCATGTATCAGATAAACAACACGTCACGCGTTTGTTTAATGTGATCAATATGATTGTGTCATAGATATTAGTAGATATAGAACCACCTTGTCTAGTAAGGAAACGCACATGACTATCCTTAAACCCACAAGTGTCTACAATTGGAAAGTAATTATCTCAAGACATTCAAGAGATAATCTGGGTTACTACCAAGATAACAAACTTGTAGCTCCCACTGAATTACAGATCATTACATTAATATATGTTATTCAGTAATTACAACACTATGCTCCCACTGGATTTGACAACATTATAAGTGTTTCATAACCAGCAAAAGCAAATAGTGTGCTATTTACTTTCCTACACCTTTGAGTAATCCCATACGTAACAATTACTTAGGTACTAAAAGAATGTATTCTACTTTGTAAATGATGGACTATCCATTATTGCAATTAACTTGGAAATAATTGGGCATGCAATTTCTTCCTTAATTTGACTACCATCCCCACAATGGTATGTAGCAATTATAAGTGGTCAAATCACAACAACTAGACAAAGTGTGCTAGTTTGCCTTTTACCAGTTTTGCGGTAACTAGTCTAACTTCTAATTTTAATAACTCATAAAATGTGCAATTATCTTAACTATTAAATTTTGCTATGAGTTATTCCTTAGAATTTAGACAATTCTAATTTTTCCATCATACCCTTCTCATTTATGAAAAGGAATGGGATTTAAGTCTCACTCTTCTCAAAGAAAGTAGACTAGGTTTGTTCTTATAGTAAAGTTGACTCTAGCCTAAACCCTTACGGGTGTAGATCAATTTCCACTAAAAGAATGCCCCACGTTTACGGTTTTAGTGTTGCATTAATACATTAAAAGAATTTACGAAATTCAACATTAGTATTTTCAATAATACAATTTTCAAGAAAAGAAAATTACCCAGGAAATATAAATATAACCATTTAATTTTCTTGAAAACTAGGATCCAACTTTCCATAGTTCCACCACATCAGTTGATCTGCTAGCAGTGAAAGTACAAAAGATGGTAACTTGTCGTACAATAATCGCGAAACAATTTCCGACTCCTAAATTTATGGGAATTACATTTGCCAAACAATTTGCAATGTAAGCATGTTTCTTCCCATCTCATGCTTTAAGTCTCAAGGTCTCACTTATAACTTAATTAAGTCATCTAATTTAGAAACTTGTAAATTCACATAGTTTCATTGCATTCAGTTGATCTGCTAGCAATGAAAAAATGTAATTTACCTTGTCATTAATATCTATGTCAAGGTCTCACTTACGCTAGATATTAACTTCAAGTGTCTCTTATAATTAGATAGCATGGACTTAAATTTTATAGGGTATTTATTTTGATGTTATAATCAAAATATGTACAAAGATGCATGCACTCATCTTTGTATCATAAGTTTTCAAAACTATTTTAATTACCAATTTGCTAAGAGTTAAATCAACAAAGTTTTAATTGAGGCGTTGAGTAACTTACAACTTTGCCTTAAGATGCTTCGTACATATAATGGTTGTACTTGGTAAGTCTAATTTGACGCACAGGCGAGCGGAGAGACAGAATGGAGTCTCTTTAAGGCCACAATTTAATGCGAAACCAACCTTATACCCACTTTATAGTTTGTCAACATTACAGTTGCATCAATCAATTAAAAGTTTATGATTCTAAGTCTTATAAAATTATGTTGTAAATTATTAAATTGCTAGTCTCGCCTGGGAGCAAATTACCGTGCGAAGCGAACCACTGTCGGCACATAAGACTTGGCAATAAATAATTTACCACATCAAGGTTTCATAGTTATTAGGTCCATTTATTTTTTATACCAAAAATTACCCTCTTTTTGCTTACAATTCAAGAACAATTTAAACAAAAAAGACAAGTAATTTAACAAAAAATAAATAAACACTCAATAACGCATATAATCTTAACTATTAAATCATATAGCCACATGCAAACCTTTTGATAAATCCTATTAATAATCTCTATGTGAATTATTATGTATATAATTAATAAAACTCCCATTGGTTTTCGAGCGTATTGTACCCAATGGACCACAGACGCCAACAATTGACCGCGTAAGTTTTAATAATAATATACCACGTTGCACATAACTGATTCATTAATTTAATAAATTAGGTATTCCCTAATTTTATATTTATCTTAACATGTAGCACATAAAACAAAACCCTAATCCATGATTTCTTTGCATGAAAAAATCATGGATCATCCAGGAACGTAACCCTTTATTCAAATAAACACATAAACATAACATGTCCTAATTTAGGGTTACAAAACTAACTTTTTAATAAAAGAAGGGTCGAAACCCCCCCCCCCCCCTAAATTATGTACGATTTATATTTTTATGTTCTAAACTTAACACAAATCGATTAATATGTAAATCCAAATCAAGATTCGATTTTTATTATGCGTTTAGGTAATAACAATTACATGTTAAATTGGCTCGTGATGCCAGTGTTGGAATTTAAATAACTTGACATTCAAATAAATAAATAAAACATCAAAGCACATAATAGCGGAAGCAAGGATCTAATTTAACATGTATAGAGCATTACCGAATAATAAAGGAAACATACCTTATGATCTTAGCTAAACAAAGATCCAAACTTTTGTTCACTTTTCTTGAACTAACAAACCAAGATTAATTACTAAAGTAAGTAATATCCAAGTTCTTGTATACACGTACTATAAGCGATCAAAGGTTGATGCTAGTGAATGAACACGATTATTAAACCAAAACTATTTTGTTCAATAAACCTTGAATCTATTATTCAAGAAGCAAAGGAAGTAATAATATAAACATACTGTACTATGCATATGTTTATGTCATATGATATCATCATCATGCATGTACAATCCATGAAGTCAAAGATATCATGTACTGTACGATGCATACATAGATAGAATTCATAAAGTCAAAGATATCATGTACTGTAATATAATAGATATGCATAGCGTACAGTGATATCTAGCATAAGTCAAATCTACTGTACGATGCATGCAGGATAATTAAGTCGATTGACTTTGAGTACATATTTTTTCTCCATAGCTTGTCAAACAACCAGAGAATATAATTGGTTTGATATTATATGTATCATTCCTTTTGAAGGGTTTGAGGGTGTTTATATAGCCTCTAAACTTGTTCTCCAAGTTTGAGTCTAATACATCCTCAAGTTCCAAAACTCGACACTTAACCCCCTTCTTTATTTTACTAACAGTCATTAGTCAATTCCGTTAATTACTTTAATGTCCGTTAGTTCATATTTCGTGTCCAAATAATTAAAATATATAACAATTATACATATTAATTATTCATTTGATCATTCATACGTAAAGTGTGCAATCCCTCAGTCCCGGGTTCGATTCTAGTCATACACGATTTAATATTTTTCCAAAACTCTAACAAGAATGTTAAAGGCAAGTTTATATCAGCCCAACTCCATAGCCAAAGTTAATATTAAATCTGAAATGCTAGCAAGTGACTCATTTGTTGCAATGAAGACAATGCCACGTGATCTTCTACCTTTTCTTGGCATATGAAAAATTGAAAGAATAAAATGGGAACACAATGTTGCAATGGGTCCAGCTCAAGCGATGATATCAAATGAAGAATAGTTTAGTGGCCAGCGATTGAAGTCACCTTCTTTAAATAATTCGGAGAAGGCACGTGAGCTTTGCTGCTGCCCCACTCTCACCGCCACTATTTTTCTTCCACCAAATCCACTACCGACACATGGCACAATGTTTAGCAAATGAAAGCTGGCAGCGAGGAAGGATCGAGAATACAATCATTTGTGTATAAATATAAGGCTCATGATCCAAGAAGTGGAGCTCTTATTTTTTTTAGGGTCCTATGGTTTATACCCCATTTGACCAGCTTTTGACCTATTTTTTTTACCTCAAATTTTGTGAGCATGTTTTTCAACCAACTTTTTGATCATCAGTCAAATAGTTTTTTGTAAAATGTAAATTTGACTAATTTACTTTGAAACTTGTAGTAATTTTTAATTCTATTTCTTAACAAACTTAAATATTTATTAGTCATAACCAGATTTAATTATGTATAAATAGTGGCTAATTTTAATTTTAAACACACTTTATTTTTTCTTTACCAATCTAAATTGATTTACTAGATTTTTTCTTATACTTGAGTTGAGTCTGTCAATAAATGAAATAAAGAAAAGTAAGTACTTCAAATTATTATTATCAATTGGTTGCTTTTGTGAATAAACTGTTTCATCATTTGATTTTGTATGTTTGTATTTTTTAGGCTGTTACTATCTTTTTATCTCAGGTCCGAAAAAGACTGCCAGGTTAGATACCATTGAAAAAACTTCTCCTTAAATCATGCTTTTTAACTTTACTTGAGTATATTGTTCTCCTTAAATCAAGCAGTAGGGTGAAATGATGAATGTTTTAGATTCCATCAAGTCCAACCTTCTAGTTCTACCACATCTGCGCTTACGGGGTGTTTGGGTAATAAACTTATGCTTAATTAAAAGCTCACGTATTTCAAAAGAAAAACTCGAGTATAACTGTATAAGTGATCATGCTTATTAGTTATTTCTTCCCTGAAAATAACCATAAGCCTTTTAAAAAAGCTTACCCAAACACCTTATAAGTGCTTATAGCTTTTCCAAAATACAATAGCTATTAACACCTAAAATAAGCTTTAAAGAAACAATCCCTAAGTTACCATCGATCACCATTAAAAATAATGATAATATTACCCATACATTCCAACAAAACTTCTCGATTGGCAAGGTTTGCACATACTTGAAGCCAGTCGAGAGAGGTTTTCCGGATACACATTGACTTTACCAGGCGCCCCCAAGGTAATACGGTACTTAAAAATCCACTGTTATTCATATATACCTACCTGAGATTTTCTTTTCTTTAAAAAAAAAAATCTTCGAAGTTGTGGTCTTGTTGTCTCATTTGATAAACGAAACTACCAAAGATTGCGTTTGATAAACGAGAGTTGTCTTGTTGTCTCGCTTGAAGATGTGGTCTTCATGGCTGCGTTTTATAAGAAAAAAAATAAAAAATAAAAAAAATGAGATCTGTTTTGTTTGAAGATGACTACGTATGTAAAGTGATAAGATTAGGGTTAGGAGCATTTATATATCAAGTTGTTAGGGTTATAACAAACTTTGTGTTGTTGGGCTTAGTTTTGTAAACAAAGTTAGGCATAATGGGCTTTTAGTATATAGAGAATATAGATGATACGGTTATAACGAACTTCTTCTTCTTCTTTTTATTTTATTTATTATTTTTTTTTATTTTTTATTTTTTAATTCTCGAAAGTTATCGTTATTTTTTTTGTTTTAGTATATATGTTTTGATTTTTTGTCCACTCAGTTTTATAAACAAAGTTATGTGTTTTGTTTTTTTGTCCACTCGTTTATCTGATGATGAATTCCATTTGGTAGAAGATTTGACGTGGAAGGGTGTGCCACCACATGAAACCGCCCACGGTTAAGAGAAATACTCGTGGACGACCGAGTTTGAAAAAACAACAACAACAACAATGACAACAACAACAACAAAGCCATGCTCCTCCTAGGAGTACAGATTCGCGAACACGTAGTCAGTCGGCGAGGTTTTCTGGGATTGATTTGAATGTCGAACCGGAAATACATAGTTCTTACACGAACTATCAAACAAATTATGACCGCGATCCGATCCCAGATCTAAATGAAGAGCCAGCGAGACATAGTTTGTTTGCAGATTTAAATGAAGAGCCGACTAATTTTTTTGATTATATTCAAGAACCTGCGAGACACAGTTCATACATCCAAGAACCCGTGAGACACAGTTCATACGTAATACACAACTCATACGTCCAAGAACCTGCTAGACACAGTTCATATGAGAGACATAGTTCATACTTTCCAGATAATAATAGCGAAGATTTGATGAAGTATATTCCAGGGCTTTTCCATCGATACATCATAAGTTTTCATGATGTGTTTGGTGATGGAAATTATGGATTTCAGTCAGTTGCCGTCGATCTTCATCTCAACGAAAATAGGTGGTCACTAAT
Organism: Artemisia tridentata subsp. tridentata; assembly: GCA_021014915.2. Classification (NCBI taxonomy): domain Eukaryota; kingdom Viridiplantae; phylum Streptophyta; class Magnoliopsida; order Asterales; family Asteraceae; genus Artemisia; species Artemisia tridentata. The sequence goes on from CP139504.1 coordinate 104,591,406, forward strand.
TCGACAACATCTGTTGGAAGAGTTAGATTTTCACGAGCTAAATTACACGGCTATGTGGCATAGTGATGACTTTCAACGAATTCGAAACTCTGTGGAGTTTTTGAAACTGGATTTGCACCGCAAAACAAATGGATGATCATGCCAAATACGGGGTTGGTTATTGCTTCACGCTATAACCGGCCAGTTATATGTATATCCCCGACACAAAATTATATATGTTTTCCGCTTTGGTCTGGTCCAAACCCATCACAAGAAAGTGGTCCCATTGTGATTGCACATGTGAGGGATGCTCATTACATTTATGTGACGCTAGATGAAAGTTGTCCAATCCCGCCAAATCACCAAAAATGGAGGAGGTACAAAACTGAGGTCGCATCCGCATGGGAAACTATATATTTAAGTCGACAACGTATGTATACTCAAATTATTAAGAATGAAAGACAAATGTATTCATGACTTTTTATTTTATAAAGTTATTACAATTGTTACATGTTTCTATTTTTTTAATAAACAATTTAAAAAATATATATAATTAGCTATCTATTACTTAACTATTGCTTGTAAAAAAAATAAATGATAAAAAAAGTAACAATAATAACAAACTAATTATATCACACACTAAATGATAATTATTATTTGTAATAAACACAATCATGACAACAATCAAGTGACCAAACATAATAAATGAGAATGATTATATAAATGAGAATGATTATTTGTAATGATTGGTCTATGGTGGGGTGGCTCTCCTAAGTTGATGGGGTAGAAACCCACAATGCCTTTTTTTTATTCACACACACAGTTTTTAAGTTTTTTTAGGAGCAGAGTAGTTTAGTTTTTAGTATAGCTTATTTATAGTTTATCATCTAGTAGCTTATTTTCAAGAACTTATTTGTATTACACTTTTGGCTTATCAATGAATTTAAAGTTTCCAACTTAGCTTATTTCTTCTTATCTTCTTCTTCTCTCTTTATTTTATTGTCTCTTTCTTTCCTTTCTAATAAGTCATATTAGCTTATTATCTTTCTGTGGTTTATTTAGATTAACTTATTTGTATAAGCTTTACCTCATGGCTTATTCAAATAAGCACTTTTTTTATTTCTTTATTTTCTTTTCTAATCTTCTTTCTTATTATTAGATCTATTAATCTTTTAGCTTAATCATATTTTTTTGCTTATTTTTCTTTTAAAAATAATCTTTTAGCTTATTTCTTTTCTTTTACTAGTTTAGATCTATTTCCTTTTTAGCTTATTAGATTCAAAACTAGTACACTAGATTGGATTAGCTTTTCTATAGCTTATTTGATCTAGTTTTACTATTTAGATTGCCTATTTGTACTAACCTTTGTTAAAGTCTTGATTTTTCTTTGATCTCATCATCTCATCATAAGGCGAGGAGCTTATTGGTTTTATAAGCTTGCTTATTAACCAAAGTTTGTAGTTTTCTTTATTTCTATTAATCTAAATAGTGAATAAAGTTTATAACTTTATTGATTATTTGGATAAATATAAGCTAATAAAGAAATAAACTTTGGAGTTTGATAAGTTTATAAGACAAGGTGGTATTTAATCTCACTTTATTCACCGGGTTCTATTTCCTTACTTTCTCTACTAGTTTAGTTCATTAATTAGTTTAGAATTATGCTTAATAATGTTGGATTTATTATTGTTTTTGCTAGTTTAGTTAATATGAGTAGTGAGTAGATCTTTTTATATGCTTGTTAAGTGTTGGTGATTTGTGAATTAAGTGTGAAACCTTAGAAATTATTGGTTGATAACATTTGTTTTACTTGGTTTGATTTTTAGTAACTTTAACGGGCAAAAGCCGTTAAGGTAACTAATTATCTAAACCAAGTAGATTTTACCTAGGTAAAAAGAAGTGTTTTCAATATAAACCAACGTTGTGAGAAAATATTCCTTTTTAAATGGGTATCAAAGGTTGTTAATTAACAATTTCCGGATTATTTTTAGATCTTTTTAGTTGGTTGTTTTAACGGGCAAAAGCCGTTAGGATAATTGATTATTTAGATCTATTAATTTTTACCAAGAAAAATAATTGTTTTCAAAATAAACCAACGTTGTGAGAGAATAATTTATTTTGACGGGTATTAATTAAACGGGCTTAAACGATAATTCACACTTAATGATCTTTTCACCACTCTTGACAAGCATATCTTTTAATATTATATCCTTAGCTTAATTTCGTCGTCATTAGTTGTAGATTGCCATTTAAATTAGTTTTAATTTTAATTAGTTAAAATAGTTTTTAAAATATCTAAAAACCTAACCAAAAACAAGCGACAATCAAGCATATTAAAACGAAAAACACAAACGTAATTTTCAATTCAAATCTCGTCGAGGAATACGACTCCAGAAGTTCAACTGTCATTTGTCCTCAAGTAACTTTAGTTCTAACGGGAATAAAAATATTAAAACTGCCCCGTGCTACAACCGAATCAATCCTCTTCATCAAATACTCCCTAATGTATTTCAAACACCCTATTATTGGTTTATCTCTACCATCTACCAACTTACTGTTGAGTGACTCACAAAGGTTGTTGACCAGAATTTCATACTTAGCTCTACCTGTTTTTTGATTAACGATTAAGGATAAGTTAATGTCCACTATATACACACTTAAAGCACAAATATGAAAAATTATATACCTGAAAAATGAGCCCTTGACCATGAGGTTGGTGGTATCTTTCTTAACCAGTTACGAGCTTTCGGGTCGTATTCTTTCAGCTGCCCCATTAGATGTTCAAACTGAGGCACAATTGTTATTGTTGCACACTTCCACAGAAAATCCTTGTAAAGCATTCCTTTGAAAATATGCTACATGTTCTCATGGACGTGTCTAACACAAAATCTGTTTCGACCTTACAACTATGTTGTAAACAACGACTGGTTATCGTTCTATAAACTATTTTACAAATCATTTCACAAGTTATTTTATAAACCGATTTGTTGCCTTGCTACTATATCACAAACTAAACTACAGTTTGCTATTATTTTTCTAATAATAAATTGTTTTCCTATTACTCTATAAATGTTTTACAAATCGTTTTATAAACTATTCTGAACCCACCCTAAGAACTATTTACTCCATTAAAAATTAGTTTATACAGTCTTTTGGTACTGTCAAAGTAAGCTGAATACTTAGGGTTATGAACTTTGTCTAATATTAAACATGGAATCCTACTCAGCCTTAACAACTAGACTTCGCCTTTAGGCACCTAAAATTTGTGTAGACATACATACCTGATAGCACTCTTTTCCGTGACGTCTTCACTTTTAAGGACTTCTATTGAAACTGCGGTTATAACAATTGTAAAACTCGTAGTGATATCCTTCTAAAACACTCATTTTGATGCATAAAATTCTTCTACTTAAGCTTTGTCAAACTTTTGTTAAGGAATGTCAGACGTCAATTTTTGTGAAAATTATCCTATCCACACCATGATTAAGAACTCGTTGTACAAAATTTGTAAATCTTCTGAAACCGTGTCACCCTACGTATCTATTAATCCCTAACAAAGAAATGTATAATACTTGAAAAGTTATTTTGGTCTAATTTGTATAAAGACCTACTCAAATAAAGTTTTCGAACAAGATTTCTATCCAATCCTATGAGAAGGAAAAACACACAACTCCGGATCAAACCTTGAAAACCAGTCATCATGCCATTTTACCACTCTAAATCATAACATGTTGAAACTTCGTGCCACTAGGGAATGGACAATAGCTGGGAGTAGGACCGAGAAAATTTGAGGTGCCCACACTAACAAGGTTGTGAAATATCGTGAATCTATGACTAGAACTGCCATCCTATTAAACTTACTTCAGGAATTATTGTAACTCACCAAATCACAAAAAAGGGAAAACCAATGGCAGACAACCTAGGTACCCTCCCACAAACAAAGAGAAACCTTTAAACCGTCTAGTAAGACCCAAATCTGTTGTGAGTACCAACATCTCTTCCCAGACACCATTTTATCGGATAACATAAACTAAAAACCGGGACGGATTTCGCGTTAAGGAGGGTAGACTATAACCACCTGTAATTTTCCAAACATTATTTTAATGATAAAAACTAACTTATTATTACTTGACAATTTATTTGAGCATTTTTAAGGTTACATGATTATTTTGGAAAGTTATTTCACACACTGTAGCATACAGTAACCCTCCAAGCTACTTAATTTTATCAAGAAAGGTGAAGTAATCACTTCCTGACACTTACTGACAATTTATATACAAAACCGAGAAGTCATCTTGCTTTTCTGAAAAACACGACACCACACGCGTACCGACACAACCCTAGTAACGGCATGAATCCAATATTTGTTATCCTGAATCAATAATTGTGTTTTTATATTACTTTTACAAAAACGTTCTCATAAATCATATTTTTCGCGCCCACGCTAACCTGGAAAACTCCAATTTCACCAGAGCTCAACGGAACACGGGGTACACTTAATACACTTATTAGTACTAATAATAATAATAAATTTTTTTCTCTCCTACCTATACCTAAATAACACCGCCCTTTTATCTTCTTCCTCTTTGTTCTCTTTCTCTATCTCGATATCACCCCTCATCAACACCGATCCATCACCATCATCTGTTTTCACCCCGTTCCACAAGGGTAATGGGTTTATCTTGAAAATCAAAGGCGATAGTTGTTTTTCCTCAAAGAATATGGCACCACAACCGACATAGCAAAGGAAAGAGTCAAAGCATCTACTTTATTTTTCTTTTAAACCGCCACCGTTCCACAGGGGAGACACCACTTACATCTCAAAGGGTGTTCGTTCATTTAATAAACTGAGTCAACTCGACTCAGCCGAGTCGACTCAGTGAGTGTGATAGACTGGGTCTAAATATGATTTTGTTGGATTGGTTTTGGTTTGCTTCATTTGAAACGAGTTGAGTTATATAACCCATTTGAGTTTCGAGTTAACTCAGTCGAGTCACGAATCAATAATGGGCCAATCTTGGATTTGAGTTATGGTGGTTGTGGTCTTATGTTGAATCGGGTTGGGTTAAAACCCGACTAGGGTTGGATTTGATTTGTTTAATTGTCTTGTGTTGGTCTCGGTTGGGTCTTTGGGTTTACCTATTCATTTATTTTGGCTCCTTTGTTACGAATCTGGATTTGAATCTACGTATTTCCATATATGTTGTTGATGGGTTTTGAAAATAGTCACTGCTTTGGATGTGTTTGTTTTGCGGTAACAGTGAACCCGTATGAGGTGTCTATTGTTTTTTTGGTTCTCGGCAGATAAGAAACCACAAGGACGTGGTGCGACTTGTTCTCGGTTCAATGAGACACCCACCTAGGGTGTACTCTTTTGGTTTGAGTTCTGGTTCAACGACCCACGTAGGGTACGTTTTTGGTCTCGGTTAACATCAACAACCCACATAGGGTGTTTCTCGTGATACGGTTTGTCAAACACAAAACGTAATAGGAGCGTTTTCATTTGGTTTTAATATTCATGATTTGTGTTTAATTGTGAATTGTGAATTTGTCGAAGAGGGTTTCAGGTTGTTTTCAGTCAAGTTAGGGTGCGCTTAGGGGTGTTCATCGGTTCGGTTCTCGGTTAATTGGTTTATTCGGTTCGGGTTGTTCGGTTAAAATTTTTTTTTGAGTCATAACCGAAAACCGAACCGAACCGAAAATATTTGTGACCGAACCGAACCAAGAACCGAACCGAAGTTCGGTTCGGTTATGGGTCAAAACCGAAAACCGAAATTTTGTACTTGAATATTGAACAACATTTATATTTACTCTAATATTGAACCATAACAGTCTTGCATACACATATTGATATGTATGTCAAATGATTAAACCTAGTGAATAGAACATACATCATCCAGATACATAAACTTTCCTAAGAAATAACTAATCATAGCACATGACCCCATGACAGTATGCCAAAATATATGCAAAACGACATAACTAGACAAGTTTTAACATCTATTGAACACAAAATACCCTAACATCATAGGACCTAGGGTTAGTCAAGTTATATTTTTTTAATTAATATATAAAAAATATTAAATATTAATTATAATTCGGTTTTCGGTTCGGTTCGGTTGTCAATATGCTAAACCCATAACCGAACCATAAACCGATTAAAATGTTCGGTTCGGTTCGGTTTTTACCAATTCGGTTCGGTTAAGAATTCGGTTCGGTTATTTTCGGTTCGGTTCGGTTTCGGTTTTCGGTTACTGCGGATATTACCGATCCATGAACACCCCTAGGTGCGCTTGTGTTGCATTTTTGAGTTTATGTGTGGACTGGGTTTGTATTTCGAATCAGGTTGGGCTCAACAGCCCACTTAGAGTGTGTTTGTTTTTTTTTAAAAAAAATGAGTTGAGCCCAACCGATTTAGTAAAAGTGTTTGAGTTATTAAATTTGTTATGAATCATTTTAGTATAATTAATTTGTGTTAACATTTTACGAATATGAAACATTTGACAAACGTGATCTATTGGTTTTGACCTTAGTGATCCTTGGTTCGTTTTGGTAAATGTAGAATGTGACATTGGGATTAATACTTGGATTGTGACAATAATTATTGGACTATATTGGATTGATTACATTTAGATAATTATTGGACTGAAATGAATACAATATATTATGCTCATAACGAATTTAATATATTTGATTCGCAACGAATATACAATAAGGAAATAATGACTAATAATCAATTGATACTTTTTATTAATTTTCTATTAATTTGTTTTGAGGAAATTTATTTAAGTCACGATGACTTGGGAATGCTGTATAAATGGACGTGTCATGCCGAAATTTATAAAACATTCTAAACTTATACTTTTATATTTAAATCTCTTTTATTGTTATAAAACCCGACAATAATCGAAACTTTTAGTTTTATTAACATGAAAACTTTTACCATGTGATATACTAATTTGAGTTTTCTTTTAAAACTTAAATTACCGTTCCAAAACTTTATTTATTATTTCCAAACTATTCGGGATTATTGGGCAAATACCGAAACGTACTAATTGACTTGTTTTATTGGCGTTTTCCTTGTAACTATTTTCCTTGACTTCTTTTGTCATTCCTTTGTCGACTCAAGTTCTCGTTTGTACTTTTCTCGACAGTGTCGATTTTCTATTCCTATTTGGCGTGAGTATTCTTGAATCTATGCTGTCTTACCACCACACGAAACGTTGATACTAAACTTTTACAAACTTTGATATGAGTAATCTACGAAAACTAAGACGCTTGTCTTTTGAAACTCTTTTACTTTACGAGACGTATTCTAAGATAACCATATACGTATTAGGTTGTGCCGATCCGGTACCGTTGTGCCTGTACTCTCGATACCGTTGTGTTTTGCTCTTGATGCCAGTTGTGACCGTTGTGATATTTTGCGTTGCTGCATACTGAGGTGAGTTCATGGCCCCTACCTTTACTTGTTTTATAAATGTTTTGGGGAGAATACATGCTCGTTTTTAATTAAACTCAATGCTTGTTTATACTTAAACTCATTACTTGATCTTACTTGAAAACATGATTTATTTACTTATTGCACACTGGTTTACCTTATTCTAAACACAAGTGTTTAAATAATATATGTGAGTATATAGCCTGACTTTACATATACTTGTTTTACAAACCTTGGGGTGAGAAACACAACTAATACTTTATTTTCTCAAAACTATTGCGTAGTTAGCCTAAGACCCTGAACCCACTGTTATGCCCACCTTCATGAACCGTTAATTCATGCTAGGAAGCGCGATTGATATAAATAGATCTATTGGGGTGACTCCCCCGTTCGGTTGGCCAGACAGGTCAATGCGGGCGTATACCAAGTCGGATTACGAGTGTATTGGGTTAAACACTCGCTATGGGCCCCTATTATTATTATTATTTATGTGCTACATTGTAGCGCACTGAACTGTCGAGCTTCAGTTGCATGAACTTAGTGCTAGCGTAATAGACTATTTATTTTGTGTGACATTATATTCGTTGTAATGGTCACATACCCTACTTGTAACACCCCAACCCGAGAAGGGTCAAAATGTAACATTATGGTGACAATCAGAACATAAACGCAAGCGAAAGACTTTATTAATTACAAGGTTACATAAATTCTTTCGAGGAAAAGATAAAATACTAAGTCTGAAACAGAATAACTTCTAAATGAAACACAATCCCAAACAAAGTCTAAATGAAAGATAACTCCAAATCTAATCCAACGCAAGTGGGTAACTATCGTCAGGGTGGTCCACTAAAGCTCCTACTCTCATCACTCAATCCCAGCATCCAGCTTGATACCTGCTACAGGGAAAAGAAAATGCGGCTGAGCTTAAAAAGCCCAGTGAACAGATATAAACAAACGAAAGGTAATAAGCGTATACGAAATGAATAACCGGATGTATCCAAGAGAACCTGCTAAACAAGATGCCATACAGAATATGGAACATATGAAAGGAATCAAAGCATAATAATGAACATAAATTGGATATCAATATCAAGGAAATGCCCAACAAATCATATAACAAATTGTACATGGAGTAGCTAGGTCGATGTACCAAATAGTGAAATGGGGTGTATTGCACACACACAAGTCCATTCATAAGCATATATCAAATCATAACTGAACAAATACCTAGGATGCATCCATACGCTCCCTTCAAAACAGAGATACATATGCCAGTTCTAGACTAAACATACATATAATATACACGGGCCAGGTGCG
>CP139504.1:104600242-104946056 GCA_021014915.2 Artemisia tridentata subsp. tridentata
ATTCAGCTTAACCCATATGAGCGTTATAGATAAAACACAAATAAATTAACCTGTCTGATGTGTTGGCCCATTTGATCTTATTTCTGTTCAACCAAATCCGACCCATTATATATAAAACACATGACCCATATCGATTCATGTACAAGTATATGGTTAGAATCGCCACCTCTAGGCTTTAAGTGAAAAAGGCTTCACGGGTTATTCGAATAAGATGTTGAAGACACTTAAAAGAGATAATTTAAGGGGGGATCTTGTACTCGGTCAAGTATCGTTAAAAGAGATGAACATTGGGTTTTGTCATAATGTATCTTTGATCTTCCACAGGGATGGAGGGGTTTATGATGGCACATTTGAACTAATTATGCCTGCCAACGCACCTGCCTTAGAAACTCAAATCAATCACATAGCATCTGATATGATCAGTTATACTCAAGCTTTGCACGATCCACAACATGGTGGAATAGAACATCAAGGTAATGAACTTATGTCCATAGACAATCTCGATCATCAAAGATTCATGGACAACCTTAATTATATATATGAAGATGCACCAATGATGATATGGACATCATGAATTAGTCAAAGAGATGCAACATGAGCTACATTTTGAGTTTAAGCTCAAATGAGCACTCCTACACAAAATGATATAAGTATTGTAACTTCATATAAACTACTAAATAAAGGGTGAGTGCCACCTATCGGCGTCCCCAAACTCGTCTGACTCCCACTGCCAGCATGAGGAGGTAATTTGCAGTTTTCTGTGAGCAAATTTTGTATGTTGTATCATGTATATGTCGGTTCCTTGAATAGAGAGCCAAAGGAAGACAATGTCACTCTTGGACCAGCTACCCGTGAAGGAGAGCTTGCATTTGGTGTTGCTCACATCTTTGCTTCTTTCAATGATACCTTCATTGTAAGTTAAAATAATTAGTTTTGTTTTCTGGATTTTAAAGCATTATACTTTACACCATGTGGTTACTTACATATATTTTTATTGCATCACGTGACTGATATCTCTGGACGTGAAACCATGGTTCGGATTACTAGTATAATCTATGCTCAGTACTCAGTTTATTAAAACAAAGTTGATATTTAGTTACACTAGTTTGTTTGCTATTTACTGATGTGTGTTCTTGTGTTACCAGGTGGGATAAAAGTGAAGGCTGATAGGGAAGAGTCATCTCCCTATGCTGCTATGCTTGCTGCCCAAGATGTTTCAACCCGATGCAAGGTATGTTTTGATACCTTTTTCTGTGTTTTAGTTGGCAATAATTATAGTTAATTTATTTATGGGTTTGTTTATTAACATGTTTTTGTTGTTGTGATGACAGGAGCTCGGTGTCAATGCTCTTCACATCAAGTTGAGGGCAACTGGAGGAAACAAGACTAAGACGCATGGTCCTGGTGCCCAGTCAGCACTCAGAGCTCTTGCTCGTTCTGGCATGAAGATTGGTCGCATCGGTATGATTTTTTATATATGATCTTATGCGTTGTAACGATAATGATTTGTTTTTTTCAACACTAATGTGTTTTTTGTTGTTTCTAAAGGACGTGACTCCCATTCCAATAGACAGCACTCGTCGCAAGGGTGTTTTTTGGTTGAAGGACAAATTGAACCACGTGTTTCATAGAGGTCAAGCTTTCCTTAATTGAATTTAAAATTAGTTGATTAGATTAAGCTTTTTCTCTATCTCTTTATATATGTCACTGGCTTATGGTTGCCATTTCTATTCTGCAGCTTCTCGAAATTGCACAGAACATTGTGGATCTACTTTCACTTTTGTTCTACCACACAAAGTGCCAGACTTGAGTGAAAGTTCAGATGAAACTGCTGAATATCAAGATATGGATGATAACGAATTCATGGAAGATGATAAAACTTGTGGCTTTTTCCAGTTCAGCCCACAAACTTTAGGTTCACTTTTCTTTTCTAATGGATCACGTCAAACATACGAGTTACAACGAAACGTACATGGTTTTAACAAGATAGATAGATCAAGTATTCTAACTGATCAAGGTAACACAGACCATGATGATCAATATCGTCCATTTCATAATCCTTGCATCAAAAAAACGGGCCGTCGGATATGGGTTTGACAAGAGACTTGATGAGGGTAAATTCTGGTAAAACCTTGGGGAGCATTTCTAGCAATACCCTTGAAAGATCTAAGTCAACAGAAAGACGTAAAGTTCTTCTTGTCGAAGATCATGTTGTGAATGTGATGGTAGCAAAGCGGATGAAGAAACAATTGAATCAAGACATGGATGTTGTGAATAATGGTGTTGAAGCTCTGAGTGCTGTTCAACGTGGTGATTATGGTCTCATTCTTATGGTATTTCCTTTTCATGTCCCTATCAATGTGCCTTGTATAGTATTATCCTTATGCCGCTAGTCCATAAAATTCCTCTCTTTCAAAGTCAAAATGCTGATGTGTCTGCCTTCAAATGTTTGTGGTGATTTAATGTTACAGGATGTATGCATGCCAGTAATGGATGGTCTTCAAGCTAAAAGGCTAATTAGGAGATCTAAAATGGATTCCTTGTCTCCCCAGGAAGAAAAAAGTCATAAAGACGGTAGACACGAAACTATTTTTGGAAGAGGTTAGAAAGATTCAAGCTGCTGCAGATGATGCTGCTGCAGATGATGAATATGTTAAAGCACGGGAACGTTGTCCCCTAGAACTTGTGAACAAATTTGAACCATTAACTCAAGAGAATGAGGAGATAGTTGCAGCAGATTACGAACATGTTGGAGTTCAGAGACGGAATAACAAGGATCATCGGTTGTTAATTAATTCAGATCTAAAAAAGACAGAAAAATCAGAAAAGAGCCAAAGAGAATGTAAACTTAATACAAGAGTTGGAACCATATCGCGATGCCAAGAATAATCAACCTGCTGCAGATTCTGAACATGTGGAAGCACGGGGAATGAAATATGGTAAACATGTTCCCCAGGAAAATCTGAACCAACTTGAAGCATTAACTCGAGAGAATGAGAAGATGAAGTTGGAAAATGAGAAGCTGAAATTGGAGAATGAGAAGCTGAAGTTGGATGATGAGTGAAATCAATTTTAAGTCATTTAAAACTTTCTTTTAACAAACAAGATGATAGTGGAGTCGGTAAATATTTTGGTCTATCTAGTGTATTAAGTGGATATTGAAGAGTTGGTTTTGATTCAATGTGATTTGAGTAGCTTTTGTCCCAATTTGTTGATTCCATACATCAGTACCCATAAGTGCATCAGTTTTGAGTAGCTTCCTTCTAACTGTTATGCCCTCTGTCATGGCCAATATATTTTTTCTTGATTCCAGCCGTCATAGTAATCCATGATATTGTTGTTCAGATTGTATCTGTTGGGATTTAAGATGCTGCTGCTCAGAATGGATACTACTTCTCATGGTACTAATTGGAAAATATTGTGTCATTCTACTTCTAGGCTTAATTATACTACTGCTGGTGTATGTCATTCTACTGCTAGGTTTAATCATACTACTGCTGGTGAAAGAATGACACTTTTCTGCAACTGATTATTTTTTGGGCAACTTATTTTTTTTGGGCAACTTTTGTATTTTGGGCAACTAATTGTATTTTTGGGCAACTATACCAGCAGGAACTACATAATTCCTGTGGGTATAGTTGGGCAACTTTTGTATTTTTTGGGCAACTTTTCCAAAAAAATACAAAGTTGCCCAAAAAATACAAAAGTTATTTGGCAACTTTTGTATTTTTTGGGCAACTTTTCCAATAAATACAAAAGTTGCCCAAAAAATACAAAAGTTATTTGGCAACTTTTGTATTTTTTGGGCAACTTTTCCAACAAATACAAAAGTTGCCCAACTATACCAGCAGGAACCAACTATACTAACAGCAGAAATGAAATAACTTCTATTTTAATAATTCCTGTGGGTATACTTGGGCAACTTTTGTATTCAAAGATCGTCACACGCATATTATTGCTACGCAATCCCACAAATTGCACACAAAATAGCACTACATTAAACAAAGTTTGAATATAAACAATCCATAGGATTCTGTTTTTCTGTTTCATTGACATCCTAATATGACCATTCAAACAGGCATGATTAAGTAGTTAAAAAGCAACAAAAACAGCACCAATCCCGCCAGTGCGATTAAACAGTTAAACTACATGGTGATATTCTATTGGTAGAGAAGAACAACAAATGTCACAAGTCTTGATATATTAGATCAACATACATGCATGATACACCATTCTGATATGCAACTTTAACACAATTGAAAATACAAGAATATCAGTTGATAAGGCACCACAGGTTTCAGTAAAAAAACTACAAAAGAATAACAAGAATTGAATGTATAAGACTTTGCCTTCTGAAGGGTGCTCAAATCCAGAATCTACAATGGCTCGAAGAAGCTCTGGTTTCAGCAAGAAGTCTCGGAATCCGGAGCTGTGAATTCCAACGTAGCCCTTGCAACATTGATTCAAGTAACAAGTTAATATCTTGGATCATCAACGTCATGATTAATAATGAATTACAAGCCACAATAACATCGATGAACTTCCACATGCAATCATTTACAGCCAAGTGAAGTATTTCATTTAGAAAATATGCAAGTGAGTTAATAGCTACAATAGTTACATGGTCATGTAGTTGTGTTATCTCTAATATCAAAATGGTAAAACAAAATAAAAACAAGCTAAAAAGAAACATGAAAAATGGTTTGAACAAGTCTAAAGTTGTCCATAGCGTAATATAAGTGCATACACACGTATACAACCCTTCAAGATTATATAACTAAAAATAGTAAATAATGCACAAGTTGTAATCAGCATTTGAAACACTAATTAAATGTTGAAGTATTCAAATTTATGTGATAGAAAGTACTTGAGGTCAATTCAAACCATTTTCATAAGGTTCAAAAAGACCCATTTTCATAAGGCGCTCACAGCTTGAGCTATGATCAGTCAAAATTAGTAGGAAAAAGAAAGAATCAGAACTTACATGCTCATTAGGAACTTGTGCAATTTCGAGAAGCTGCAGAATAGAAATGGCAACCATAAGCCAGTGACATATATAAAGAGAGAGAGAAAAAGCTTAATCTAATCAACTAATTTGAAAGATGTACCAGAAGTAACATTTTGGCCATCGCCACCAACAACATTAGTTAAGCTATTGGGCCACCTAAGGAGGCAAAACCCACACAATTTTCAACAACAGATACATAATAAGTGTTAGGTAGCAAGATGGGTAGATCAAGTCAAAATAGGCAAAGTTATTATGCTTGTCACACAATTAGACAAGAAGTGCAGTAACACCAACATTAGAATGAGATGACTATATAACATTGTAGCTTACCTTGGGGCGAACTGGACGCGTCCCAGGAAAGTCCTTAACAAGGCAACTAATAACTCATTTTCCTATATCCCACCTCCTATTTGTTTCTAGAACATCACCAACCATAACAAGCGGAAAACTATCCTTTCCATCTGCCAAGACAAGCAAAAGTTTGGTTCATGTAAACTTTTATTTTTAACTATAAAAGACAGTTAAATTAAGCTATTTAATATCTGGGGTTAATAATAATTTCTACCGTTATTATACTTTTTGAAAATGTTCATTTTTGGATGTCTTTGATCTCAAACGGGTCAAATTGATAAAATCGAAAAGATTAGCCAAAATGACGTGTACTCCAACGGGTTGAAACTCACCCAAACTCTACTTCTATTTTTTTTTATGCATACAACCTTCTATGCATTGTATTCAAATATCTTGATTTTTAATATAAAATGATAAGGGTCCAATGGGTTTAGATATGCACCTTTACCACACAATCCAAGTCTACGAACAACAGCTTTAACACTTGAAGCCAACTCCTGAACAACATGAAGCAAAATGTCAGTTGCAACTTGATCCCCTGCCTTTGATTCTTCTCAATATTATTCTCTGTCATCAACACTCGAACATTCTCAACTTCATCCCATTTCCTTCTTTCTGCATACATATTCGACAACAACACAAAGTTCCCAGAATTCCAAGGCTCTAGGACTATAAGCTCCTTAACTGCTACTTCCGCAATCTCCATATAACCATGATCACGACAAGAACTTAATAGAGCACCCCATAACGCGGCATTTGGCTTCATCGGCATTGATTTTACTAAATCAAAAGCCTCTTTTACCAATCCACCACGCCCAAGAAGGTCAACCATACACCCGTAATGCTCAAGCTTAGGCTCAACGTGATGCTTTGAAACCATTAAAGCAAATAGGTCTTTGCCTCTCTGAACCAACCCTGAATGTACACAACATGTTAACACCCCAACAAACGTCGACTTGTTAGGTTTAAAACCTTTCTTAATCATCTCAACATATAAAGCTAACCCCTTCTCCCCATCCCCATTAAACGCCAAACCTGAAATCATGGCATTCCACGAAACCACATTTTTCCCCGGCATATCCTCAAAAACCAAAAAAGCATCATCCAAACGCCCACGCTTACAATAAAAATCCACCACCGAATTCCTTACACTAACATACTTCTCATAAACTCCACTCGATTTTGCAAAAGCATGAATCCACTCCCCAACAAAATATTGCTCGGCTTCAGATAAAGTCAGAAATGAAAAGTAACTACATACAAATGAAATGAAATGAAAACGCCTGTCCGTAACTACATACAAATGAAATGAAAATTTACAAAATCAGAAATGAAAAGTATACCGACGAGCGGCGGACGGTGACCGCCGGAGAGTGAGGTTCAATCGCCGGAAAAAAAAGTGATGTTAGGGTTTTGCCCCGCTTGTAATCAGAAATGAAAATTACACGGATGTTCAGTGTTCGTGGAGTCCGGTGGAGGTGGCGTCGGATGGCGGTGGCGACGGGTTTTTGGGTGGTTGTGGTGGTGTGAGTTGTGAGAGGAGAGGGCTGTAAGATTTATATTATTAGTTGGTTTAATCAGTAAGAGTAGAGTAGAGCAAATATAAAATTACCAAAATATCCCTGTAAACACAAACAGTACTGTCACTATTTGGTCGGTGACGTGGCATCATGTGGTTCGTCGGATCAGTTGCCCTGGTCTAAGGGGAGAATTTTGTGAGATCGGGTCGGATAGTCTTAGCACTTGGGCAACCGGGGTATTTTAATAATTATCCCTAAAATAAGTAATA
Organism: Artemisia tridentata subsp. tridentata; assembly: GCA_021014915.2. Taxonomy (NCBI): domain Eukaryota; kingdom Viridiplantae; phylum Streptophyta; class Magnoliopsida; order Asterales; family Asteraceae; genus Artemisia; species Artemisia tridentata. The sequence continues at coordinate 104,607,391 of CP139504.1, forward strand.
TCCGATTATAGGAACCTGCTGTAATACACGTACAAGAGGTAATGCGGCATTTAAATTCAAAACCTATTCAAGTTTATATCCACAACAAATACTTCATAAATATTAACAATGCAAAATCATTTTTAAGTCAGTCAAGGATTTCATCCAACATTTGGACTACGCAAACAATCCACAAAACTTTAAAAAGCACACAACTTAATTAGGCATTTCGTCGAACACTTGGTCTACACATACAATCAACAACACTTTTAACACATTCAAACACCAGATTCAAATTCATATCCACAACACAAAATCATTTTTAACTCAGTCAAGCATTTTAACACTTCCCCACATGACAATCAACCAGCTCCATTCAATTTTAACTCAGTCAAGCATTTTTCAACACCATGAATAATCTAAAATTAATACTAAAAAAGTTACAAGAGCTTATCAGAAGCAACAGAAAATGAATCATTATATATATTCTCCGATCAACAACAATCACAACTAACCTGAATCTCAACTGTGACGAAGACGATGACGTAAAAAAACCACCAGGCAAAGGTGTTAAAGAGGACTTATCAGAAATCACCAAAAGCCTAACTCACCAGTTTTGGGGCGCCAATAACAACCGGACTGTAACAACCGCCTGATTTTAATTGAATGATTTTAAACAATTAGGGTTTCGTGGTGGTTTGGGGATTTGAGAGAATTGGGGATCTAAGAGAGAGATGAGAGAGACGAGTGTGAGTGTGTGTGTGTGTGTACAGTGTGTATGTTTAGGGGGTTAGGTAGAAAGTATGGAATGACTAAAATGCCCCTCAGTATATGTGTTCATTTTAATCTAAACCGTTGGATGGAAGAAGGATGGATGGTTGAGATCTTGTTATTTGTTCTTTAGATAAATGTTGTTTCGTATTGAACTTTTCTCATTTGTACATTATGCTTAGGTAGTTGTATATATTGGTGATGGGGTGTTTTAAATTAAGCATTAATTGTATGTAAGAAATAGTGTTTTTTTTTAGTTTGATTTGTGCTTTACATACATATTATGTTTTTTTGACTTATATTTGCTTAAAATCTATTTTAGTAATTCTTAAAATAATAAATATGAGGGAAGTGCATCCCTATAATGTAGTATAGATATGAGTGTCCCAATCATTTCCAACCTGAATTATTTTGTTCTGGAAAAAGCAACTTTAAGTTGGATGGAAGTCTTTTATCGTGTTCCAGCATACGGAATCAATTATTGGTTACTATTGTATTTGTATTTGTGTCAATTGGTCAATAGTTTTCATATGTACACCCCCTAGTTATTATAAGTAAACTTTTATATAGTATTATTAGTTTTGAGTTGATCGTTAAAGCTACGTTGTCAATAAGTTTAAAAGAATGTTATCACTATGAAATGCATTTTTCAGTGAGATACATATCGTTAAATAGTTATAGTATATTTTTTTGTGTCCTGATCATTTGCATGACATGGTAAGCGACACGATTTGATTCATAATTTCTCGTTTTGTATACATGTACCCGAAAAAGTATAACTTGACCCGCTCGATTAACCGTTCAACTTATTGACCCGTGAATCTTATCATTGTGGCTAAGTAAAAGAACCACTTTAGGTTTTCTCTTGGGTCCGCCATTGACAATTACGTTACCAAACACTTTTATTAAGCAAACAGTTACTGCTATTACTAACTGATACTGCTCACTGCTACTGTTAGTTATTGTTGTTAACTACAATTGTTGACTGCTAGTGCTACGTTTCACCAAACATACCTGATATCTCTCTTACATGTAAAGAGAAAATTCATTTACGAGACATTGTTTGACAAAAGTACCTTTATTACCCTTTTCATTTATTTTGAAAATTCAAAACAAGTAGCTAACAATAACAAATGATAAATCTTTGTGTTAAATGCCTATAGATGGATTCTGAAAGAATGTTTGGATGTTGCTCATATGAATGTTGAATAGTTAAAGTATGGGGACATGCATGAACTGCTTATATACTGAAATAAACCCCATCCTCAGTAAATTACTACTCACGACGGTCATGATACGTATGTGGTGTGATTTGAGTGTGGAAAATCATATGTTTGGTTTCTCACGTTCGTTAAAGACTTCAAGTTTTGACCAGATTCAAGAGTTGGGGTAACAATCACGTGATGACTCTCGAGTGTGTGTTGTGTGTGTGAAGATTGATTAGCTTCACATTGGAATTGAGTTGGTCCATTTCGTGGAAATGGACTTCCATTTATAGAGATGCATTTAGGATTTTGTGCCACCCATGAATGCGATCTAATGATTTAAGGACAGTCCATGTGGTGGTCATCCAAGGGAAGAGACAAGAATGACACGTGGTGTGGCCTTCTTGGTCTGGTGGGTGCAACATTACTTCTAAGCCAATGAGGTAGTGACATGTGTTGTGTAACAATTCACATTTTTTATTGGAACAGTCAACTGTATAGCATTACATATTTATATAATGCTTACTGTATGCTTTAACTTCTTGTATAGTTGAATGTCTCAACAAAAAAACTAGCAGGGTACCCGCGCGATGCGGCGGCGGGTACCCTGTGACTATATTTTACGGCGAACAAATGTTGTTCGGTTACGTGTTTTTTTTCTAACAATAACCGTACAAATGAATGATAATTAAAATTAAAATAATTTAAGCAATAATAATGATATATCACTTCTTAGCATTGACTAAGAATAGTCTCAAATGCTTTATATGTTAGTAGAGATAAATAAATAATGAAAATTCGAATAGTCCGAAACAACCTTAGTCCAATAAATATACCAAAAATCAACACACAAAGCCTTATATCACCAAAAATCCGAATACCCTCTAATTATACCCGCCTCAAACGAATTGTGCCAAAATGATTATAGCCCATGTAAAATTTTCAAATGCTAGCCCATTAAATCCCGTAGGCCTGGTCCAAAAAAGAGTTACCCATAATTGTGTACCCTAATTTCACTCCAATATTGCACCCCCATCCAAGTGTAGTCAAACACAAAATAAAACACATCTCATACACCCTTGTCTTCTCGTTTTATAATCACAACGATAATCACAGCCACCCTTATCATCTTCCTTAAAAAACGTTGTGTTGCTAACCATATCATGATAACCACAATAAATCTATATCATTTTTTCTTATCAAATACCCTTTTGTTGCTCGTATCTTGTCAAAGGAGACAAGATATAACAGCCCGTTAGTTATTTGTTGAAGATTTGTTTGAGATGGGTTTTGTTGTTGGTTGAGGTAATATTTTCTTTCGAAGCAAGATCGATGATGGGTTATTGTTGTTGTTGGTTGATTGTTCTTCCTCTGCTTTTCTTTTTTCGTTTGACTTAGAACCAAAAGCAAAAGTAACAGATTCATGTTTTGGGCTACTGGATCTCGAATTTTTGTTTCGGGCTGCTGAATCTCAGATTTGTGTTTTGGAAGCTTAATTATATTGTACATTGCGGTTAAATGGTTGTATTTTTTTGGTGAAGGGGTGTTTTTAATAGTGTATTAATTGTATTAGATGAGTAGTGTTTTTTTTAATAAAATTCATTGTTTTGTATTTGTACATGAGGTGAGATCCCCTACAAAAACCTAATATCTAAAAAATAAAATAGATGATCTCAACCATCCATCACACTTTCATAAAATGGCTAAGATTTAAGCAGAAAGTAACAAAAGAAGGGAAAAAACGTCATTTTCATCTTCAATAAAAGAAAAAAATAACTTGGATCCATCTCATTTTATTGAGATACTTTCTCTCTCCTCAAAAACACACACAAACAAATTTCTCTCTCATCTCCTTACTCCACCATCGACCTTCACCTATAACCGCCGTCGGAATCACCATGAAACAACCTCCAGAATCATCGGAATCACATCAAGATCGTCAAAATCACACGAATCAAAATAAATACACCGAACACTAGTACAAAAATGGGATTTAGTCACACATGTGGTTTTTCGAACAGCCACACAGTAACTTATTTGTGTGACTAAATGTACCAGAATAAAATAAACAGCCACACTTGATCCGACTTGTGTGACCATTTCGAAATTACATCTGAGGCTACAACCACACATTTGAATATTTTAGTGACTATACGTATCTGGTAAAAAAAAATTGATTTTTTAGTCACTTATAATTTGGGACGTGTGACGGATACAAATAAGTTTGAAACATTAGTCACACTATATATATACACATGTGACAAATATATGTCACACAATTGAAAAGTGTGACAAAAATCCATATATGGTCACACGAAGTAATTGTGTATGTGGCAAAATCATATACTCAAGTTTGTCACACATTATTTAAACGTGACTGCTAGTTTTTGTTGAAAATTTAGCCACATATGAATTTGAAATGTGTGACAATTGAAAAATAAGTTTGAAATATTAGTCACGATATGCATTTAAAAGTGACAAATATATGTCACACACTTGAACAGTGTGACCAAATATCATATATGGTCACACTAAACCATAGACATACATTAAGTTATTTCATGTGTTAAATTTATATGTAATATTTTACATGTATTGCACTTAGTTTTTCCCAAAATAAAATTTCCCTCTACACTTTTCACAAGTCCGCCTAAATTTTTCCCAAAATCAAATTACCCCTCCTTCCCAAATATTTCATTGACCCGCCCATCTTTCTCGATACTCCCTCCCAAATATCATTTACACCAAACTAGATCTGGTCTTCTTCTATCTCCTCACAACTCTCCTCACCAAAGCCACCGCTCCCACCACCACCACCACCACACTGGTACCAAGACCACCGCTCGCACCACCACCACACTCGCACCAACACAAAGGGCTAAAAGTCTGCTTGCGATACCATGTGCTCATCGTATAATAATTAGTGGCACCCCAATTCAAAATAATCTAAAGGTATGCAGTTATGTAATTACACCATATATTTATGTTAGCACATATATACTTGCTATATTCGATGTATATCTTAAATCACTTTATTGATCTTTTTGTTATGCAATCCAGGAACTGTGGGCTTTGTTTAATTTCGCCTGTCCATAGCTTCTTGGTGACATGAAATGGTAGGATTTTATTCTGATCTCATATGCTTGTAACAAGTTTTGTTTAGAGTTTTTTCTTAAATCTAACAGCAATGTGCTTACTATTTCTTTTGTTTTCTTACCGTTATTGTGCCATGTTTGTTATTTTTTTTTCTCAGTTTTAAGGACAAATATGAGGCGTTAATTCTTCGTGGAAATGAAAAAAATGCATCTGATAGAGATAAGCTCATTGGTTCAGCTGTTGCACAGGTTAGTCCCCTGTAGATTATGCACTGTACACCCTTAATATAATCTATTGATATGATTGATACTATAGCCATGAGCCCATGACACATTTGACTGTATAATGATAAGGTTTTTAGCTATTTGACAGTTAACATTCATTTATATTCAAGGATTTAATTGTATATTGGATAGTGTTAATGAATTGAGATGTCAAAGCCTTTAGCAACATTATGGATGTAATTGCGTTGTATTTGCTATGTTTTTGTGACTCTGCAACTTCAATGCTTAGAACCATTTTGCTCAATTTTTACTTGAATACCTCACTTCTTTTTGCTAATTATTGCAGTTTCAGTATGTGGAAGTGTTTGGTTGTGGCTGCTACTTTGTCTTCTGTTATATCATACTAACTCTTGTTTTCAATTGTAAACAGGATTTAAGAAAATGTATCTAGCCTAATTTCATTCGTCGTCTAAAAAATGAGTTGTTTTGTGATGATGGTGGTTCAAATACAGCTAAGCTTTCTATATAGGACGAGATCATTGTATGGTTAAAATTATCTAGTTGCCAGGTATCGTTAATAAGCATTCACCCATATAAGAGTAATAAGAAATGGTTTTATGATTTGTTTAAAACTTCAGCATATGTTTTCTAAAATTTGAGATATTTTGGTTGAAGCGGGAACTGCCTGGTACTGGAGATATGAACTGCCTGGTGTGAACGATCAACTGTCTGCTCGTTTTGTTCTACTACTGCTAGTGAAAGTTAGTACTTCTAGTACAAAGTTAAGACTGCTCAGAGATTAAGACTGCTTGAAGTTAATACTGCTAGTGTATTAGTAATAACTGTTAGTTATAAGTTAGTACTGTTGGTTCATATAGTTAGTACTGCTTATATGATATGTATCAGTTATATACATTCCAATTTTATTGTATTTGAATTTGTTTTGATATATATTGATTTCTTAAATGTGACTAAAAGATGTATATAGTCACACTTATTAACACTTTTCGTCACTGTTTGTTTAATTCGTTGTGTGACTAAATATTACAAAAGGCCACGCAAACTAAAAATTCATGTGACCATTGGATGATCAATAGTCACACAAAATACACATTTCTTCACTTTAAAACAACGTATGGTCACACTTATTAATACTTTTGGCCACTTTTTGCTTAATTGTATGTGACTAAATACCCAAAACAAAAATGCTTTGTGTGACTAAATATTACAAAAGGTCACACAAACTAAAAATTAATGTGACCATTGGATGATCAATAGTCACACAAAATACACATTTCTTCACTTTAAACAACATATGGTCACACTTATTAATACTTTTGGCCACTTTTTGCTTAATTGTATGTGACTAAATACCCAAAACAAAAATGCTTTGTGTGACTAAATATTACAAAAGACCACACAAACTAAAAATTCATGTGACCATTGGATGATCAATAGTCACACAAAATACACATTTCTTCACTTTAAACATCATATGGTCACACTTATTAACACTTTTGGCCACTTTTTGCTTAATTGTATGTGACTAAATACCCAAAACAAACATGCTTTATGTGACAAAATATTACAAAAGGCCACACAAAATAAAAATTCATGTGACCATTGGATGATCAATAGTCACACAAAATACACATTTATTCACTTTAAACAACATATGGTCACACTTATTAACACTTTTGGCCACTGCTTTTTAAATTGTATGTGACTAACTTAAAGAAAAAAAACACACGTTGTGTGACTAAATCATCACAAACGTCACATTTATTATATATTCATGTGGCCATAGGATGTGAAATAGTCACACATACTAATAAATCCAACAAAACTTGTGCCTAATTAGTCACACATATTCGGGTTTTGGTCACTCTTTTTCAATGAAAACGGCCACAAACTAAACAATGTGACCATATGAACCCTATGGTGGCGCGACTTTTCGTCACACACACCCAAAAAAACGTGTGTGACTATATGCATATAGTCACACATTTTTGGTGTGACGAAAGCCCAGTTTTGTACTAGTCAAAATAAATACACGGAAAATCAACATAAAACCGCCGTCGTCTCCGCCGTTCCTCTTCTTCTGACTCAAAATAAAACTACCGAAGATCTGGTGGTAGTGATAGATAAGTGATTATGATAGATCCGATGGTAGTGATGGTGGCACCGGTGATGTGGTACGATGGTTCTAGATATGGTAGTATGGTGGTGTAGTAACGGCGGTTCTCGACGGATTAGGTGGTGCTCGCGTCGTTAACGGTGGTGCTGGTGAGTGTGATATATTGGTAGCAAATATGATGTTGGTGGTCAAGTGGTGTAAACAACTTTGATCTTCAAACTAATGGCAGAAGATAAAGATAAAGATGATGCTATAAGAGAAATTGAAGGTAAAATCTCTTGAGATTCTATATTGCGAGAAAAGTGTAAATCTCATAGGATTTTCACTTTGCTTTATATAAACTGGAAGTCGAAAATCCCTTGAGATTCTATTTTTGTTGTGTAATGTTGTGAGAAAAGTGTAAATCTCATGGGATTTACACTTTGCTTTATATAAACTAGAAGTAGAAAATCCTTTGAGATTCTATTTTTGTTATGTAATGTTGTGAGAAAAGTGTAAATCCCATGAGATACTAGACAAGCAGATAAGTTACTTATATTCTTGTTGTGTAATGTTGGAAGAAGATCTATTTTTATGTGGTCGTTTTGAGCCTTACTAGAGTAACAACAATTACGATACTAGATAACAGTGCTTCTGGAGCAACGTATGATTCAAAATATAAAGAAGCATGCTAAGTTCTTGTAAATATTTACTTTCTGTAGTAAAGTGTTGTATACAGAATCCCATGTGATTCTTTGATGAATCCCTTGTGATTCATACAGAATCACATGTGATTCTAGATGAATCCTTTGTGATTGAGACAGAATCCCATATCATTATGTTATTTATACAGAATCCTATGTGATTCTTTGATGAATCCCTTGTGATTCATACAAAATCACATGTGATTCTAGATGAATCCTTTGTGATTGTGACAGAATCCCATGTGATTCTAGATGAATCTCATGTGATTCATGTTGAATCCCAATTGACATTTTCCCAGAATTCTAGTAATTTATGCTCTTTTTTTTTATAATTTTGTAGAAAACGTTGTTTGCCTGTCATTTGAAGCTCTATGGTCACAAAAAACATGCTAACATTGGTAAAGTCAAGCTAAAAATTGCAAAGCTGAAGCCGAGTCGGAAGGCCAGTCTGACATGTTGAGGCTATTGATATTGTTACACGAGCTTAATGATCATGCGGAGAAGATGCTTGAATTAGCAAAGGAGTTTGATAAACTTGCTTCTCCTGAAAAGATGTCTATAATTGTTGAAGCAGTTAGGAATAGAGAGGAACGTGAACGTATCTAAGCAGTCAAGAAGAATATCGTCTTTTGTGAAGTTGAATGTCTTTTCTTTGAAGTCATTGAAAACATGTGAATGGTAGAACAATTTTTAATTGTATAAGATACATCAGTTTGTCCTTATGCTAGATCAGTTTGTCCAAGATAGATCATTTTATGTCCATGGTAGACCAGCAATACCATAACTAATCTTTTATGATTTTTTGTCAAGTAACATTAGTGTAGTTTCTTAGAAATCTGTCTTTTTTATGATATTTTCTGGTCAAGTATCTTTATGTGATTCATACAGAATCCCATGGAATTCTTTGATGAATCACTTGTGATTCATCCATAATCCATTGTGATTCTATATGATCTCTTGTGATTCATATAGAATCCCATGTGATTCATACAAATTACCCATGTGATCAAGTTATTGATGGTGTCTGATATTTTGTCAAGTAACATTAGTGTAGTTTCTTTGATGAATTACTTGTGATTCATCCTTTATCCTATGTAATTCATCCTTTATCCCATGTGATTCATAGAGAATCCCATGTGATTCATATAGATCATCAAAGAATCCCATAGGATTCATCAAAGAAACTAATGAACAACAATCGGCGCCTTCATCGTAACAACAGCCGACGACTTCTCATTAGGATTGAACTGAGACAACGGCGTCGAGTTCAAAACTTTATTGGCAGGTTTGTCCGTTGACTGACGCATATCCTTGGTAATCCACTTCTTATTCCTAGGCAAACCACTAGCAGTAGCATTAAGAACACCGAACATAAAAAAAAACATAAGAATTAGTTATACAAGAAAAAAGCATTAAGAATCACATGGGATTCAACATAAATCACATGGATCAAGTTATATGTTACAAGTCATGAATCAAGTTATATGTTATAGCAATCTTGTACATCCAAGCTGTCACATCAACATTATGTTTACCTATACGGGGGATATACAGTAGGAAAAAAAGGATAAATGACAACACATGTATTGTTGCGGCATCTCATTGAAACAGTAACCACTGCAACACCAAAATTTATATCAATCCATGTAACTAATAGTGCAGGATACTTACAACAGAAAAAGTACTAAGATTAACCAGATAAATTACACCAAAAATAAAAAATCGGTAACTCAACACTAGTGGATTATCATGATCAGTTCACAAAAGCTATTCAGATCATTAAATTCAGAAGGCGCGAATTTACACTCTAATCTTCTTCTTCTTTTTGATGGTGCTCAACAATGATGTCTAGGATGGGTGATGCACGTGGAGAGTCCAAGAGAATGTTACATATCTTTAGCCTTTCATCCTTAGTAACTTCATTGTTGAGTATTATCCACAGCTTCTTCAGCATAGGTGATTTGGTCAATATAAATTTCACAAAATCCAACTCATTCATAAAGCTGATGAAGTTTTGAATCTTCAGTTCCTTCAAATTCTGCAATGACGTGTCTGAATAATCATTTTCCAATGTCACTAAGTATAGCGAACCAAGCGCATCTTCATCTGATTCAGGATCCTCACTCATTTACAGGAAGTATTGGTCTTCTGTTAGGGTATTTTGGGATGAAACGAAACAAAAAATAATACATTATAGATATTTGCTACTTACCTGTATATTAATTTTCTCCAGGCTTGGGGAGCTTTTCACTTAATATTAAATCTAATTAATATCTATTAAGGAACACCGACCCCATCTAAACAAAAGTATTTGAGGTGAACTAATGCATTTGGAAACTCTGGTTGTACTATGTTGTGACCAAAAGACTTGAAACATGACAAAGCAAAACATTAACAACCAAAGATTTTACCAAGTTCAATCAATTATATACCATGTGGATAATATTACCTCACAGATTTCGCTTGAATTAGCAACAAAAAGACTAGGCATCATCCTCTATCAATAACAACAATTTCAAGGGGAGTGCAAACATCTTGTATATAAGGAACTATTAGCATTGATGGCTGCAATAGTAACCAAAAAAAAAAAGATCGTACACTAATATTATGTTGTGTGACATGCCAAGACCGTGACACATTTTCATAGTAAAAAAAGTAATATCCGATTATAGGAACCTGCTGTAATACACGTACAAGAGGTAATGCGGCATTTAAATTCAAAACCTATTCAAGTTTATATCCACAACAAATACTTTATAAATATTAACAACGCAAAATCATTTTTAAGTCAGTCAAGCATTTCATCAAACATTTGGACTACACATACAATCCACAAAACTTTAAAAAGCACACAACTTAATTAGGCGTTTTGTCGAACACTTGGTCTACACATACAATCAACAACACTTTTAACACATTCAAACACCAGATTCAAATTCATATCCACAACACAAAATCATTTTTAACTCAATCAAGCATTTTAACATTTCCCCACATGACAATCAACCAGCTCCATTCATTTTTAACTTACTCAAGCATTTTTAACTCAGTCAAGCATTTATCAACAACATGAATAATCTAAAATTAATACTAAAAAAGTTAGAAGAGCTTATCAGAAGTAACAGAAAATGAATCATTATATATATTCTCCGATCAACAACAATTACAACTAACCTGAATCTCAACCGTGACGAAGACGATGACGTAAAAACCACCAGGAAAAGGTGTTAAAGAGGACTTATCATAAATCACCAAAAGCCTAACTCGCCAGTTTTGGGGCGCCAATAACAACCGGACTGTAACAACCGCCTGATTTTAAACAATTAGGGTTTCGTGGTAGTTTGGAGATCTGAGAGAGAGATGAGAGAGACGAGTGTGAGTGTGTGTGTTTGTTTAGGGGGTTAGGTAGAAATTAAGGAATGACTAAAATGCCCCTTAGTATATTTGTTCATTTTAATCTAAACAGTTGGATGGAAGAAGGATGGATGGTTGAGATCTTGTTATTTGTTCTCTAGATAAATGTTGTTTCGTATTGAACTTTTCTCATTTGTACATTATGCTTAGGTAGTTGTATATATTGGTGATGGGGTGTTTTAAATTATGTATTAATTGTATGTACGAAATAGTGTTTTTTTTTAGTTTGATTTGTGCTTTACATACATATTATGTTTTTTTTACTTGTATTTGCTTAAAATCTATTTTAGTAACTCTTAAAATAATAAATATGAGGGAAGTGCATCCCTATAATGTAGTATAATAGATATGAGTGTCCCAATCGTTTCCAACCTGAATTATTTTGTTCTGGAAAAAGCAACTTTAAGTTGGATGGAAGTCTTTTATCGTGTTCCAGCATACGGAATCAATTATTGGTAACTATTGTATTTGTATTTGTGTCCATTGGTCAATAGTTTTCATATGTACACCCCATAGTTATTATAAGTAAATTTTATATAGTATTATTAGTTTTCAGTTGATCGTTAAAGCTACGTTGTCAATAAGTTTAAAAGAATGTTATCACTATGAAATGCATTTTTCAGTGAGATACATACCGTTAAATAGTTATAGTATATATTTTTATGTCCTGATCATTTGCATGACAGGGTAAGCGACATGATTTGATTCTTAATTTCTCGTTTTATATACATGTACCCAAAATAGTATAACTTGACCCGCTCGATTTACCGTTCAACTTATTGACCCTTGAATCTTATCATTGTAGCTAAGTAAAAGAACCACCTTAGGTTTTCTCTTGGGTCCGCCACCGAAAATTACGTTACCAAACACTTTTATTAAGCAAACAGTTACTGCTATTACTAACTGATACTGCTCACTGCTACTGTTAGTTATTGTTGTTAACTACAATTGTTGACTGCTAGTGCTACGTTTCACCAAACATACCTGATATCTCTCTTACATGTAAAGAGAAAATTCATTTACGAGACATTGTTTGACCAAAGTACCTTTATTACCATTTTCATTTATATTGAAAATTCAAAACAAGTAGCTAACAATAACAAATGATAAATCTTTTTGTTAAATGCCTATAGATGGATTCTGAAAGAACGTTTGGATGTTGCTCATATGAATGTTGAATAGTTAAAGTATGGGGACATGCAAGAATTGTTTATATACTAAAATAAACACCATCCTTAGTAAATTACTACTCGCGACGGTCATGATACGTATGGGGTGTGATTTGAGTTAGGAAAATCAGATGTTTGGTTTCTCACGTTCGGTAAAGACTTCAAGTTATGACCAGAGTAAAGAGTTGGGGTAACACTCACGTGACGACTATAGAGTGTGTGTTGTGTGTGTGAAAATTGATTAACTTCATGTTGGAATTGAGTTGGTCCATTTCGAGGAAATGAACTTCCATTTATAGAGATGCATTTAGGATTTTGTGTCACCCTTGAATGCAATCTAATGATTTAAGCACAGTCCACTTGGTGGTCATCCAAGGGAGGAGACAAGAATGACACGTGGTGTGGCCTTCTTGGTCTGGTGGGTGCATGGGATGTCCCGTGCACGTACTAATGATATGTTCTCAACATTACCTCTAAGCCAACGAGGTAGTGACATGTGTTGTGTAACAATTCACAATTTTGAGGTCATTATTTAACTATTTAATTTACTTATTATTTTTATTTTTAAGAAAATTTACTCTTGCGAGTAACTAGATAGGTTATTCCGTGTACGTCGTTAAACGTACATATAACTCTAACCGACACCTGACAATACTCAGTATAACTATTTTTATGCATTTTGGTTTCTTACAATCACAATTTAAATATCCCATTTTTACTTTTGCATTTTTATTTAAACTTTGCACATTTTACGTTTTGCGCATTTTCAATTTTTAAACATCAAGTAATCACCCAACAAGCTCAAGGATCACCTAAATTATCAAAATGAGTTTTGATGTCAAGTTTTAACATTTTTGTAAGTTTTGTATTTTATGTTACCCGATTTTAAGTTTCGCGTCTTAAAAACTCCACGTTTGCAATTACCGGGATCAAACTATACACTAAACGGTACCCCTTAAACAAAATAACACCAAAAATCACCAAAATCTACCACCTCCCCATGAGGTGGCCGATTATGAGAAGTGTCCTAGGACACTTGTGCACTCTTTTCTATTCTTTTTTTCCCATTACATATTACCACTTAACAAAAACCATTAAACACCAAACCACTTTTTCTAGATCTCAATACTAGCTTCATTTTCTTGGTTCCTGCTATTGAATTTCGTGGCTTATTCATCCCAACATATCAAATTCATCAAAATTTTACAAAGTTTATTGACCATAATTTAAAGATCACAAGTCCTTTTAGCTAGTTCATGGTTTATTTCACTCAAAACAATAATCAATCTCATCAAATCTTGGGTTTCTTGGAAGTTTTAGCAAGGGTTTCTTGGAAGTATTTTTAATAATAGATCTTGGTTTATTAACTTAAAGGGTGGTGATTTTGGTGATTATCTTGGAAGCTTCGGTTGTGGTGATATAGGATCTAGTGTTCTTGTCCTTGATTCTTTGTGTTTTTCATCTCATCCTTGTGTAAGAAATCACACAATACTTTCCATTTCACTACTGATCTATATTTAATTTCATGTATTTTTCATGTTTCATATGCTTCTTGTATTAATTTATGCATTGTACATAGCTTAAAATACCAAAAACTATGATTGGGACTAAGTTTGCAAAGACCATTTGGACCAGGGACTGTTTTCATAATTACTGCACTTAATCAGTACGCTTTGAGACTTAGGTAAAAATATAAGCCTGTAGATCTATCTCCTAGCTTCGATTTTCCGGGAGGTTGGTCGTGAGACGATACCCGATGAATTAATTAGAAAATAAACGGTAATGGTTGTCGGAAAACGCACACCAGATTTGAATGGCTAAAAACTCTAACAATTTGTATTGAACCCTCTATTTATCAAAGCATAAAAGTTGTAGGTAACACATTAACTTGAATGTATATGAAAACCCCGCATAAAAAGGAGTTACGGAACTCAACTTATCGCAATAAAGGTGGGACTGTTAGGTGCTGTCCCGATCAGACTTGACATATTAGGGTAAAATGGTAATTTCACTTAAGTTATATAATTTTCAGAATAGTTGGACCCACAAATCTGATTAGTACACTTCAATACCTTTTCGGAAATATAAAATTTGAAGTATAACTCCTTATGGTTTAGGAGAAACGGAATTTTTAATATTAAATACCGACTTTTTATCAAAAACCGCACTTTATATAAAAACTAGTTAATTCATCAAAACTTGTTTGAAAATGGTCCCACATATTTTATAAAACTTATAAACATTAAAAATAATGATTATAACTATTTTGTAACTTAAACATTTATAAATTATAAATTTCTACAAACACTTATTGATTTATTTTACACTTACCCGAAGTTGTAGGACCCACTTTCAGGAATAAACCCGATAACTCATTTTTGGACAATCTAACCACACATCGACACAATAGGATTTTTGGACTATAAAATATCATAAAACCCGAACCTCGGACAACTTATATATTAGGGCTCGTAACACTTTCCTAACTTGTCCAGTTTAGTCCCTATCACTTTATGAACCTTGAAAACTCTATGTACAATTGCATGATTGATATAATAAATATATAAAACTTTCTTGCATCCATATTATATTATTTTAAAAACCTAAGACGCAACATATTATGTCTAGGTTGCTCGTAGGACTTCTCGGCTTACTCGTCACTTTATTTGCACCTTGCTATTCACTGTTGCTTACGGTGAGTTCATAGCCCCACTTAAACTCTTTAAACTGTTTATAAACCCATTGGGGGAGATACATGCTATTTTACAATTTGGACACAAGTGCTTTAAACTGTATGCTTACCAGAAAGTATTATTGCCTAGGTACCTTTGTTGCCAGAAATAAGTCCCTAACATCATGAACCATTAATTACAAACTGAGTAAACGCTAATATTATGAATATGCATATTGGGCTTGACGAGCTTGTCCAGGTAAGTAGTTGATAACTGTAGGTCAAACGGACACATAATATTGAGAAATTAGGTAATATGGCAAATTACCTTTTAGGGCATTATTAATATGATTCTATGATATTAGTTAACGTTTGAGTTCGTGAGCTTAGTGCAATATTTACTATTTACCCATAATTGTATTCGTTGCAATTATTACTTTAACTCTGAAATTTTGTGGTCCATTAATTATTTATAAACATGTGAATTTCACTCAACCTTTGTGTTGACTTTTTAGCATGTTTTATCTCAGGTCCTTAAGGTATTTGGCTAGCATGAAGTCGCACGGAGAATGTTTTGAAGGCTTGCATTTTGTTATCATTCGATAAACTCTTGAAAACTTTTATGTTAATACATCATGTTTTCTAAAAATATTTGGGACCTCTTGTAACTCTGATGTTTTATTATGATCGAAAGATAAACTTTTAAAAACGTCTCATTTAGAGTCGTTTTCTATGATTATGACTGTTGTACTAATAAGTAGCACCCCAATGATATTACATTCCGCTGCGATATTTTGGGGGTGTTACAGATTGGTACCAGAGCCATGGTTATAGAGAACCAGGTCGCATTTTTTTTAGACCTAGACTATAACCGCTTTTTATATTTTAACTACTCTACATTGCCTTACACTCTTCGTGCGCTTACACTTCACGAACACTTATTCTATACACTATTACACTTGTCTATATAAATAATATTTATATACACACGTATTTATAAAAAGAACATTTATATATACTTGATTTACTTTCGATCACCATTTCTTTATATAAAAGATTATTTATATAAACTTTTACTAATTTTGACCTCATATGCCAATTGTAGGGCATTATGTCAGTACCAGCTCCCCTAGTTCACTTACTCGATCCCTTACTAGAGATTCCCGACCTTGTACCACCCGTTCCCGAACAGGGATTTGACCTTGATGATGCCTTCCACCTTGAGGAAGAGGAAGACCTCGGGATGTACATTAATGATGAGGAAGAAGAGCAGGAGGCCTTCCCTTTACCTCCATCACCACTACTATCAGACATTTCTTACGAGTCTGACATATCATCTCCTTTTGCTCATGCTATCACTTCTGATGGGACTTCTGACCCACACCCCACTTTTGAGATAGGTGAATCTTCATCGACCCCTCAAGTTAAACCATCCGCTCTTAGGTATGAGTTGAGTCGTCTACGACAGAATACCGACAAACTTCAGGGCCGTTATATTTCTATGAGCCGACGTTTGGGCGAACGCTGATCTGAGGTTACTTCGGTCCAGAGACAGGCTACGGGTAATCGTCGACGCATTGAGTCGTTGGCTTTAGACATGAGCTTCTTTGAGGCGAGATTGGACCATACAGAGATGACAGTGACGGGTCCGGTAACTGGTTCGGAGTACCTGGAGAGGAGGTTGACTAGGATGGAGTGAGCCTGTAGCAACCTGTAAAAATCCCCAATGATTTGTAAACATTAATCAAGTATTAATTATCAGTTACAGTTCAGTTAACCATTTTTAAGAGCAAAATTTAAAATTTGGTTTATTACGTTACATTAATTCTCGAAACAATGGAACGAGCTCACACACGGACCACAAGTAAGCCAACATAATCATTATAAACCAAACGGACTCCTACACTATTCATTATCCCAATATTCGGCCTATTACTATTCATTAAAGCCCAACCCATTTAATTATTAAACTATATAATTCACATTACACTCGACCGAAACCTATTTACTTTGCCTTATTTATTTTCAATTTCGACACATAACCTATTCTAATTTTTACCTCACTCGAATCTCTATACTCCCAACTATTAGTATGTTGAATCTCGTCTTTTAAATCCAACATTTGATACACGAACAAGACCCAAAGTAAATGTCTCTCGACACCATTTCACTTGCACGCAAATATCACCAAATCAATGTAACATGAATTTTACCTAGACATTTGCTTATCTCTAGCCAAAGACAAGTCCATAACAATCTATTTTCAGTATTTACTAGTCCTTGGTCACGTTAAGAATTAATATGGTCTAACATATATGTCGAATAGAAATTAAAAGCCAACCCACTTGGCTCATTCACACATGAACCGAAACATGCCCATCCATTACACTCAAGTGGCTCGAAATATTCTCTCAATTCTATCCTATCTCATCTACTGACAGTTGATCAAATATAATCTCAAATACATGCCAACTTGCATCTTCTTATACTATATATTGCAATATTGTTCATGCATATATATCAAATACTCAAGTATTATTTTATCTCATCCAATCCCTGCATTATTCGAATATAAAGATCAAGTTGTGTTATAAAACAATATATTTAACATATATATGCATGCATATTCGTTCAAGATACACACACATAATACCTTGCTAATATTTTACTATATCTTCGAAATGAAATTACAAGCATTCACTCATGACCAATTCGGATAAATCGAATATATCTTCAAACAGAACCCCCTTGCCATATTATGCATTACATAACTGTATTCATGCGTATGTATATATATCGAACCCACATATATTCCATGCAATCTCAATTCACACCCAAGTTGCATGATGGCTGGATATTCTTTGTCCCCTTCATTGCCATATTCGAATCTCATATCTTCAACTTGCCATATAAAACAATTTATATAGTAGCCACATGCATGCATTTCATACATATATGTATACGTAAATGCTCCTTCACATCTCATACATACACATACAATTCATACACCTATTCCCTTGTTCGCATATCTCATTTTTCTCTCCATTCGTTACTGTCGAGACCTCAAGAAGAGATTAGGAGCCATTCAATAATCATTCGAGTTCATATAACACTCATTCGATTATTGGTTTATAGTTCTAGCGGGTTTGGAGTTTTCAATCGACATCTAGTCCATTCGAATGTTAACTTCCCACCATTTGGTGTTGTAAGTTTCTACGACTCATTTTCAATTCATTTTCTTTGAGTTTTATATCTCCATGCATCGTATATACTTTATTCGAACGTATATATTTCATTTTATCTCATTACGCTTTGAAACTGAATGTGCTGCACAAATATTCATTTGAATAGCTCAAAGGCGAGTCTTGCAATAGAGAAGAACTGTACCCCTGCAATGCATAAAAATAAGCTACTAGAATTAGTAGGTGGAAATTAGAACATGAAGCATCTGACGATACAATACAAATACAATGGCAATTGCATACATATTGATGTTTTTCTAGTCAGTCAATTGATATATAAAATGAGTATTTCCCACCTTTTAACTGCAAATTGTCGCAAATTCAACCGACCCATCTTTACAGAATGCCCGCATCCAATAAACAAATGTTATTGAGGTCTTTTAATTATTTCTTACGTTTTATATATAGTGCCTCCTTCATGGAATGGCTAGAATTACGTTTACACTTTATATTTCAATTACACGTTCATTTCATTTCATTTCGAACTCATTTTATTCATTCTTCGCATCGCATTTTATTATATATGTCATTTTCATATTTATCAAAACATGTTAAAACCGACGTAGAAATGGACCCATAAAAAAAAACCCTTATACGCGACCTAACAATTTTAATGTACAACCCGTTTCTTGACCATCTAATTTAATAAATTCATGTTTTAAGATTCCTATGATAAGCCCTTATATGCTCTTTAAAAAGCTCAAAGTGATCGTTGTTTAAACCTATCGCAACTCTTTATTATTTTCGAATTGGGCTAATAAACCCAATAAGCAGTTTTTAGCTTATTCGAATAAGCAGTCTACTAGAGCCCTTTTGTAATGTTTTTAGACTCTTAAAATGAGCCCAAACCCAAGCCCAAATATTTCTAAAAGCCCACGGTTCATAAATTGTTATTGGGCCTTGATTTCGAAAGTTAAAAGCCCATTAAGCTCTAAAATAAGCACTTTCGGTAATAAGCAGTCAAAAAGTAGTTGAATAAGCTTTATTAAACTTATAAAACTCTCGGAATTAATTTCCCATTCTTTTTGTGAAAAATGGACTAAGTTTGCAAATATTTTCAACTTTAAGGACTAAAACTGTCAACTTTGTAAAAACAGGGTATAAACTATCAATTCAGTAACTTGAGGATATATATTGATAAAACATTAAACCTGAAGTCTATTCTGTCATTTTGGGAAACATTTGGACTAAAAATGTAATTAAAGATAACCAAGGACTAACGGTGCAAATGTTACACCGTTAGCGTTAAAAATGTAAAAACAGTATAAGTTCAAGGACCAACAGTAACTTTATTTTATTTTCATTTCCATTCCATATTTTATGTTTCTCATTTCATTCACATGCATTTTATTTCATTTCGTTCAATATTTAACTTATAACGTTATATTTATATAAAACAAGTTTTAAACGATTAACTTAACGATTTATTCAAACCACTTTCGAGGAAACGATATTTATGGTTCAAATAACATAAAAACAAGATAATATAATATAGAATATTATTTTTGAACTTTAAGCATTTTAAGCATATTATTCACTCTCATCACAAACCACTTCGTCATTCGACACCTTTTCAATCATTAATCGTATTAGGCCAAAATCGTCAAAATCTCAGACTTCCTTATTAATATCTAGATCGTGTGTTGGAGCCATTTCCTTAAATACATTTGATTTCAGATTTCATCTTTTCGTGTTACATTCAAGGTGAGTCATAGCCTCATTCTCTATCATTTAACTGTCTATTAAACTCTTTGGGGGAGATACATGCTTGTTCTACTTATAAATTTACTAGTTCACTTTAAACATTGTACTCAAACCGGATACACTTTATTCATTTATTGAAACATAATTCTTATTTTTCATCTACACCAGTACTATAAACTTTTAAATATATCACTTATGCTGTACGTTGGATACCACTCAACGTATGGCAAGTATATCACTTATGTTGTACGTTGGATACCACTCAACGTAGGGAAAATATATCACTTATGCTGTACGTTGGATACCACTCAACGTAGGGAAACTATACACTACTAGAAAAAGGTCTATCCTTGACTCGCATTTTATGACGCACACTACAAGATGACGCGCAAATAGCAAAGTCATAAAATAAGAGTCATAACGAGTAAATTTTTTATTGGGGATGACTCGTTTTCGGAAGTGTCATAACATAGGGTCATAATCAGTTAAAATTTAGCCTGCTAGATGACGCTCATTTTGCTTCGTCATAAATAGGGGTCATCTATGTGTTTTTTTTTCTTTTCCCAAAACACTTCCCGCTCTCAAACTCTTATTCTTTTTGTTTCCCGCTATTGACAAAAGCTTATTTCCCGCTTGACAAAAACCCCAAAAAAAAAAAACCTAAGTCCTTCAAAATCCCAAAAAAAAAAAACCCCAATTATAAGTTTACTAGGTTAGCTATTCTTCTCTCCCAATCCAGCCGCCCACCTTCACCACATTTTTCCGGCCATATTTCTCCGGCATCTCCACCATCTCCGGCGACCTCATCACAGCCGTCATTAAACACCATCAACCTCTCACCATCACAACCCCTCGCCTCTTCTCTCTTTCTTGAAGATGCCGACCACCACCACCCTTTCACTGCCACACTCCTTTGTTTTTATTGAAGATAAGTATAAATCGAAGATGGCTTCAGATCGAGTCACCACGCCATCATACTGCCGTCATCACCCTCTCCGTCTTTTTCTATTTTGTTCGTCCTTGTGGTATAGTGAAATCAGTACATTTCTTTTATTAATTACTAACCGATTTTATTTATTGTTACTAGTGTTTTCGTAGATTCAAATGAGTTAAAACATACTGATAACAAGATTTAAAAACGTGTTTTGAAACCGATTCGTATGCTTGCTTTTCTTTAATTAATTATAATAATTATCTAATTAATTCTTTGTTAATGAATTTGATTTTTGCATAATAGTCTGAAGAGGATTTGGCGTTGAAGCAACAATTGGAGCAGTATGTTGAGAGACTACAAGATGCTGATCCTGCTTTGCAGAAAGTTGCTCTCGAGAGTATGAGGTAGTATTCAGATCTCTTGAGGTAGTATTCGGTTAGAAATTTAGGAGTTTCTTGTGTGGTTGTTATTTGTACTATTATACTTTTAAGGCTTAGGTATCTGAATTTGGATATTTGCAGAATATAGCCTAGACATATGATAAGACAAGCATAGGTTATAAGATATTGGTGGCGTAAGCAGCTATACGGTATCCTCTCTGCATCATCTCCTGAACCTTATGTACATTTGGAACAATTAGCTTAGGGAGCTGTGTTGATAGCTTTGTATTGCAGACGGGGTAATGGTGTGCGTGTTACACCCTTCTAGCAACATCAGGTGTAAGGTGGACCAAAATCTAAGTGAAATTGATTTGATTAATTTACCCCGTTCAGACGGGATTGGGTATTGTTGTTGTTGTTGATCAGTTGAGTAATTCCTTGCCTATATTAATAGACAATAATACAATTGCAAGCTCTATACTGCTTGTAGCCTATACGAAGTGCCTGAATGTTACTAATGGTCTTATTTTGGAATACTTTGGATTTTATTTTTTGTAAGAATTAAATCTGTGTGTTTTTGCAGTTCCCAGTTTGCATTGCGTTCATATCTGTACATTCTTTTCCATTATATGGTGGGCTGGCCAGCTTCAGTGTGTTTCAGTTGGCTCGAGGAGGAAAAAGTACAAATTTCAATACTTGCTCAATTTGTTATATGTATAAGCTTTGTTGATTGTTATTTTTATGAACGTTCAGTAAATAATTCTTGAACTCATTTCAGGTAAGGGTATTCTATGCTGTGAGGATCTTTCTTGGCCTTCTCTCTGTCATAACTGAAGCTGCTTTGGTAGTAGCAATTTCCAGGAAATATGGAAAACGTCTTGCTCTTTATACACTTGCCTTTTTGTGCTTAACAAGTGGTTGCTTTTTCGCTAGCACAAGTAAGTGGCAATCTTGCATCCTACAAATCAAACAAGCGAATGCGTTAATATTTCTTTTTTGTTAGCTCATATCCTATACGTTATCTGTACCCCATTTTGGTTACTGTGTCTTGCTATCTAGAAGACTTGGTCAAACACAATAGATAAGCTAATGAAACAATTGTATCAGCCGTTGACACATGTTAGGTTGAAACAATTGTATCAGATGTTATCACGTGTTAGGTTTTTCTAATCTGTAAATACACTGGCAAATGTTAGTTTGTTAATCAGTAACGATGCTAAAAACACTTGCAAATTTTAGTTTGTTATTGAGTGGCAATACTAGTGGACAATTTACATATGTTAGTTATTCTTTTCTGTTCATAAAGTTGCATATGTTTAGTTGCTTTCATACGTTCACATGTTTGGTGAAACATTGTAATTTTATTTATCGATGTTAAAAAGATATGCGGTAGAATATAACCTAGCACACTTCCGTAAATATAAATCCACGTATAGCATTTTGTTTTAGCTGTGGGCGAGACCATGTTTAGATATTTTTCATATTGAGTGTCATGATTGTCTGACACTCTAAATTATCTAGGGGTTACTAAGAAGCTAAAAAGTTAAGCGTTAACAACTCATTGTATCTGAAGTTGGAGTAGAATATAGCCTAGATAAACTAGCTCCGATTAATGATTCTTAAGGATAGATACTTTGTAACTGAATATTCGAGAGATCTTGGTAGCAAAGGTTATACAATGTTACATGAACATAAATCTTTCCTGACTTAAGGATATTACCAAGGTTTAATAGAGGCTTTATTTCATTTGCTGAAGTTACTTTTTGCGTCTTATTACTGTGTATTTGCTGGTGAGCACTCAGAGGTATACCAAAATATCAGAGTCTGAATTACATCCCCTTCTCTGTTATAA
This sequence comes from Artemisia tridentata subsp. tridentata, assembly GCA_021014915.2. Taxonomy (NCBI): domain Eukaryota; kingdom Viridiplantae; phylum Streptophyta; class Magnoliopsida; order Asterales; family Asteraceae; genus Artemisia; species Artemisia tridentata. The sequence goes on from CP139504.1 coordinate 104,630,852, forward strand.
TTGGTTTTTTTTGCTTCTCTAGCAGAAGCAACATGACTGTCAGCTTTGGCGAAGAGGCTCCTGCTATTGTGCAGTTACAAAAATGGGAACCTTCTCCATTACGAACCAACCTAGCACACTTCCGTGAAGCTTTCCTTTCCCCAACCAGGGAATTTATAGTATTACTTTCATATCACAATGATGGGCTACTTCTACCTCTAGTCAAAGGTAAACATCCAATAATAATTGCTTATTGTATACTAAACCTGGTTTGTGCAGATTTGAAAATTTGAATAATTTTTCTATTCTGCAGGTGAAGCTACTGCTAGTGAAACACATGCAAGTGTAGATGAAGAAATCAATTCTGATTCAGTACATATGGGTTCACATAATAAATTTTCCCTCCAAAGTGATATTGTAAGATATAATAGCTATCCTATGATATCTGATGTAAATTCACTTGTTTGGGGTATATGTGAGGATGCAAATAATCAGCAAGAAGGGGCTTTATTTAGACAACTTCTTTTCGTAGTTGGTGATCATGGGTTGACAGTCCATGCATTTCGTCTACCTAGTGATGGCAATGAACCCATCGAACCTGTGCCAGATGGACAGAACGGAAAAGGAGTATGGGTGGAATGGGGTCCATCTACCTCGGGAGATGAAGTGCATCTTAGTAGGCCTGAAAATGTTGGTGAAAAAGAGACTGCTGAAAGAAGATGGTTGCGGACTTTCCTTACTAAAGTCAAAACAGTCAAATCCGAAGGCAAACTTTGTAGTAGATTTCCAGACAATTCTCTGCAGCTGAATACTTTATTTTCTGTCGTCTGCAGCTGCCAATTCTCCTTCGTATGAGGGTCGTGCTTTTACTGAACGTGCATCAACGTCCAACGAAACACAAGCCTCTAGAAATAGATCAGGTTTTTTTAGAGAGGTGTTTAAAATGCTGGCTTTTATTTAGGTTTATGTCAACGACTGTTGTTAATTTTGTATTTCATTGACTTTGATATTTGTGTTTTTAATTTTGTATTATCAGGTTTTTAATATATGAAATGCGTTATTTTGATATTTGTGTTTTTAATTTTGTATTATCAGGTTTTTAATTGTCATTTAATAGAAAATTAGGAACTGAAAAAAATTATTAAAAAAAAAAAAAAATTAGGTTATGACTCGCAAAAAGGAGAGTCATAAAACGTGGGTCATAAATGCGTGTCATAAAGGGATGACGCACAAATGCGAGTCATGAAGCTTTATGACGGGTCCATCCTTGACTCGCATTTGCGCGTCATAAAGCCTCTTCTTGACTCGCATTTGGAGTCAAGAATAGCTGTTTTTCTAGTAGTGATATCACTTATGATGTACCTTGGATACCACTCAACGTAGGGCAAATATATCACTTATGTTGTATGTTGGATACCACCTAACGTAGGGCAAACATATCACTTATGCTGTACGTTGGATACCACCCAACGTAGGGCAAACGTATTACTTATGCTGTATGTTGGATACCACCCAACGTAGGGAAAACGGATTACTTATGCGGTTACGTTGGATATCACTCAATGTAACCCACTACTTATTTCATCAAAAGTTATATTTATTACCATTATCACTTTAAACTTGGAAACTATTGAAATCAACTGTTTTACTTATAAACTCTATGAACTCACCAACCTTTGTGTTGACACTTTTAAGCATGTTTATCTCAGGTAATTAACGGAGCATTCAAGGCGCGGAGTGGCCATTAACAGATGGTTTTGGTGTCAAACAAATTTCTGTCATTCATAACAGACCTATATTATCTTTTGTAGAATATTAAACGCTGAAATTTCCTTTTTATATTTAAATTTCTAAATGAATGATAATGATTTACAAAACGTCTCTTTTGAGTTATTTTCTATGATTATAACTATGATCCATCTAGTAATACCCCTATTAAGTCTTCCGCTGTTAACTCAAAATTTAGGGGGTATTACAGATTGACATCAGAGCTATAGTTATAGAGAAACAAATGTTTTAAAAACATTGGACTATAACTACATTTTCAAAACGGATCACTTTACACCATACCACGTTACGCCCTCTGTGCCTGCAGATTTCGTAACATCATGTTTACAGTATTGCTTAACAGGATTATTACATATTAACTTTCATATACTTGGTGTTATTAATTACTTATAATTACTATTTACGGGATTATTACAGTACCATGTCTTCTGTGTCCCACCTTAGTACCCCATCATCGGACATAGAGTCCGAGGATATCTTATCATCCATCACCTCAACCGTAGTTCCTAGCACGTCGACCTCGCAAGAGGGTACGACTACCCGTAGTTCCGATTATACCACTCTAACACCCCCAAAATATCGCAGCAGAACGATAGTGTCAATGAGGTGCTACTTCTCAATATAAAGCACAAGGTATAGAAAATGACCTCTAAATGAGACATTTTGAAAAGTTACCATTCAAATTATTTAAATCAGAGTTATTACATGAGGTCCCAAAGTATACTAATACATAAGAGTTTTTAATATAGGTTGAATGGTAAATGATAAAAGCATAGACTTCAAAGCATGCAAGTGACTCTACGATCCATGCATCCGCTATCGCCTTACTAACCTGAGATAAACATGCTAAAAGTGTCAACACAAAGGTTGGTGAGTTCATAGAGTTTATTGAAAATATGTTGAAATGGTTTTAAGAAATGTTTTCACAGCAAAGGCACTGTAAATCCACTCAGTTGCGAATCCAGACCATACAAAACTTGCAACCTGTGTGTTCGCAACCCACTGCTAAATTATAGTATAAGTAAGACATGAGTGTATACGATATATGTAAGCACTTAATGTAAAGCATAACAGCAGACTGAATCTCATGACTAGAATAAATAAGTATCATAAGTAAACTGGATTATATTCACCCAAGGCCATGAATCTTGGACCAAGGGTGGGGGCGTCAGCCCGATAGTACTATCAATACCTCTCCAACGGCTCCATCCAGGAGTTAAACAGTTGCTAAAGAATAAAGCGTATAAGATTAAGTGTAACACATTAAGGCACATATCGTAACTATATTTCATGTCCAAAAGTATTATAAGTAAAGCGTAGCATAAGAGTATAAATATTTTGAGTATAAAACAAGTAGTTGAGCATGTATCTCCCCCAAAGAGTTTATAAATAAATTAAAAGAGTGAAAGTGGGGCTATGACTCACCTTAACAGTCTGGATGGAAAACAAATTAAATATAGTTGATAAAACGTCTCCGGCACGCAACCTAAGTGAATTTATCAAGTTTCAGTATTCGTATTTCTATATATGTGAGTTTAATATTTGTTTCGTATTATAATGTTTTGTTGATGATTAAATGTTAAATGAGACAACATGAAGTCTCTTCAAAAGTTAGATAAGATTTTATCTTATTTCATATTTTTATGTTTAAGGTTCGTTCGTTCATCAATATATAAATATTTCATATATATATAAGTTTTATAAAAGTCTCGAGTCGTTATATATATTTCTTATATAAGTTTTATAAAAAATCCGAATCATTAAGTGGTGATGTATATTATCGAAGTGTATATAAAATATTGTACTTTATACCCTTGAACTTTTATAAAAATGACAGCTTTTATCCTTTAACTTTGGTGATATGACAGTTTTTACCCTATAGTTTCAAAAATGACAATTTATACCCACATCTATGGATCGTTGTCTAAACAGCCCTTATATTAACATCTTAGTAAAATTTACACTTTTGACCCAAGAAAATTCTATCTTTTTGTTTTAACAACTTTTACACCTTATATTTCGTTATTAGTCCTAAATACGTTTTAAGTGCGTTTAAAAAAATAAAATAATACTTGTTATGACTTATCACAATAAGTTGTAATTAGCTTGAAAATAAGTTATATAGAGCTTATTTGCTTATATCTTAGTTTATATCTTTTCAATAAAAATAAATAAAAAGGGTGGTTTTGGTTTTATGCTCATCTCGCCTAAAATGAAAGTAAATATAAGCGAGACCTTATAGTATTTTTACAACGTTCTTATTTCTTTTCAATAGTTTGTTAGGTGGTCTTTAAAATGGTCTTATCTCGAAGTCCTAAGGTTTTATGGTTTGCTCAAACTAAATTTCTAAAGTTGGGATGTTGGGCGATTACAAAAGGGTTGTTTGTTTTATTTGTTCGACCAGCCCAAGAAAAAGACTCAATTAAGGATGAGGCGAGACAAGGTTTTTGTAACACTTTTGTCCTTTAAATATCTATGCTATGAGACCTCTAAAATGACCAAGTTTAAAATTTTGAAAAGTTCATTTGATAGTCGAAAATAATTGCAAAAGTTTGGGCGTTTGGCTGGTTCGACAAAGAAAGATCAGAAAAAGGAAAAGATGATAAATCAAGATTTTGACCTCGACACCTCACAAGACTTTTTCCGTAGGTTTTTGACAGATTATTAAGCTTATTAAAAGTCATTTCATTAGTAGCTTATGGCTTATTTTTGTAAAATCAATAATAGTGTACAAAATGAGCTTTTGGTTTTTGTGTTTTGCGACCAGAAAAAGAGCCCAAAAAGACACGTGATAACTAGCTGTTTCGACCAGGTTATGGGGGCGTTCTAGAGTCTCTTGGGTGGTGATTAATTAGGGTATTTGGTTGGGGCTAGTATCTCTTTCTTGTGGTGGGAAAATAAGGGGCAAGTTGGAGCTGAGTTGGGCGACAAAAACAGAAAACAGAAAAAAAAAATAAAAAAAAAGGAAAAAAAAAAGTTTTTAATCTTTCTTTTACAAAGTCTTATATCTTGTTTCCATGATATGTTAAATGATTATTTAACTTGTTTTAGTGTATCCTTAGTTAACCTTTTAAGTTCATGTGGTTTTACAAGTAATAAAGAGGGCATTTGTTTACTGATTATTATAGAAGGTTACAAAACAAAAATTTTCGCCTATGTTTTTAATTAAGAGTTGTTTTATATCATATTCAAACATGTTTTAAGACTTATGAAAGGCATTGAAATGGGTTAAAAGAACTTACAATCTTAGAACTTGGTTAGAGCAGGTTTTTAACAAAAGAGACTTTAAGAGAGAACCGAGCTCCTCCCTCCTCCTAGGCTTCTCTGAACTCTTCCTTGGATTCTATTTGTTGCTTTATATTAGTATGTATATGAGGGTGTTGCTGTTTTCTGTATTTCGAGTTATATGAAGGAAATGGGAAGAAAGGGTGATTGATTTATATAGAGGAGGGAAAGTTAGGGTTTTCTATGTATCTATGTCATTGTGTTGGAAGGAGGGAAACATGGTGATGTGTATATACATACACCATTTTTTATGTTGTTGGTTTTATTGGTGGAAAAGAGGCCAAGTGAGGAGGGGGAAAATGGCATGAGGTGGTATTGATGTGGTTCTATTTTAGACCAAGAATTCTACCTAATTGTCCTAACCATGGTTATATATTAAGGAAACATAGTGTACGCATGACTATATATTGCATGTAAGATACAAAATGAAACACATGAGCGTATTTATAATACATAATCAGTTTAGCACATTATGGTGAATAAATCTTACACATCCATATGTGAGTTGTTGTAGTAATTTATGATAGAGAAATTATACACGCATGGTAAGCCATGTGGTTGACACACCTTATTGTAACATACTACTTCCACATTCATATATAGTCTGTGGTGAATATACATATACATACCTATTAGTTCATGCATGCCATGGCAAAATATATATCACATGTACATATATGATCTTGTATGGAGATAATTATTTACACATATATATAGGACCTTGCATAGAGAATATTATCTACACATATATGTATACCACATATTAGCTTGTTATGGTAAAAATTGTACATGTTATATATTGCATGCATTATAGCACGTATGGTATGCATCAGAAATGGCTATGTGGCATGCTTTATATACATATGTTAATATTTTAAAGTGTAGTTTGATCCCGGTATTTACTAACGTTAAGTTCTTATGTCATGAAACTTAAGACCGAGTAGCGTAAAAATATAATATTTATAAAAATGTCAAAGTTTATCAATATATTCCAACTAATAATATTAGTCGCGTGATAAGTTTAAAGGAGAGCGTATACGTTAATAAAATCTAATAGGTTTGAGTATTCGTATTACGTAAAGAGTATAATGTGAAAATAAAAATAACAAAAAGACAGTAGTTCATATAAAATATGTAGACTTATCCTAACCTTGTGTTAGTCGTGAGTATAGTATAATAAAGAAAAATTTAAATTTTCCCGTAAAAATAGAAATTAAAAATAGTGACGGAGATTAATATATAATTAATTGTTGTTAATTATAGTGGAAATTTACCGGTGGTTACAGTCTCACCCCCTTAACTGAATCCCGTCCCGGGATTCAATCTATGTTAGGGGTTGAAATGATGTTGACGAATAACCGGTATGTATAGTCTAAGTAATTATGCTAAAGCTTACGCATCTAGATTTCTTATCTAATAAAGGCATAAATTCTATAGGGCGAGACTAAGTTTCTCTGGAATTGATTAATATGGTAGGATACTAATTGTCTAGAAAAAGCGTACCCATTATGCTGCATCCACATGCCCTAAATAGTATGCTTGACCACGAGGCGAACTGTTCTGGGTTCTAGGGTTTGGGTTATTTCCACTAACTGCTAAGGCTAAATTACCCTGGGTTAGTCTCGGTGCCTTATTCAACTTAGGACACGTATTCCAAAGGTGATTCGGGCTATTACACTTATAACATGTCCTTTGGTTATTCTTCATAATGCCCGCATTTATTGGTGCTCTACACCGATTTGCAAAATGACCCAACTGGTTGCAATTTGTGCACACACGGCAGGGCGCAGACTCCTGATGATGATAAGCACATTTAGCACACTTAGGATATGGATCCACATATTGTTTCTGACCAGAACTAGTGGCCGCAAAGTTTCTTGCCTTCTTGTTATCAACTATCGTGCCCGTTTGCTTGTCCGACTCATTTGCTCCTTTCCTTTTATCACTGTTTTTAAATGTTCCATTCATAACCATCTCATCAGTTAGAGTTCCTGCTTTCAGTATTGCAGTCTGAATCGTAGAAGGCTTGGTTGCTTTCACAGTTCCACGAATTTCAGGGACAAGACCGTAGATGTACCTCTCAATCATCTTTGATTCAGGGGTAACCAGATGAGGAACTAGTTTGGCCAGCTCATGAAATCGATCCGTGTAGGCTGCATGACCAGCCCCTACCACAGAGTGATGATAAAGTTCATCTTCCAGCTTCTGCATCTCATTATCCGGATAGTATTCTTCTTTTAGCAGTGCTTTAAAGTCGTCCCATGTCATGCCTACAGCTGCTTCTCTACCCCTGGCTTTAATCTGCGTGTTCCACCATGTTAATGCTTTTCCTGACAGCGAGCATGCAACATACTTCACCTTTTGATGTGTTGCACAGCTACTAATGTCGATCACCGACTCCATCTTTTCAACCTATCGAGTATACTCCAATGCACCTCCCTTACCATCAAACTCTATTGGCTTGCATGCCGTAAACTCCTTATACGTGCATCCAATTGCGCGGGTGGTAGTCTCATTCACACCTACACCATTGGTATCGTCATTTCTGCTTCCGTGGTTTCCCGAGTTGTTGATGTGATGGCCGAATTGGGTGATAATGGTAGGTAGCAAGGTTTGAAGTTGTTGAGCTATGATAGCGGCAAAATTAGGGTTTCCACCGTTGTTATTGTCGTTGTTACTAATGCCGCGACCGCCTCCTCTACCTCCACGTTCACTAGTCCTTCCACCTCTTTGTGTAGCATTTCCTCGATTAGCTTTGCGAGCTGATCTCCTTGTTGCCATTGCCTCTCTGCAATGAAGGACATTTAGTGAACGTCGGAGATGAGGTGAGAGTCGTTTGAGTTATCGATTTATACTTAACGTTCTTACAAAATCCCGTCGCTAGCGGTTATCCTTAAAGGGTGCAAATGCTGATTAACGTACGCATGATTACATATGTCCACGTGAGTTGTGACGCACTTATAATTATGTTGGCCACCATAATTATACTTGTATCCTTTCACACGTGTACATATCACCAAGCACACATATCTCGACATTACTTAAATGGCGAAAGAGTAGGGTGATTATCCTAAAATTATCCTTAAGAGAAATCCCACTTTTCAACAAAATCATCAAATTTCTCTATGGCTAAGTGATAACCTTTATTTAACTTAATCCCATGTCTCATCAAACAAGAGCTGTCACAAGATTAAGTTAAACAGCCGGTTATCGCTGAGCTCCACACCTTTGATGACTCGACTAAATGATGAGGTTCCTCTACCGGTGCAGATACTATAACATTTAACAGTGCGCATATAAATGGGAAAAGTTCTACGTATGTAAGGCGATAGGGATAAGAGTCTCAATGTATTTAGTAGTTATAGTCTAGGCTCCTAAATGCAACCTAGTTCTCTATAACCATGGCTCTGATACCAATCTGTAACACCCCCAAAATATCGCAGCGGAACGATAGTGTCAATGGGGTGCTACTTCTTATTATAAAGCACAAGGTATAGAAAATGACCTCTAAATGAGACATTTTGAAAAGTTACCATTCAAATTATTTAAATCAGAGTTATTACATGAGGTCCCAAAGTATACTAATACATAAGAGTTTTTAATATAGGTTGAATGGTAAATGATAAAAGCATAGACTCCAAAGCATGCAAGTAACACTATGATCCATGCATCCGCTATCGCCTTACTAACCTGAGATAAACATGCTAAAAGTGTCAACACAAAGGTTGGTGAGTTCATAGAGTTTATTGAAAATATGTTGAAATGGTTTTAAGAAATGTTTTCACAGCAAAGGCACTGTAAATCCACTCAGTTGCAAATCCCGCCCATACAAAACTTGCAACCTGTGTGTTCACAACCCACTGCTAAATTATAGTATAAGTAAGACATGAGTGTATACGATATATGTAAGCACTTAATGTAAAGCATAACAGCAGACTGAATCTCATGACTAGAATAAATAAGTATCACAAGTAAACTGGATTATATTCACCCAATGCCATGAATCTGGGACCAAGGGTGGGGGCGTCAGCCCGATAATACTATCAATACCTCTCCAACGGCTCCATCCAGGAGTTAAACAGTTGCTAACGAATAAAGCGTATAAGATTAAGTGTAACACATTAAGGCACATATCGTAACTATATTTCATGTCCAAAAGTATTATAAGTAAAGCGTAGCATAAGAGTATAAATATTTTGAGTATAAAACAAGTAGTTGAGCATGTATCTCCCCCAAAGAGTTTATAAAGAAATTAAAAGAGTGAAAGTGGGGCTATGACTCACCTTAACAGTCTGGATGGAAAACAAATTAAATATAGTTGATAAACGTCTCCGGCACGCAACCTAAGTGAATTTATCAAGTTTCAGTATTCGTATTTCTATATATGTGAGTTTAATATTTGTTTCGTATTATAATGTTTTGTTGACGATTAAATGTTAAATGAGACAACATGAAGTCTCTTCAAAAGTTAGATAAGATTTTATCTTATTTCATATTTTTATGTTTAAGGTTCGTTCGTTCATCAATATATAAATATTTCATATATATATAAGTTTTATAAAAGTCTCGAGTCGTTATATATATTTCTTATATAAGTTTTATAAAAAATCCGAATCATTAAGTGGTGATGTATATTATCGAAGTGTATATAAAATATTGTACTTTATACCCTTGAACTTTTATAAAAATGACAGCTTTTATCCTTTAACTTTGGTGATATGACAGTTTTTACCCTATAGTTTCAAAAATGACAATTTATACCCACATCTATGGATCGTTGTCTAAACAGCCCTTATATTAACATCTTAGTAAAATTTACACTTTTGACCCAAGAAAATTCTATCTTTTAGTTTTAACAACTTTTACACCTTATATTTCGTTATTAGTCCTAAATACATTTTAAGTGCGTTTTAAAAAAAAATAACTTGTTACGACTTATCACAATAAGTTGTAATTAGCTTGAAAATAAGTTATATAGAGCTTATTTGCTTATATCTTAGTTTATATCTTTTCAATAAAAATAAATAAAAAGGGTGGTTTTGGTTTTATGCTCATCTCGCCTAAAATGAAAGTAAATATAAGCGAGACCTTATAGTATTTTTACAACGTTCTTATTTCTTTTCAATAGTTTGTTAGGTGGTCTTTACAATGGTCGTATCTCGAAGTCGTAAGGTTTTATGGTTTGCTCAAACTAAATTACTAAAGTTGGGATGTTGGGCGATTACAAAAGGGTTGTTTGTTTTATTTGTTCGACCAGCCCAAGAAAAAGACTCAATTAAGGATGGGGCGAGACAAGGTTTTTGTAACACTTTTGTCCTTTCAATATCTATGCTATGAGACCTCTAAAATGACCAAGTTTCGAATGTTGAAAAGTTCATTTGATAGTCGAAAATAATGGCAAAACATTGGGCGTTTGGCTGGTTCGACAAAGAAAGATCAGAAAAAGGAAAAGATGATAAATCAAGATTTTGATCTCGACACCTCACAAGACTTTTTCCGTAGGTTGTTAACAGATTATTAAGCTTATTAAAAGTCATTTCATTAGTAGCTAATGGCTTATTTTTGTAAAATCAATAATAGTGTACAAAATGAGCTTTTGGTTTTTGTGTTTTGCGACCAGAAAAAGAGCCAAAAAAGACACGTGATAACAAGCTGTTTCGACCAGGTTATGGGGGCGTTCTAGAGTCTCCCGGGTGGTGATTAATTAGGGTATTTGGTTGGGGCTAGTATCTCTTTCTTGTGGTGGGAAAATAAGGGGAAAGTTGAGGGTTGGAGCTGAGTTGGGCGACAAAAAAAGAAAACAGAAAAAAAAAGAAAAAAAATAGAAAAAGAAAAGAAATAAAAAAAGCAAGTTTTTAATCTTTCTTTTACAAAGTCTTATATCTTGTTTCCATGATATGTTAAATGATTATTTAACTTGTTTTAGTGTATCCTTAGTTAACCTGTTAAGTTCATGTGGTTTTACAAGTAATAAAGAGGGCATTTGTTTACTGATTATTACAGACGGTTACAAAACAAAAATTTTGGCATATGTTTTTAATTAAGAGTTGTTCTATATCATATTCAAACATGTTTTAAGACTTATGATAGGCATTGAAATGGGTTAAAAGAACTTACAATCTTAGAACTTGATTAGAGCAAGTTTTTAACAAAAGAGACTTTAAGAGAGAACCGAGCTCCTCCCTCCTCCTAGGCTTCGCTAAACTCTTCCTTGGCTTCTATTTGTTGCTTTATATCAATATGTATATGAGGGTGTTGCTGTTTTCTGTATTTCGAGTTATATGAAGGAAATGGGAAGAAAGGGTGATTGATTTATATAGAGGAGGGAAAGTTAGGGTTTTCTATGTATCTATGTCATTGTGTTGGAAGGAGGGAAACATGGTGATGTGTATATACATACACCATGTCTTATGTTGTTGGTTTTATTGGTAGAGAAGAGGCCAAGTGAGGAGGGGGGAAATGGCGTGAGGTGGTATTGATGTGGTTATAGTTTAGACCAAGAATTCTACCTAATTGTGCTAACCATGGTTATGTATTAAGGAAACATAGTGTACGCATGACTATATATTGCATGTAAGATAAAAAATGAAACACATGAGCGTATTTATAATACATAGTCAGTTTAGCACATTATGGTGAATAAATCTTACACATCCATATGTGAGTTGTTGTAGTAATTTATGATAGAGAAATTATACACGCATGGTAAGCCATGTGGTTGACACACCTTATTGTAACATACTACTTCCACATTCATATATAGTCTGTGGAGAATATACATACACATACCTATTAGTTCATGCATGCCATGGCAAAATATATATCACATGTACATATATGATCTTGCATGGAGATAATTATTTACACACACACACACACATAATATATATATATATATATAATATATATGTATATATATATATATATATATATATATATATATATATATATATATATATAAAATATATATATATATATATATATATATATATATATTGGACCTTGCATGGAGAATATTATCTACACGTATATGTATACTACATATTAGCTTGTTATGGTAAAAATTGTACATGTTATATATTGCATGCATTATAGCACGTATGGTATGCATCAGAAATGGCTATGTGGCATGCTTTATATACATATGTTAATATTTTAAAGTGTAGTTTGATCCCGGTATTTACTAATGTTAAGTTCTTATGTCACGAAACTTAAGACCGAGTAGCGTAAAAATATAATATTTATAAAAATGTCAAAGTTTATCAATATACTCCAACTAATAATATTCGTCGCGTGATAAGTTTAACGGAGAGCATATACGTTAATTAAATCTAATAGGTTTGAGTATTCGTATCACGTAAAGAGTATAATGTGAAAATAAAAATAACAAAGAGACAGTAGTTCATATAAAATATGTAGACTTATCCTAACCTTGTGTTAGTCGTGAGTATAGTATGATAAAGAAAAATTTAAATTTTCCTGTAAAAATGGAAATTAAAAATAGTGACGGAGATTAATATATAATTAATTGTTGTTAATTATAGTGGAAATTAACCGGTGGTTACAACCACCATCACTACCTCCACCGTCGGTCAGACCTGACTATTTGATTAACCTACTTACCCATTCCTACCCATTCGCACAGCACCAACGGGAGCAGACTCCTAAGGCGGATGTATCCCCCCAAGAACCAGACCCGCATAGCAGATTCTGGTGGTTCGTCTTCATCATCATTACCATTCCTCCCCAGGTTTTGCCCCTCCAGCCCGAGCCTTCGATACTAGAGAGAGAGAGCTCCAGGATCGCAGCTACCCGCACACCTACTCGCTCCATCATCTTGACGCGACTGGAGCATCAAAAGGAGCAGATTGTTACGCCTCTGAGCATCATCGACAGAGCATCACTCGACCGCCCTTAGACGGTCAATAACGCTACACATGACCTCGTATCCGAGAGGATGGATCTACAAGGTGGTCTGACAAGGATTCAGACAGAGATGTTTGAGACACGATCCCATATGACGGTCTTACAATGGAATAGACGGAGACGGATTAAAGAAGTTCTACAAAACGCGCCGCAGAGCCGCTATGTTAGAGAACCTCATAAAGGACATGCAGGTCAGATAGCAGAGGCGTCTGGATCAGGTCACAGAACTGAAGAGATACATGGACGAGACGTCCAGTAGCTAGACATACATTACACTAGTTGTAGTTTTGAGGCATCTTAGCCTACCGCATGAGGCATTCATGAAGGATCATGTATCGTTGCGTTTTGTAAAACAACTGATCAAGTTCTTAATACATGTGGTTGGATTGGATTTACTATATATTGATGTTGATTTATGTGACCATGGTTGCCCATGTGTATTGTGATTAGGCATGTCGTGATGTTACTTATGAAGGTTACAGTTCTTTGAATGTTACAAATGGGATGTAATTACAAAGTCATAGGAGAATATTTCAACAGGAAATTGATGAATGTAGAGAAAGTTGCTGAACTTCAGCTTTTGTAGATGAATCAGTTTGCCCCTTAGCAGTTCTATACCAAGAGTTGATCATTTATTTACGATATTACCCAAACATGTCGTGATTTTATGACTCTCAGTTGGTTGTGATTTCACATTGTGACCGTATTGTTAGGACTAGTATACAATTTCATTGTTACACGGATTATTCTAACATGGTCATTATGTGGATTCTAAATTTGCGTTTTCTTGTGGCATTAATAGACTTATGGCTCGCACAAGAAAGGAAACTACCACTCCCGCACCAACAATGACTCCAGCAGAAATCCAGAAACTAGTAGCCGATTATGTGGCTGCAGCTCTTGAGACTCAAGCGGCTACCAAAGCCTGCTCAAGTAGTAACAATCGAGCGACAGCTGAAAGCGAGGCATCGGCATCTCGCAAGTGTACCTTTAAAGATTTCATGAGTTGCAAGCCAACTCACTTCAAAGGATCAGAAGGAGTGACCGAATTATCCCAATGGTTTGAGCATACGGAGACGATATTCATGAGGAGCAACTGCCCAGAAAGCAGGAAAGTTACCTTTGCTACGGGGACACTTCTGGATGATGCACTATCATGGTGGAATGCTACCGCCCAAACCATGGGTATCGAGGAAGCATACCAGATTACCTGGGCTGAATTTAAACAGAAAATGTTAAAGAAGTACTGCCCCCGTACAGAAGTTAGAAAGTTGGAAGATGAATTTCACCAACTGGTTGTAAAAGGAAATGATCTCAAGACCTACAACAGGAGATTTCAGGAACTGGCTATACTATGGCTGACTGTTGTACCAGATCTTGAGAGATCATTGGAGAAGTATATTGAAGGACTGCCTCGAAGTATTGAAGGGAATGTCACCGCATCTAAGACCACCAATGTTGGAAGAAGACATTACTATTGCTCAGAGACTTATGGACCGGGAAATCAAGCTTGGTTTTCCCCAAGGAAGCAATGAGCACAAGAGAAAGCTTGATGACAAGAAAACTACTCATCACTACAACAACCATCCCAACCATCACCAACAGAATCGCAGATAGGAGACTGGCAGAGGCCACATCGCCACACTTACTGAAGGAAACAGTTATCGTGGAAAGTAACCCCAGTGTGACCGATGCCGAATGCATCACACTGGACCTTGTCTTGCCCGATGCGGAAAGTGCCGAAAAATGGGCCATAAAACTAGAGACTGCAGAGCCATGAGTGCAAATTCACAGCCATTAGGAATAGTGTGTTTCGGGTGTGGTGAGCAGGGACACTACAAGAACCGATGCCCAAATCAGAATACCAAATAGAACGATAAGGCCAGTGGAAGAGAATGAAAGCTCGTTAGGACCTCAATAAACGTCAAGGGACAACAACAATGTTTAAATAGAAGAAGAAGTTTATGTTATAACAAAAAACCATAGTTCAAGCCTTTTAGGATTGGTTTTTCATTTGTACTTTACCTTAGGTATGATGGCATAGCCTGAGTGTAATAAATACTTTTCTATATTATGAATCTCTATCTTTTACCATTTCCATGATAAATCGCAATCTTCAACTATTACATTATCTATTCCTTTTACCCTATCTATAACCATTTCATAACCATGCACTGCTACCCTATTAGGAATCTGGTTAATTTCATTCCTGATCGAACAATAGACTGTTACCATTTTATAAGATTCTCTCCCGAATATTAGAACCCATTTCAAGCTAACCCATTATCGCCCTAGAAAATCCTAATCTATCACCGTCATGCGAACCAATTTCTCTTGTTACCTTGAAAACTTATTTGGGTTGTCATTTTACAAAAACAACACGTTGAACACCATCTAAAACTTCTAGGAAACATAAGATTACTTAGACTGGACTAAGCATCACGTCATTTGTCCTCAATTATACATAACCTGGTCAACTATGTCTAATTCAGGAAAAAATCATGTCATGAAGAAAACGGTCATCTTTTCAAAATTTCCTAAGAACAATCTTCATTCAAAAGCAAAGCTTTGTGATAAGATAACCTGTTCGTACACATTCCTGGAGCCAACCCTCTATAGATATCTACACTTCTTTTCCAACATCCCAATGAAAAATCCGACTTGATGACAAACTCGTAATTACGGAAGAACCAGAGTATACAAAGGAACATGAGGACCAAATTCGTGACCAATATCCACATTTATCTCCATAGGCAACCCTAGCAACTATCTTAGACATTAAATTCTGGGACGGAATTCTGTTTGACTCGTGGGTACTGTAGCAACCTGTAAAAATCCCCAATGATTTGTAAACATTAATCAAGTATTAATTATTAGTTACAGTTCGTTAACCATTTTTAAGAGCAAAATTTAAAATTTTGTTTATTACGTTACATTAATTCTCAAAACAATGGAACGAGCTCACACACGGACCACAAGTAACCCAACATAATCATTATAAACCAAGCGGACTCCTACACTATTCATTAGCCCAATATTTGGCCTGTTACTAGTCGTTAAAGTCGAACCCATTTAATTATTAAACTTTATAATTCACATTATACTCGACCAAAACCTATTTACTTTGGCTTATTTATTTTCGATTTCGACACATAACCTATTCTAATTTTTACCTCACTCGAATCTCTATACTCCCAACTATTAGTATGTTGAATCTCGTCTTTTAAATCCAACATTTGATACACGAACAAGACCCAAAGTAAATGTCTCTCGACACCATTTCACTTGCACGCAAATATCACCAAATCAATGTAACATGAATTTTACCTAGACATTTGCTTATCTCTAGCCAAAGACAAGTCCATAACAATCTATTTTCAGTATTTACTAGTCCTTGGTCACGTTAAGAATTAATATGGTCTAACATATATGTCGAATAGAAATTAAAAGCCAACCCACTTGGCTCATTCACACATGAACCGAAACAAGCCCATCCATTACACTCAAGTGGCTAGAAATATTCTCTCAATTCTATCATATCTCATCTACTGACAGTTAATCAAATATGATCTCAAATACATGCCAACTTGCATCTTCTTATACTATATATCGCAATATTGTTCATGCATATATATAAAATATTCAAGTATTATTTTATCTCATCCAACCCCTGTGTTATTCGAATATAAAGATCAAGTTGTGTTATAAAACAATATATTTTACATATATATGCATGCATATTCGTTCAATATACACACACATATAATCTTGCCAATATTTTACTATATCTTCGAAATGAAATTACAAGCATTCACTCATGACCAATTCGGATAAATCGAATATATCTTCAAACAGAACCCACTTGCCATATTATGCATTACATAATTGTATTCATGCGTATGTATATATATCGAACCCACATATAGTCCATGCAATCTCAATTCACACCCAAGTTGCATGATGGCTGGATATTCTTTGTCCCCTTCACTGCCATATTCGAATCTCATGTCTTCAAATTGCCATATAAAACAATTTTTATAGTAGCCACATGCATGCATTTCATACATATATGTATACGTAAATGCTCTTCACATCTCATTCAGACACATACAATTCATACACCTATTCCCTTGTTCACATAGCTCATTTTTCTCTCCATTCGTTACTATCGAGACCTCAAAAAGATATTAGGAGCCATTCTATAATCATTCGAGCTCATATAGCAGTTATTCGATTATTGGTTTATAGTTCTAGCAGGTTTGGAGTTTTCAATCGGCTTCTAGTCCATTCGAACGTTAACTTCCCACCATTTGGTGTTGTAAGTTTCTACGACTCATTTTCAATTCATTTCCTTTGAGTTTTATATCACCATGCATCATATATACTTTATTCGAATATATATATTTCATTTTATCTCATTACGCTTTCTTTTAATTATTTCTTACGTGTTGGGTTTGAAGATGCTGCTGCTTAAGGTTTGATTATACTGCTCATGGTTTTAATGGAAAAATACACTAAGTGTCATTCTGCTGCTAGACTAAATGATTCTACTGCTAGTGTATTTATTCTGCTACTGAGTTTTTGAGATGATTGAAGAAATAAGCTAAGTATGATTCTACTGCTAGGCTACGAAGATCCTACTGCTAGAGTAAATCATTCTGCTGCTTATTAGATAAACGTGTATAGTTTGTTAGACAATTATGGTAATGATACGAATAGATATTATCTTGTATAGAAAGTCTTTGTAACCAACTAGGACTCCTTAAGTCTATAAAAGGAGGATCTAGGGTTAGGGTTTGTATACGTATTATTTTCAGTTTGATTCACTTCAAAGTTATTGTAACCCTGTTACTTTTGAGTAACCGTATTTAATATATTGAGGTGATAGTTGAGAGAATTCTTGTGTGTTTGTTTCATAATTCTTCTTAAGATTAAGTGTTAGTTTCCGCATAATACTTAATAGCTCGTTCAAGAACAGTCTCTATACCTATTGTCTTAGATCTTCATCTAATATAATTGTTAATATAAATATCGTCCTAAAAACGTTATTTATATTTTACGATCTTTGCTTAGTTTTGTTAATGACAATTACAAAGTTTATCTTTAAGCAAAGCATAAATAAGATTAAGTCTTTTACATTTATAGTGAAGAGCATTTTACAAACACATTTTCACATCACAAAGTTTTCTAGAAATGACATATACAAGTTTACATGTTTATTTCTTAAAATGGAAACTTTATTAGTTAAATATTAGGATGACATCATGACATGCATCATGTACACAATCTTGGTAAGATTTTGTGATATTTTGTTTAGATCTTCAAGCTAAAGAGTTGACATTTGAAGATATGGAAAGATACGGCAAGATTTGGAAGGATTTGAAGATCTCTTAGCTGGCCTGACACGGCGGATCCAAAGTGATACACAGACGGATCCAATTTTGGGGATCCGCCGGATCCGCCGCCTGTTGATCAGCTTTGCCTATAAATAGCAAGCTGATCATTTGGCCATTTCATCACTCATACAGCTTAAAATACATACTCATTCATTTGCATATCACTAACCCTTAGCTTACTAACATTTTATAGATCTTTCCTTTTGTAGCAAAGAAGATCTCAACATATAAGGAGTAACAGTCTGTTATCTTCCTTCTAACATAGAGTCTGTGTGTTCTTGTATTAGTCACACATCATAGTTAGTATCATTCATACAGTAGAGTCCGGTTAGTGTTTTAGTCCTCAAAACACATAGAGTGATCGGGAGTGGTTGTACCCTTGTAAAGAACCAAACGGGAGTGGTTGTACCCTTGTAAAGAACTCGGTGTTTAGCTTAGTACCGGAAAAAGATTAAGCGACGTGTAAAGGTTTTCTCCGCCTAGAAGGGAGCTTGTTTCTTAGTGAAGATAAACTCTCGAGTTAGAGGCTCGAGGAGTGGAGTAGGGCAAGGAAGAGAGTCCTTGTAGCCGAACCACTATAAACAACTATGTTGTGTGGTTTGATCTCTCCTCTCTTTACTTATTTACTTATATCACTTGTTTGTGTGCTTGATTGTTTACTTGACTTTGAAATCACGATAAGTAACAAAAAGAATTAATTTTAAACGGTAAAACTATTCAACCCCCCTTCTAGTTTTCCACAATTGGTACCAGAGTGGTGTTACTCAAGATTTTCAAAATATATTGTTTTTTAAAAACTTGAAGCGATCAATGGATTTTGAAAACTTTAAAGAAGGGCAATCTATGCAAAAACCACCACTATTTGAACCAAATTGTTTCATATATTGGAAAAATCGCTTTGAGACATATGTGAAGTCAAAGGACATAGATCTGTGGTATATTATTGTAGAGGGTGATTACAAACCCATAAGTAGTGACATTTCAGGTGGTCGGGATATAGGTAACTCTTTTATTCGTCATAGTGATGAACAAAAGAGGCTGATTGCCAAAAATAATGAAGCCAAAATGATGCTTTACAATGCCTTACCTAAAAAGGAATATGAAAGAGTTTTCATGTGTAAAACGGCTAAAGATATTTGGCAGTCACTAATCATCACTCATCAAGGGAACTCACAAGTCAAAGATAAAAAAATTGATCTTCTTGCTCAACAATATGAACAATTTGTTATCTCTGAAGATGAGACCATTGATAGTGCTTTTTCTAGGTTTAATACTATCATTACATCTTATAAAGCACTTGATGAATCTTTTTCTAGTAAGAATTTTGTCAGGAAATTTCTAAGAGCACTCCACCCGAAGTGTAGAGCAAAGGTGACAGCTATTGAAGAATCTAAGGATCTTTCAAGTATGACACTGGATGAGCTCATAGGAAACCTCAAAGTTCACGAAATGGTGATGGAAAAAGACTCAAAAATAGTTAAAGGAAAGAAGGAGAAAATGAAGTCCATTGCCTTGAAAGCTAGAGTAGAGTCAAGTGATGAAGAGTCTTGTTCTAGTAGTGAAGATGAAGAATATGCCATGGCTGTAAGAGATTTCAAGAAATTCTTCAGGAGACGAGGAAAGTTCGTTAGACCACCTCGTGAAGAAAAGAAATCCTCTCAAAAAGACTGTAATGATAGAAAAGGAAAGATAGATAGGAAGTGTTATAGGTGTGGAGACTCTAGTCACTTGATAGGTGAATGTCCAAAGAACAAGTCTCAAAGAGCCTTTGTCCGTGGAGCTTGGAGTGATAGTGAAGGAGATGATGATGAGCCTAAGAACGACGAAATTGCTCTCATGGCTCACGACACAGAAGAGGTACATTCTGACTCATCATACTCCTCTATAGATGATGAATCTTTAGAAATAGAATATAACAAACTGTGTGAAATTACCCTTAAAATCATAAACAAGAATAAATTCTTAAAAACCAAAACAACACTTTTAGAAAATGAAATTCATTGGTTAAAAGAAAAGGAGATAAGAATTGAAAAGGGTAAAAGTGTTAAAGAAACATGTGTGTCATGTCAGGAGCTTAAGTTAGAACTAGAAACACTTAAGTCAACACAGGAAGAACTCATCAAACAAAATTCTAAGTTTAGAAAGTTTGATAAAAACATAAGTTGTGCAGATGAGATAATGAAGATAGAAAAACTACCTAATGATAAAACCGGATTAGGATTTATGAAACTAGGAAGCTTAGGTGAGTTTAAGAAACAAACAGTGAAAGAAAAAGAAACTGTTCCAACTAAGTCAGAAGCTGTCGGATCTGACGGATCCAAAGTTTTGGATCCGCCAGTTGTGCCAAAAGGATCCGCCAGTACAGGTTGTGAACAGAAGGTTTTAAAAACTAACCGTACTGAATTCGTTAGAGTGACTAGAAAACCTAGTACTAGTACAACTGATAATAAACCAAAACCATCAGTGTCTATAGGAAAAGGTTAAGTTAGAAATGAGTATAGAGTTAAAACGGTTCAACAAGCACCCAAAACTAGTTTTCCCAAACACCCTTTTCCAAAGAGTAACTTCAACTCGCAACATCATTATCAAAGAAATTGGAACCAAAACATGTCTAGAAACTTTCAAGGTCCCAACTTCATGCCATGGAACATTTGTCCACCATTTCCATACATGAATCATGATAATGTTATGTTTAACCCAAACGGACTAATGAGATATTGGGGACCAAACGCTTGAGTTTTTCTTGAACTTAGGTGTGCTTAAAAGTTGAACTAGAACCTGATGAATGGATCAAAGATAGTGGGTGCTCAAGGCACATGACGGGAAACAAAAGCCTTTTCTCAGACTACCAAGTGTATGACGGAGGTAATGTCACATTCGGTAGCAAGCTTAAAAGTAAAATCATCGGAAAAGGTACGATTTCTCATGACTCTCTCACTATTGATGATGTTGCTCATGTAGATAACTTAGGATTTAACTTGCTTAGTATTAGTCAATTATGCCGCAAAAAGTATAACGTCATTTTCAGTGAAAATGGAAGTAAAATAATTAAGGATGGTATAACTATAGGAAAAGGTGTTTTGAAGAATAACGTTTACGTTATGAAACTCGACAAAACATCTAAAGACAAGCTTTGTCTTACCTCCTTGGATGAAAACTCAACTCTATGGCATCGATGCTTAGGTCACGCCAATATGAGGTTAATTAAGTCCTTATCATCTAAGGAACTCGTTAGGAACCTGCCCAAGTTGAAATATGACCAACACTTTTGTGATACTTGCAAAATAGGAAAACAAGTTTATAATAGCCATAAGGCTAAAAACATGGTGTCTACATCTAGGTATCTAGAATTATTACACATGGATTTGTTTGGTCCATCCGCTATACAAAGTTAAGGGGGAAACTTCTATACTTTGGTAATAGTAGATGATTACTCTAGGTATACATGGACTAAGTTTCTAAAAACTAAAAATGAAGCATTTGATAAATTTGAAATCTTAAGTAAGAAAATTCAAAATCAAATAGGAAGTAACATAGTATCAATTAGAACTGACCATGGTCGTGAATTCGACAACGAATTCCAATTCGGAGCTTTTTGTGATGCCAATGGCATAACTCATAATTTCTCGGCTCCTCAAACCCCTCAATCTAACGGTGTGGTAGAACGCAAAAATAGGACAATTCAAGAAATGAGTAGAACCATGTTAAATGAACAAAACATACCTCAAAAGTTTTGGTGTCACGCTGTAGATACATCTACATATATTCTAAACTGAGTTCTAATTAGACAATTCTTGGGAAAGACTCCATATGAGTTATACAGAGGCAAAAAGCCTACGTTAGGATACTTTAGAGTGTTTGAAAGCAAGTGCTTCATTTTGAACACAAAGGATTATCTCATCAAATTCGACCCAAAGTCGTATGAAGGTGTATTTCTAGGATATTCACAAACTAGTAAAGCATACATAGTTTTGAACAAAGAAACCTCAAGAGTCGAGGAATCATTGAATGTAACATTCGATGAAAGTCCACCTCCCTCTAAGACATCACCTTTGGTAGATGATGACTTAGTTGAAAACCAAATGGTTGAAAATCAGGAAAATATTGAAAATGATAAAGAAGATGAACCACTAAAAAGAGATCTAGTCAACATCAAAGAAACAAAAAGTCATCCATTAGAAAACGTCATAGGAAAACTCAACGAAAGAACATTAAGGTCTAAAGCTCAAAATGAAAGTAATTTCTTTTGTTTTGTTTCAACAATAAAACCTAAAAATGTCAATGAAGCCATAAAAGATGAATCTTGGGTCATTGCGATGCAAGAAGAATTAAATCAATTTGTTAGGAATGACGTTTGGACATTAGTTCCACAACCTAAAAATAAAACCATAATAGGTACAAAATGGGTTTTTAGAAATAAAATGGATGAAAATGGCATTGTGTCTAGAAACAAAGCTAGGTTAGTAGCCCAAGGCTATAATCAACAAGAGGGTATAGATTATAATAAGACTTTTACACCCGTAGCTAGACTTGAGTCAATTAGGATATTACTTGCATATGCATGTGCATATGACTTTAAACTATTTCAAATGGATATCAAAAGTGCATTTCTAAATGGTTTCATAAATGAAGAAGTATATGTAGCACAACCTCCCGGCTTTGCCAATTTTGAAAAACCTAATCATGTCTACAAACTTAAGAAAGCATTATACGAACTTAAGCAAGCACCAAAAGCTTGGTATGATCGACTTAAGACCTTCCTAGTTGACCATAAGTATACCATGGGCCTAGTAGACAATACTCTCTTCACCAAGAAAAAGGGATCACATATTATCATCGTCCAGATATATGTGGATGATATTATATTCGGTTCAACTTGTCAAGAGTTATGCGACGATTTCTCAAAAATCATGCATGACGAGTTTGAAATGAGTATGATAGGGGAACTAAACTTTTTCTTAGGTCTCCAAATAAAACAATTAGAAGATGGGATATTAAGGATATGCTTAAGAAGTTTGGTCTTGAAGATTCAAAACCCATGAAAACACCAATGTCTTCCGAAACCAAACTAACCAAGGATGACGAAAGTGAATCCGTAGATAGCACTAAATATAGAGGGATGATTGGTAGTTTACTCTACCTAACGGCTAGTAGACCGGACATTATGTTTAGTGTTTGTCTATGTGCACGCTTTCAAGAAGATCCCAAAACATCCCATCTTGAAGCCGTTAAACAGATATTTAGGTACATAAAAGGCACTACACATTTAGGATTATGGTATCCCAAAGGGACAGGTGTAGAAACCATAGTGTATGCCGACTCAAACCATGCCAGTGACTATGTTGATAGGAAAAGTACTAGCGGTATTTGTACTTTTGTAGGACATTGTCTCACCGCATGGTTTGCTAAGAAACAAACAGCCCTCGCCATATCAACAACTGAAGCTAATTACGTGTCAGCAGGAAAAGCTTGCCAACAAGCACTGTGGATGAAACAAGCTCTCTTTGACTACGGAATTGTACTCAACGACATCCCCATTCTTTGTGACAACAAAGGAGCTATCAATCTTAGCAAAAACCCAGTCCTACACGCTAGAAGCAAACACATAGAGATACGTCATCACTTCCTTCGTGACAATGTTCAGAAGGGAAACATCTCAATTGATAAAGTTTCCTCAGAGGACAACATTGCCAACATACTCACAAAACATCTCAAGAGAGAACCTTTCAATTATCTTAGACTTGGTTTAGGATTAATGGAACCTAGTGAGTAGATTAGATGTTAGCTCAAACCTTAGATTAACCAAAACACGGCAAAAGCCAAACCTTGTGTTCTGATCCTGCGGATCCAAACGACAACAAGGGCAGAACCCTTGTTTGGGATCCGCCGGATCCGTCACATGATGACCAGGTTTTTATATTAAATAAACTCCTGTACTATTCATCATTCACTCCAAAACATATCACCCACTGGAAATACGACCCATAATTCACCAAACTCACAAATTAGGCCATCTTTCTCAACCAAATTGTGCTCAAATCATCACTGTAAGTATCCTTGACATGTTTGCATTCTTGATCTGCATCTAGGATTTCTATTTCATGCACAAAACCAAAACTTGGGGTTATGCATAATTCTTGAAAAATCATGGAGCATATTTACTAAATTGCATAACAAATCATGTTTTTCATAGTTAGGAATTGCATCTTGTATTACATTTTCATTATTCATCAAAAACCCCATGAGAAATTTTTGCTAAAATCTTCTCACGACTAGGAAAAATGGTTTTTGAACATTGTTCATACAAATACAAAAAAAGAAAAAAAAAAAGGTTATGTTTTGAGCATCACTTGCATAATATCTCTTGAATGCTAAAGGGAATACATAATTAATATGTATTTTCGGGTACATTCAATCATAGCTACATTGAAGTAGGAGCGTTTGGGTTATCTCTCGTTTTATCATAAAACTTGCATAAACATAATTTTCATACATCAAAAGGAGTCGAGATAACCGCACTTCCACATTGTCCCTATGTAGGCACACACTAGACACACATACACACACACACACATACATACACACACACACATACACACACACACACACACACAATATATATATATATATATATATATATATATATACTTTTGATAATTTTAACTAAACTATATATATTTTTCGTGACTAGGATAACTATGCCTCCTGCAACCAATTACGATCACAAAAAGACTCTCGATTACCTTCCCAAACATCACAAAACTAAGGGTCTAACCGATGCCCAAGTCAACATCTTTAAGGTACTAGAAAAACATTACGTCCATGAGGGTAGGGTAGTAGACCCCTCATTCTATGAAGACACCAATCTCCGCGAGCAATTAGCCGCAATTCATTTTGATAGTCTCCTAGATATTGATGAACCTATAGTACCTAGGTTCATTCTTGAGTTCTATGCCACCATAGGTCTTAGTTCAAGTGACAATGGTCTTATGAGCATTCACTTTAGTGTTAATGGAACCTTGTTCAATATTCCCCTAGATCAATTTGGTGAGGTCTTAGGAGTTCCAAATTATGGAACATGTGTCTACTCCGATAAATGGTCTTTGACTATTCTTGAATCAAACCTTCAAAGAACGGCACCATATGCCACTCCCTTGACCGACAAAGAAACCATTAGGGAACATCTTTTCTTACCTAGGAATAACCCAACTAGGGTACATCGTGGTAAGCAAGTGGCTAGAGATCCATTTGCTATGGAGCTAAATGAACTCAAGCCCGAGTTTAGGAAGTTAGAAGAAGTTTTGAGAGCCAACGTCATTAGCACGGTAGGAAATCGAGATCACATCAATGCTTGTCTATGTTACATGATGTATAGTATGTCCACCCGTCAACCTTTCAACCTTGCATTCTATATCGTTAAGCGAATGGCCGATATTCCAGTTCAAGGTAACATGGCAATGCCTTATGGAATGCTCTTGACTCGTCTCTATAGAGCTTTTGCACCCATTCCTAGAAATGCCTTAGGTTTTGTTCCCGATTATGATGAAATTCAACACACCTTTGTTCCCTTAAGCGATTTTAGGGTAGCGGTTGACAAAGGCAAACGCCCTCGTGCTCAAACATCATCATCATCATCATCATCATCATCATCATCATCATCATCATCAATGAGTGGCGATGACGGCTTGCCAAACTCTAGGATCCCTCCACCGGAATATTTGCATCAACTTCCACCGATTGTGAATGAATCACCAGAGTTTAAGCAAACCAAGGGGATGACGAAGAACTTGGGGCGTTGGATAATGAAACTTCACAAGGGGTACAAAAAGTTAAGTAAGAAGTTCAAATGAGAGGAGTGTTTGGGTCTAGACATTATTTGACAATTATGTGTTAAACATGTATGGTTCTTAACTTACTGTGGTAGTACTTGATGTATATGTGAACTAACTCAGATTTGCAGGTCGATAGCACTTAGTGTTATCAATTTTCCGAGTTTAAGCCCCCGTTTGGCTTAACTCCCTATATGGTAGAATATTATGATCGGATTTATTTATGTGCAAACGTGTGTTAGAATATATATATATATATATATATATATATATATATATATATATATATATATATATATATATATATATATATATATATATATATATTTAGTATATTTGTACTATATATTAGCTATTACATACGTTATAGGAGAAATTTTGGGTTTTGGTCGAAAAATGCAAAATTTGCATAGCTCTCTGTTAGTTTTAGCACATTCGGAAGGCGGATCCGGCGGATCCCAGAATTTGGATCCGCCTAGTGTATCTTTGGCTCCGCTAGTCCAGGACCCATGGATTCGGCGGCTCCCAAACTTTGGCTCCGCCTTTGTTGTCGATTGGATCCGTGGGTACAACAGTCATTTTTTTTTCAAAAATTCCCGACTCATCCCGACACTTAGATTTTAGGTTGTAGCTTTTTTAGATTATGCTCACTGATCATTAAACTCCTTAGAAAGCTTTAGGAAACTCTTAGAACATTAGGAACTCAATTTCCCACCAAAATTTGAATTTTCAAAATTTTCTTGTGAGTTACCATTCTAATACAAGCAAGTAACCCTTTTTAGGGATCCGTCAAATCCGTGGAAACATCTTATCATCAGAATTTCCACTATCTTCTTGCATTTACTGCAAATCCACTTCATATCACTCAACTTCATCTCAATGGATTGACCTTGAGACATGACAAGCTTAATTTTTTGTTCCAAATAATTAGAAACCAACATTCTCCATTGGATTTACATCCAATCCAAACACACAGAACAACAAAGGTTCTGCCTATATATTAGTACCTTAGGATCATCACTAAACTCACTCACTCACCATTTTCTCTACTTTCTCTCCTGTACATCTTAGCAACCTTACTACACCATGACTAAGTCAAACAACTCTTCCACCTCTAGATCTCCAAAACGAACAGCCCGCATTAGTGTTAAACCATGTTGTTTCATCAACTTAGCAAACTCATCATCAGAGGAATCATCTCCTCTAAATATCTCATCACCTATTGCAAGTGAGAATTTCCTCACACTTTCCACTCCAATACCATCCAATGTTGTTATCCATACACGACCACCAACCATTACTCCAATAGCCACTACTCCACCACCGGTTCCATCACAGCCTGTTAGATCACCATCACCACCAAAATCACCCAAACTTCAACCCATGGAGCTATTTAGGACTCCACCAACATCACCACACCCTTACCTTGATGAGTTGAAAGAACTTCCACCAAGGTCCACCAATCCTCCACCCATGACCTTTGAAGGTCAAGAACCTATGCTTTTTCACCCACTTTATCATGATATTCACGGTCCTTTATACCGTGATGCACCACCACCTCAACCTCAACCACAACCTTTATCACCCACATCCACACTAGTTGCCATTGATGAGGCAATGTGGATCAATCTACCACAAACCCAAGAAGAGATTAGTGAGGAACTCACCTACCTCTACTCTCTTTCTAATATGGTTGGATCTCACCTTGATGAAGCAATGGATCTCCAAACCATCTTGATGAACTCCATCCCCACTCCACCATCATCAAATCAACAACAACAACAACCATCCAACAACAACAACAACCAACCACCACCACCACCACAAAACATTGAGACTACTCTTCCTCCCGGTTTTTCAAGTCATGATTGCTCACATTGTAAGAGAATGGCTCACTTGGCCCAAAGGACCAACATTTTGGTCCATCGGCTCCAAAATGAGATGAGGTTCATCTTGAACCATGTTCTCAAGCGTCTCAATGCAATCTCTCATCCTCCTCAATAGGAGCTTTGTTAGTTTTCTCTTATAGGAACTTTTTAGGATGGTGTTGTAGTATTTGACTTTTTAGGATTTATTTTTATTATTGTAATGTAACATCATTTTTGTGACTTTTGTCACATATTTTCAATGGATGATTGTTATGTGTTTATGCTTGTGGGTGATCAACATTAAGCATATTATCTCATTTTAGAATACTAACATCATTGTGTGGTTGTTTTAACTCCACATATTGCATTGATCAATTGTACATTAGGTATAAAAATTTGATCAGACACTTCATTTTGACTTTATAGAAGTCAAATGAGTTGACCTTTCTTGATTGACTATTGCATATGCATATTGCTTCTTGATTGAAGTAACTAACTTTTCTTTTGTAGCTTTTCTCAACCATTGATTCATATACGTTGGTACCCTAGCACCGGGGAGTATAGATCGAGGGGGAGTATATCATATACTAACTCATCATTTTTAGCATTTCTCATCCTTGAAATGTATACATTGGCACTCTAGCAATGAGGAGTATACATCAAGGGGGAGCATATCATAGTCTAACCATTTGTTTTGTAGGATCATACATCATATCATACTCTTGAAATGTATACATTGGTACTCTAGCAATGGGGAGTATACATCAAAGAGGAGCATAGCATATTCTAACCATTTATTATGTAGGATCATACATCATATCCTTGTTACTCCATTTAGGGGGGGGGTATAAATCAAGGAGGAGCTTTAAAGTTCTCAAAATCGCATTCCGCTACGCATATCTTCTTTTTGTTTCGACAAAAAAGGGGGTGATAGGATTAAGTTTGCATCAACTGTGAAACATCACAGTACATACATTTTAGCTTAAAATAAATTTTAAAACTTGCACAAACTAACTTAATCTATATTTTTAAAAGACTCATCCTTTATTTAAGCTCTCTACTTAAAAATACACTTTATGTTTTGTCATCAACAAAAAGGGGGAGATTGTTAATACAAATATCGTCCTAAAGACGTTATTTATATTTTACGATCTTTGCTTAGTTTTGTTAATGACAATTACAAAGTTTATCTTTAAGCAAAGCATAAATAAGATTAAGTCTTTTACATTTATAGTGATAAGCATTTTACAAACACATTTTTACATCACAGAGTTTTCTAGAAATGACATATACAAGTTTACATGTTTATTTCTTAAAATGGAAACTTTATTAGTTAAATATTAGGATGACATCATGGCATGCATCATGTACACAATCTTGGTAAGATTTTGTGATATTTTGTTTAGATCTTCAAGCCAAAGAGTTGACATTTGAAGATATGGAAAGATATGGCAAGATTTGGAAAGATTTGAAGATTTCTTAGCTGGCCTGACACGGCGGATCCAAAGTGATACACGGACGGATCCAATTTTGGGGATCCGCCGCCTGTTGATCAGCTTTGCCTATAAATAGCAAGCTGATCATTTGGCCATTTCATCACTCATACAGCTTAAAATACACACTCATTCATTTGCGTATCACTAACCCTTAGCTTACTAACATTTTATAGATCTTTCCTTTTGTAGCAAAGAAGATCTCAACATATAAGGAGTAACAGTCTATTATCTTCCTTCTAACATAGAATCTGTGTGTTATTGTATTAGTCACACATCATAGTTAGTATCATTCATACAGTAGAGTCCGGTTAGTGTTTTAGTCCTCAAAACACATAGAGTGATCGGGAGTGGTTGTACCCTTGTAAAGAACCAAACGGGAGCGGTTGTACCCTTGTAAAGAACCAAACGGGAGTGGTTGTACCCTTGTAAAGAACTCGGTGTTTAGCTTAGTACCGGAAAAAGATTAAGCAACGTGTAAAGGTTTTCTCCGCCTAGAAGGGAGCTTGTTTCTTAGTGAAGATAAACTCTAGAGTTAGAGGCTCGAGGAGTGGAGTAGGGCAAGGAAGAGAGTCCTTGTAGCCGAATCACTATAAACGACTGTGTTGTGTGGTTTGATCTTTCCTCTCTTTATTTATTTACTTATATCACTTGTTTGTGTGCTTGATTGTTTACTTGACTTTGAAATCACGATATGTAACAAAGAGAATTAATTTTAAACGGTAAAACTATTCAACCCCCTTCTAGTTTTCCACAATAATTAACAAGATCGTTAGCTCAACTGGGATCAACAAGTGGTATCAGAGCTTGTGATCTAGAGACTGCTATCAACAAGAATTTCTTAAACTCAGATCTGTTCATCATCTACATAAGCAATGGATTCAGATACTACTCATATGGTGACTGCTTCAAAGGTACCAATGCTGAAGGCTAGTGAGTATGAACTCTGGAAGATGAGGATGGAGCAGTACATGAAGATGCTTGACTACTCTATGTGGGAAGTCATTCAGACTGGAGATACTCTACCTGCTAAGGGTGCTAATGGGAGACCTTTACCTATTAAAACTAATGAGGAGAAGGCACAAAGGAAATTGGAAATCAAAACTCACAATATTCTTTTGATGGGTATACCAAATGAATATCAATTGAGTTTTAGTAACACTCAGTCTGCTAAGGAGTTGATGGATGCTGTTGAACTCAGATTTGGTGGGAATGAGGCCACCAAAAAGTCTAGGAAGAATCTCCTCAAGCATCAATTTGAAACATTTACTGCTTCAAGTTCAGAAAACATTGATGCTACCTATGATAGACTTCAGAGGTTGGTGAGTCAACTACAACTTATGAAGGTCTCAGTGGCTCAAGAAGACATTAATCTCAAGTTTCTGAGGAGTTTACCATTTGAATGGAATACTCATACAGTGGTCTGGAGGAATAAGACTGATTTTGAATCAATGACTTTGGATGATTTGTACAATAATCTAAAGGTGTATGAATCTGAAGTCAAGGGTATATCAAGCTCATCTTCTAGTGCAAACAACCTAGCTTTTGTGTCTTCAAACAACAAGGGATCTGGAAGCTCTCAAGAAAACCATTCTGCTGCTAGCCATGTTGTTTCTGCTGTTGGCACATCTGGTTCTGCTGCTAGTTCAAATACTGATAATATCAGTGATGCAGCTATCTGTGCCTTTTTGGCTGATCACACCACAAGTACAACTATTATTGATCTGGATTTGGAACAAATAGATCCTGATGATCTTGAGGAGATTGACTTGAAGTGGTAGATGGCCATGCTTACTATGAGGTCAAGGAGATTTCTGAAGAAGATTGGAAGAGCACTTAAGTACAGACAAACCAATGTGGGGTTTGATAAGTCAAAAATTGAGTGCTACAATTGTCAGAGAAAGGGGCATTTTGCTAGGGAGTGCAGAGCACCAAAGAAGAACAAAGAGCCTGCAAGGATTGTTCCCATTGAAGAAACCAAGACTACTGCTGCTCTGGTTTCATGTGATGGCTTGGGAGATTATGACTGGAGTGATCAAGCAGAGGAAGGACCCAATGCTGCTTTCATGGCTGAAGAAGAAAAGAAGGGACACAATTTTGCTCTAATGGCCTATGCTTCTTCATCCTCTGGTTCAGACTCTGAGGTATCTAATGAGTCATCTTGTTCTTTTAAATCATGTCTAGATACTGTAGAAGAACTAAAGTCTAGGAATGAGAGTTTAAGAATGGAAGTAGAAAAGTTAAAACTTGATAATTTAGGTTATGAATATGGCCTAAAATTAGTAGAAGCAAAACTTGACTTTCTTAAACAAAATGAAGTATAGTATGTTGATAAGATTAATGGACTAGAAGTTGAAATTATTAAGAAAAATGTTGAAATTAGTGTTCTTAATAAAAGAGTTGAGGATGCTGAAAAGGCTAGAGATGTAGCCTTATCTGAGAAAGAAAAACATGTCATTAGGGTAGAAAAACAATAGTTTGCAACTGATCTTATCAATAAGTCAATTGGAAGTCAAATACTTAGAAGAGGGAGTGGTTTAGGATTTACTAAAGTACCACCCCCAGTCAAAAGTGCCTTTGCACCTCCCAAAAAGGAATTGTCATTCTTAACTAAGGTAGATGCAAAACCTGTAGGTGAATCAAGTGAATCAAATAATGTAAAACCTGTTAGAACTTATGCACCTAAGGTTGAGAAGTTGTCTGATGCACCAATTATTGAGGATTGGGAGTCAGATAGTGAGGATGAACAGACCGACTCAACATCTAAGGCTAAGAAGGTGGAAATTGCTAAAACAGTTGAAACTAAAGCTAAACATGTTGAGTTTGTAAAACCTGTGCTAGGAAGTAGGATCTCTAGGAAAATGGCTGAATTTGAAGAGAAGCCTAGAGAATATCCTAGGAAAACTAATAACTTGCCTAGGGGAAACCAAAGTATTCTGAATAGCCTAATTTCACACAAGTTAGGTAGTGATTTTGAATTGGTTAAGAAGGCATGTTACAGTTGTGGTAGTTTTGAGCACTTAGAGGAAGATTGTTATTATAAAAGGCCTGTTAGAACATCTGCTCAGAAACCTATTTAGAACCAACACACTAGGGTAAACCATAGGAATTTTTCTAGAAAGACTCACCCTCACCCCAATAGAAACATGGTTCCTAGGGAAGTTTTGCTAAGAAATGGTGCTACTAGGACAATTATGTCACACCCTGAATTTACCTGTTAATGGCAGCGGATATGGATACCTTGGTGTGACTTTCATGGCGTCTCATACAATGGATATATTGAACGACCTAAAGTGCCGTTTTGAAAATACACGTTTGATCATAAATAAAATCAGAGTTTACAAAACATAGGTCCCAAATGATGTTGCAAGTTTATATAACAAAACCATAGTAGATCAAACGTTTACATAAGTGCATGAAAATAAGTGATGCAAGTCGACCCCGCGACTCCAAAATAGCCAAATGCATGTCCACACGCTAGCTAATTACCTGAAAATACATTGCTAAAAACGGTCAACATAAAGTTGGTGAGAGATCATAGGTTTAATAAAATGAAGGTATACGATAGCCACAAGTATAAAGTGTATGACATAAGTCACAAAAAAAAAAATGGTGTACAATAGACTTAAGCTCATGACCCCGAAACTATGACTGAATCTGTGGTGCCCCTCAGAGTGTTTTGCCAGGCACTCTAATGAAAAGACATGAAATGCATCCGCTATCGGTTGTTGGTCAAAGCCAACACGGATGGAGGCGTCACCCTCGATAGATCTATCCACTCACTCTCGCTTACAGGTAAATTAACGGTTCATGATATAGGGGACTTTCATATGGCAACAAGGTAACTTAATCTATGTACAAGGAATTTGATACTAGGGCTCGCATATAAAAATGGTTGCAATGTATTCTCCCCCGTGGGATTTGAAATGAAATAATAAATTGAAAAACGGGGCTATGAAAACTCACCTGAAGTGATGATACAACAATTCTATGAAATCGGAATACTTGGAATAATCGAAATACTTGAACACTTGAAATACTTGGCAATAACAAGGCGCGAACACTAGTCGCTACCTAAAATGAATGCATGAATACTACTTGAGATCATGAAGTAAAATAATGAATGAACATGCACATGTTACCTATACCACTCGTACTTTGAAAATATAGGTTATCGTTGGAACTCAATGTTTTCTAACACTTGGTAAAAATAAGCCCAAATTAGTACGTAAGAACTAGTTGTGTAAATATATATATATAAGGTGTTAATGCTTGGTCTTGACGTTTTGAAAACCTTTGAAGTCATCTCATTGACGTGTTAGTGAAATAGTGACAATACGTGTCCCAACGGTTAAGGAAAACGGCTCTTCTATTTGTTGTTACTTGAAAAATATACTTTAGTTCGAACTATATTTATTAAAATAAAAGCTGTCAAATAAATAAAAGTATTTCTAGTTTAAAACGCGAATATCTTGATCGTTATAAGCTCGTTTTCTTCGTTCTTTATATCCATGGTTTCGTAAAAATAAATGCTAACACATTTTTAGTAGCTTGGTTCATCTAGGTTTCGTCAAACGCCGCAAATAAGCCGTCGAATGCTACCAAACAGCATGCAGTTTTTCCGGAAAATAGTTTTCGTCGTTAAACTTGTAAAAATCATATCTCCTTCGTTATTAACTCGTTTTTATCCCCGTTTTCGGCCACGGCTTCGTCTCGGAATGTATTTTCTAAATATTTGGCCAAAAATAATCCCAAACCCACTGAGTTTCCCACGTTTTCATTTTAGAGACAGTAGGTTTTTATATGTTTCAAAAATGAGTGTTCCTAGTTTATATCTAATCCAAAACCATCCAATCTACAACCAAACAACTCTCAATCCTACCATACACCTTCTTAGGGTGTCATGGGTCCTAAACATCATTATCCAAGTAAATCTACCAAGGATCTAAGTATATAACACTTTTAGGGCTCATAAGTTGCAAAAAGATTTAAAAGGAGTGGTATAACTAACATATACATATAGATCTTGCATAAAAATGATATGAACATTATATTAACTTGGTAAAATTATGAAAATGAGTTTTGACAACTTACTTGAAAGATTTGTGAGCAAATGAGGAAGAAAACCTAAGAAACCTTTGAGTTTGTATTTCAAAACCCTTATAGGAAGACTAATAGAGCTTGTTTATGTATTGATCTTGCAAGATTGATGATGTTTTCTTGTTCTTCTTGATTTGGCCGAGCACACAAGGAGGAGAAAGGAAGAGAGGATTTTTCTTATGTTTACTTGAAGTTTATGTGTAAAATGAAGTGAAAATAAATGAGGTTAAGTATATATCATGGACAAGATTTAGGTAGCATTAATGTAGTTGTATGTGTAAGAGTTTTGGGGGCTAGGAGGGGGGGAGGTGGTCGGCATGAATTAGGGGAAAAAGGAGGGGGGCCTCCTTGGTGGCTTATGTAAGAATTTTGTGTATATAATGTGTAATTTAATTAGTTTTAGGTGTAATCGGGTACCGTGTTTGCTAGAAATAAAATTTAACGGAGTTAACCGGGATATAATAAACTCATAAAAATTGTAAAAATATGTTGGGTACAAGTATTGAGTGTTTGGACAATTATTGTTCAGTTTTTACGAAAACCGTCGTAATTATATAAAACGTACGATATAAATTAAATAAATTCTCAAAATACCGGGTAAATGAATTTTATAATTTTCTTGATGTTAAAATGAGTGTAAAAATATATCGGGACCATTGTGGGGATTGTCGGACGTGTTAGTCACATTTATTGATCGCGCGTTAACGTTTTAATTAAATTTAATTATACGTAAAACGTCAAATGTAATAAAAATATTAATTTGATAAACCTACGAGTGGAATAGTATGAAAATGTCAATCTGATAATATGCAGACTATTCCTAGTCCGTATGCAGTGTTCCCACTAATGATGCATGAATTTCGCAGCTAAACCCAACCGGTTACGCGAATATGAATACCCGTAAACCACGTTTACGCTGAAATGAATGATAAACATGAATAGTAATTTCCTCCCGGGAATGAATAGTGTCACATGAATAGTAAAATTTCTGAACGCTGCTTGAAGTCTCAAACTGACTCCAAAAATGATGAATAGTGAAATGATGAATAGTGATCGGTGAATAGTAAATGATGAATAGTAACTGATGAATAGTGAATTCTCGGGGTTAGGAAAGTGACCTGAAATTACGGGTTGTGACAAATTACTACAGCAGCACCAAAAAGGCCCATTCAAAAGAAAACAAAGTTTTCTACTGCTAAGGCAACACCAGTTTCTACTGCTGAACCAAAAGTAGTAACAGACACTGTTGTGGGCAATCACTTTTATGCTGTTAAGGCCTCAGCTTGCTGGGTCTGGAAACCTAAAATTAAGGGTTTAGATTATGTTCTCAGGCACAGCAGTGCATCAATGGACTTGAATAAATTTGATTACTTTGATGCACAAGGCAGATCCAAGTCAGTAATGGCTTGGGTCCCAAAGAGAAACTAATTCTCTTACTTTATGTGCAGGGCAATCTACAGGATGAGCTAAAGGATAAATGCATTTTTGATTGTGGATGCTCTGGACATATGACTGGAGACCTAAGCAACCTGGATGATTTTGAAGCTATGGATGGTGGCTATGTTGCTTTTGTTAATGATCCCAAAGGTGGGAAAATTGTTGGTAAAGGTACTATTAGAACAGGCACTTTGGATTTTGAAAAAGTGTACTTGGTAAATGGACTTAAGTTCAATCTTTTTAGTGTCTCACAAATGTGTGACAAAAATAATTTTGTTCTTTTTACAGACACTGAGTGTCTTGTCTAATCTCCTGACTATAAGTTGCCTGATGATAAATCTGTACTACTTAGAGTCCCTAGAACAGACAATATATACAATGTGGACATAAAGAACATAATTCCTAAAAGAGATTTAACTTGTCGGTTTGCCAAAGCCACAATTGATGAATCCAAACTTTGGCATAGAAGGCTTGGACACTTAAATTTCAAAACAATAAACAAATTGGTTAAGGGAAACCTTGTGAGAGGTTTACCTTCAAAATTTTTTGAAAAACCTGAAACTTGTGTTGCTTGTTAGATGGGAAAGCAACACAGAGCTTCTTGTAAGTCCAAAGTGGTGAACTCTATTTCTGAGCCCTTATACATGTTGCATATGGATCTTTTTGGGCTAACTTTTGTGAAAAGCTTGAATAAGAAAATGTATTACCTAGTTGTCACAGATGACTATAGTATGTTTACTTGGGTTTTCTTTCTATCAACTAAGGATGAGACTTCTGGTATCCTTAAGGCTTTCATAACAAGAGTAGAAAACCTAGTTAATCACAAATTTAAGATAATCAGATGTGACAATGGAACTGAATTTAAGAATAATATGATGAATCAGTTCTGTGTTGAAAAAGGTATCTTAAGACAGTTTAGTGTGGCTAGAACTCCTCAACAAAATGGTGTAGCTGAGAGGAGGAATAGGAAATTAATTGAGGCTGCTAGGACAATGTTGTCAGAGTCAAAATTACCCACTACTTTTAAGGCTGAAGCAGTTAACACTGCTTGCTTTGTGCAAAATAGGAGTAAGGTAGTGAAGCCTCATAACAAGACCCCTTATGGATTATTTCATGGTAGGAAACCTATGATAGATTTCTTGAAACCATTTGGGTGTCCTGTTACTATCTTAAATACCCTTGATAACCTAGGCAAATTTGATGAGAAAGCAGACCAAGGTTTCTTTGTTGGATACTCCACTAATAGTAAGGCTTTTAGGGTATTCAATCAAAGAACTAGGTATGTGGAAGAAAACTTACATGTTAGGTTTAGTGAAACCACACCTAGTGTAGCTAGAAGTGGACCTGAATGGTTGTTTGACATAGATTCATTAACCAAAAGTATGAATTATGTGCCAGCAAATGCAGGTGCAACTAACATGTCTGCAGGAACACAAGATAATTCTAATGTAGGTACACAAGCCAAGGCTCATGAATCTGCAAAGGAATTTGTCTTAATTGAGAAGTGGAAGCTTGATCAACTTTTCACACCCAAAGAGAAGGAGGGCAAGAGTTCACAAGGTGATGCTGTTAACAAAGATGTAGAAGGTGGAGATGAACCTTCTAATGCTGAAAAGGTGGTTAATGAAGAACCACATGTTGCTGATAAAGTGGATCTTGGTGAAAACAGAGGAAATAACACAAGCAGTAGTATCCCTGATTCTATTGCTAGGCCAAAAGTTTCTGCTGCTCAGCCTAGCCGTTCTACTGCTATACCAAGATTTTCTACTGCTGATGAAGATGGGAGATCCTTTGAAGATGTTAACTATCCAAATGATCCTAATATGCCTGGATTAGTTAATGTCTATGCAGACACTGATGATGAAGTTGTTGAAGGATTTGGTGCAGAGGCTGACTTAAACAACATGGAGAATGCAATTCCAGTCAGTCCTATTCCAACCACCAGAATACACAAGGATCATCCAAAGGAGCAAATTATTGGAGATGTTCACTCTGCTGTTCAAACAAGAAGTAAAGCAAAAGGTTTCAGTAATTTGTTTGATCAAGGCTTATTTACTCAGTCACTTCATCAAAGAAAGAGCCACAAGGATTTACAAAATTGTATGTTTGCCTGTTTCCTATCTCAAGTGGAACCCAAAAATGCCTACAAAGCTTTGCAAGATGAAAGTTGGGTTGAGGCTATGCAAGAGGAGTTATTGCAGTTCAAGCTTCAAGATGTCTGGACATTGGTTGATTTGCCTTCAGGAAAAAGGGCAATTGGTACTAAATGGGTGTTCAGATGCAAGAGCGGTGAAAGAGGAATTGTAATCAGAAACAAGGCAAGATTGGTGGCTCAAGGATACACACAGGAAGAGGGCATTGACTATGATGAAGTATTTGCACAAGTAGAAAGAGTAGAGGCAATCAGACTATTCTTGGCATTTTCTTCATTCAAGAACTTCACTGTGTATCAGATGGATGTGAAAAGTGCTTTCTTGTATGGAAAGATTGATGAAGAAGTTTATGTGATGCAACCACCTGGTTTTGAAGACCCTAATTATCCTAATAGGGTTTATAAGGTGGAGAAAGCACTGTATGGACTACATCAAGCTCCTAGAGCTTGGTATGACACCTTATCCAAGTTTTTGTTAAACAATGGTTTCAGCAGGGGAAACATTGACAAGACTTTGTTCATCAAGAAAGACAAAAAGGATATCCTACTAGTACAAGTTTATGTAGATGATATCATTTTTGGGTCTACAAATAAGGTGTTATGTGAGGAATTTGAGAAGCTCATGCATAGTAGATTTGAGATGAGTTCTATGGGGGAACTTACTTTCTTTTTGGGGCTTCAAGTTAAGCAGAAGAAAGATGGGATTTTCATCAGCCAAGACAAGCATGTGGCTGATATTTTGAAGAAATTTAGTTTTTCTGATGTGAAGCCAGCTAAGACAACAATGGAGACCAACAAGCCTTTGCCCAAGGATGAAGATGGGGAAGAGGTTGATGTGCATTTGTACAGATCCATGATTAGATCTTGGATGTATCTAACTACTTCAAGGCCAGACATTATGTTTGTTGTGTGTGCTTGTGCCAGATTTTAAGTGAACCCCAAAGTTTCTCACTTGAATGCTATCAAAAGGATTTTTAGGTACTTGAGGAGTCAACCTAGGTTGGGCCTTTGGTATCCTAAGGATTCACCTTTTGATTTGGTGGCATACTCAGATAGTGACTATGCTGGAGCAAGTTTGGACAGAAAATCAACTTCTGGAGGCTGTCAATTTCTTGGACATAGGTTGATCTCTTGGCAATGCAAGAAATAGAATGTGGTGGCTAATTCAACAACTGAAGCTGAGTATGTGGCTGCTTCTAGTTGCTGTGGACAAGTGCTTTGGATTCAGAACCAACTGCTGGATTATGGGTACAACTTTTTAAACACCAAAATTTACATTGATAATAACAGTACAATGTGTATTATTAGAAATCCTGTTTTTCATTAAAAAACAAAGCATATTGAGATAAGACATCACTTTATCAGAGATTCTTATGAGAAAAAGCTAATTCAAATTGTTAAAATTTATACTGACAACAATGTTGCAGATTTACTCACTAAAGGTTTTGATGTGAGTAGATTTCAATATTTAATTGCTAGTATAGGAATGATCAATCTTTGAAAAATCTTATCTCTATGTGTTTTTGTGTTAGTTTGTAAAGGATTTGTACTGTTATTCATCAAATAAGTTGTTTCTATTGCTTGCTCTGTTTGTGTGTTGTCTGTTGCTAGTAGCTTATTCAGCTGCTATGATAAACTATGACTTGTGATCATTGTGGTATCTTGTTTCTTGTGTTTTTGTGGTTTTGGACTAATCTTTTGCAGGATAAGTCAATGAGGAATGCTGATTTGATGAGAAAAAGATGTTTGGAATGCTTAGTGTACATTCTGCTGCTTGTTCCAAAAGTTTCTGCTGCTAGGCAAAACATTCTACTGCTCAACTTGAAACTATTGGGATTCTGCTGCTTGGTTTGAAAGTAAAGGGACTATTTTGCAAATTGGCGCGAATTAAACCCTAATTAGATCTGAACGGTATAAAAACCCAAATCGATCACACAATTAACTTTGTGCGCCCAAAATTAAACCCAATTCAAACCCTAACACATTTTCTTATCATCCAATCAAAAACCCCCAAAATCAAAACCCTAAATCCACAATGATGAAAAGAGAATACTCCGCTAATCACAATCAAGTGGCATTTCTTCAAAAGGTCCCAAAAGCTGAGGGTTTTACTGAGGTCATTGACTTTCTTAATGCTTCCCATATAAGGTATGCGTTAACAGTAAATCCCACAATATATAAATCCCACATGAAACAGTTTTGGTCTACTGTTCAGGCCAAAACTAATAAAAATGGGGGAGAATATTTGAAGGCCATGGTAGACAATCAAAGGATAATCATTACTGAATCAGTTGTAAGAGAAGTACTTCATTTTACAACTGATAAAGCAATAATTTGCCTTAATAATGCTACCATTTTTCAAGAACTTGAAAAAATTGGGTGTGAGAAGAAAAATAATAATTTAAAGTTTTTCAAAGGTCTTCTCTGCCCACAATGGAAATTTCTTCTTCACACCCTTTTACACTGTCTTAGTCCTAAAACTACAGGGTGGAATGAGTTCAGTACAACTCAAGCATCAGCCTTGATTTGTCTGGCCACAGACCAACCACTTAATTTTTCGGCTATGCTTTTTGAAGGGTTGAAAAAGCATATTTCTGGAAAAATTTATGTTTACCCCTGGTTTTTGCAACTAATCATAGATAATCTATTAAAAGAACCTTTGGAACATCAAGGGATCCATGACAGTCCTGAACTTATAAGCAAAATGTTTACATATTTGAGGAAAAATGGTACTGGATTTTCTGGGACAGTCACTCCTTTGTCCCCACATGTATTACAACTAGCTGCTACTCAGGGTGAGGGTGCTGAAATCCCAACAGCTACCTATCACACACCCACTCCTGAACATTCCCATGAATCAACCCAAAAGACCCAATCCCCTAGGATTTCACAAAATGAGGACATTGTGCAACCTCAGGCCAATGTTAGTATGGAAGTAGATAAGGCTGCCACAGGTGATGTAGGTGGCATGATGGTAGAGGCTAGCACTACTGTTCCTAGCTTAGTAGCTGAACAGGACAGTGCTAACATAACTAAGACCTCAAACATGCCAACATCTAATACAGAAGGTTCTCTTAAACTTGATGTAGGTGATGGTAACCCCAGCCAACTGGCTAAAAAGGGGGACTCAGCTGATCAACCTAGGGTTGATACTGAGTTAAGGCCCATTGATTCACCTCTCGGACCAGTTAACACATGTCGAAGTGAGGAGGGCAGTCTTGAACATATTGAATTGATGGATACATTTGTGCATACTGACAATGTCAATAATTCACCTCTCAGGCCAGGTCACACAGGCCGAAGTGATGAGACTAGTAAAGAAAATGAGGAATTGATGGCTCACACCAATGTACAAAATGACAAATCTAATGATCCACCTCTCGGGTCTGGTAACACAGACCGAAGTGGTGAAGATAGCCTGAAACTTATACAACAATTGATGGAAAAGTGTACCATGCTGTCAAAGGAAGTGTTTGGTCTCAAGAAGCAATTGATGATGATAAAATCTACTCAGGGTACAGAAATCAGAAAGCTGAAGAAGAGGGTTAGACATCTTGAGGGATTAATGAGATCAAGGGCTTCACATTCCAAGGGTTAGACATATTGAGGGATTAATGGTTTGGGGGAGGATGCTCCCAAACAGGGGAGGAATGAAGAATAGGATACAGAGGATGGAATCACGGGTTCAGGGGAGGTTGAGACAAAATTGGATGAAAATGTTGATGAAGGGGTTTATGTTGATATGGATATGGGT
The DNA here is from genome assembly GCA_021014915.2 of Artemisia tridentata subsp. tridentata. Lineage (NCBI taxonomy): Eukaryota > Viridiplantae > Streptophyta > Magnoliopsida > Asterales > Asteraceae > Artemisia > Artemisia tridentata. The sequence goes on from CP139504.1 coordinate 104,672,859, forward strand.
GTACAGCAAGAACACAAAGAGGAAGTTGATTTAGATGCTGCTACAGAGGAGTTAGTGTTGGAAGAACAAGATGATACTGCTACCAGTAAAGTGGTGCATGAAGATTCTGTTGTTGGTGAGAAAAAGTTGGATGAAGAACATTCTGCTGCTGGTGCAGGGCATGCTGTTGCTAGTGTTCCTGATCCTGCTGCTGAGTAAGGAGATGAAGAGTCAGATGAAGATACTCTTAGTTTGGCTCAGGTTATGCTTAATCTAAGAAACAAATCTTCCACACCAACAAAACAATCTGAACCAAAACAATAATCAACTCAAACAAAACCACCTCCACCTCCAAGACAATCAGTTAAAGGAGTTGTTATTAGAGAGCCTGTAGCAATCCCAAAACCTGCACAACCAACTATTTCATCAAAAGACAAAGGCAAAGGAATTCTGATTGAAGAACCCAAGCAGAAGTTTACGTTTCAATCACCAATTCAACAAGAACAACAAAGTCAAACAGATGAAGAAATTGCTAGATAGGTGCAAGCACAACTTGATGCAGAAGAAGAAAATAAGAAAAAGATGCAAGAACAAGCTGATTGGGAAGTAGCTATGAAGGCTGAAAAAGAGGAGAGATTGAGATACACTCCTGAAGAGAGGCAATGTGCTATAGATGATCTGTTGGGAGAGTTTAGAAAGAAACAGAATCCGAAAAAGGTTTATAAGAAGAAGAAGCCTACAAGAAAGGAACATATAAGCTATATGAAGAGTTATCTGAAGAATCAAGCTTACTGGAAGAATAACTTCTTTCACAGGATGACTCATGCAGCTATTGAAAAAACATATTTTGAGGCTTATGCAAGGATAAACAGATCTATTGAACCCATGTCAGATGCTGACATTGCAAAACTTACAAGACATATGGCATTAAGGGCTTATATGAATCCAGAAACTAATGTTGTGATGCGTGGGTTTTGCAACCTTACAACAGGTTTTACCTCTCGAGGGATCTCAAGAGGCTTACAACCCCACCAGGCAGTGTACCTGACCGATGTAGTATAGTGTAGTGGTAAGTACGGGGGATTGATCGTTCTCCACAGGGAATAGTGTTCGTTAGGTGTGAAAGACTACTCTAATTAGGTCTAAGGGTTGAGGAAGATTCTTTTTATGTTTTTATATTTTTATGAAAGCAAGTAAAATCTCGGTTTTGAAAGAGTGGGCGGAATTAGTTGCTAGTCAACTAACCCAAAATTACTACGGATGCAAATAAAATAAAATAACAAAAATGAAAATGTGGTGAGAAACTTATGTGTAGAGAAATGTGTTTACTTAGATTTCCTTACTCCCTAACTATCTTTTACCGGTTAATTAGTGTGTATTAGTCGCGTGGATGACGGGTGTATTCCTTAATACCATTCGTGGGGTGGCGTACTTACTTCCCCAACTCTACAAGCTCCTACTTCACTCCTATGTCGAGCCGGCTAGGAAGCTCCTAACATGGGATCACTAGAATTCGCTTGTGCATTAAATACAACCATAAAAACCTTTAGTACGCATTTGGTTCATGTTTCTTAAGACGTTCAAGCAAGTGACCGAATAGGAAGTTAGCCAGTTTTCTTAAGCCTAACATAGATAAAACAATCATCCAATACAACTAACAACACACTAATAACCAATAATCAATAGCTAGGTTTCATTAGATCTAAGCAAACACAAGATAAATTTAGCCTAACATGTTAATCAAAAGACAAGAATAAGATAAAATCAAACAACACATAGACATATTGAATGATTAATTGATAACTTATCTTCAATGTAACATGGAAGATCTCAAGGCAAAAAGCCTTGAAAAAGAAGCTGAATTCGTCTTAGGGTTTTCTCCCAAAATTCCACACACTAAGCTCTCTCTTAATGACAAAAAATTAGAAAACTATATATAGATTTTTGGATCTGACGGCGTCACATTATGGAGTGTGACGCCGTCACCTCGCCGCTTCTAGGGTTCCCGGATGACCTTCTTGACGCCGTCCCTCTTTAGCTCTTCAAAAATCCATTCTGGCTTATCAAGGCTTGACGCCGTCGAACCTTGAACGTGACGCCGTCCCCTTTTGATTTAAGCCGTGACGCCCTTGATCAAGTTAAAGCGTGACGCCGTCAGAATTCACATGCTATTTTCACTGGCTTATCATGAGTAAATTTCACGTCCAACTTTTCTTGCCAAGGCATGACGCCGTCCAGGGTAAATTGTGACGCCGTCAAAGGTAACTTTTAGCCGATTTTTGAGACTTTGCCGTTTTCTTCACTTTTATGCTCCAAAAACGTCCAAAATGCCTCCTTTTCCAGATTTCTCCTCAAAAGTACCTAAAATGACAAAAGGAACGATTTAGGGCGATATTTGATCAAATAAATACGATTTAGGGCTTAAATGACCCCTTAAAAGCGGTACACTTTTCGCTTCATCAAATACCCTTACACTTGAGATTTGCTTGTCCTCAAGCAAATGCGCTTTTATTCTAATCAAAATACAAGTTAGGGGTCATTTAATGCAAACATAAAAGTAATTACAACAAATAATCGTTCCACTTCAATCATAATAAGCACGGAGATTATAAACTAGCACCTCACAAGTAGTGTTTAGATACTCACATCTCTCAAGTGTCATCAAAATAAATCTCATAAATGAAAACGGATAATATCTCTCACTACCTGTCATAGCAAATAGATTACCATAGGCTTGGGAAAGGATCGAAAACCTCCTCCACTAGGCGTAAGCACCAAAGATAAACTATCAAAGAGGGCTTTTAAATGGGTTATAACGTTAGGTGTAGGGAAAAGGAAAACACGGTTTTGTTGGATAAAGGATATTTTACTGGTGGCGAGTTAAAGATCTTGATCAATTACATGTACTATACAATGTTGCTAAGCCAAGACTCGACTCAATCTTAAGCTACAAACAAAATAACAAAATAACAAAAACAAAAAATAAACAAAATGAAACGGATGGTATCCGTATATTTTTTTCTACTTTTCTTTTCTCATTTTTTTGTATTTTTCTTGATTTTTTTCGATTTTTTTTTTTTTTTTTTTTTTTTTCATACACTCTTGCCTACCATCCAAATAATACATCATAGGCGTTGCATTCCCCTTACACTTTGAACTTTTACATAACTTTACAATTAACTATTCTAATGACTCGAATTAAGATGATTGAAAAACTTGGAGTACTTTTAAAAAAATTTAGCACATAAGGGGTAATAAATGATGTTCTTACCCATACTTACTCCTTTACACTAGTACTTTACCCATGAGGTCCCAATCGTCCCAAAACACTATTACCATGGATATTGACTACGACTTAGCAACCATGTAATCAATTAGATAATTAACTTGGGTTTAAACAAATGTTGTAACAATAATGCACTAAAAATGAGTGCATACAAGGTAGGCTAAGGCGATTTGGGTGTACATTTTAGTGGGGTGTAACAAATTCTTCCTTTAAGTAAAATGCTTAAAGGTCGAAACGAAAAGATAGGCTCTGAGGGGTGTACTAGGGGTATCGTGTACTAAAAAATGAGTACAACGCAAAGGGTGTGGGAGAATTACTTGACCAATGTAGCCAAAGTAATTATAACAAAAACACAGGTGTAAAACAATGGGTTAATCCTAATGCCTCTTATCATGTAGTAAATCTAACTACACGAATGTAGTCTCACTTGTGGCCTCGGAATGGTCCTAACGCAAGTTCTAGAATCTAAGTGCTACCGGTACACACATCATAGCATAAATGCTTTTCCTACCAATTCTAGGGGCGAACCTCACATATTTGGGGGTGGAAAATTTTTTAGTGGTACGTTTTTTGTGCTAGTCATATAACTCCTATCCGTGAGACGCTCATTAAGATCAAAGTTTCACTCCTATATGTTGTAAAAATTTTTAAATTTGGCACTAAAATTACCCTAACAGGTATTTATCTCAGTTTTATTACACATCTATTATTAAACAAACAAAAATCAAGCGCAATGACATTCTCTAAAATCGTACTTTTACCCCCCCTTACACTTAAGATGAACATTGTCCCCAATGTTCAAATAACAAGATGTAAAAGTAAATAAGGTAAAAGAATGAAATCAAATACTCCCCTGATTCGCTCGGTGGATAATGAAATTACACGGTTAGATCTTCCTCCAAAGTAATGTAGAAGCTCCATGACTAATGCATCGCCACAAGCTTGATTCAAAACATTTCCTTGTCCAAAATAACCTGTTAAACCTGAGAAAACAAACACGAAAACCTGCATAACATCGGCGGGATAAAATCTATATATAAGGATATAATGCTTGTGGAATGATAACTTTGCAGATTCCTGGAGATTATAAGTTGGAGATTTTAATAAAAACTTTTTATGAAAACAAAACTTTCAAAAATTTCTGAAAATTAAATCTGACGCCGTCAGGTTATAAACCCTGACGCCGTCAGAAATGACCTGACAAAAATTTTCATTTTAAGTTTCCGGAAAATTTCTGAAAAAACCTTTACCTTACTTCCTGGAAATCCTGCAAAACATCATTATGACTCGATACAAGCATTTGACTCAAACAAATACGAATATGTATGCTATTTTATTATTATTACGATTCATGTTCATTTGTGTTCTAATAAACCGATTTAGATTTCTCTTACACTTAACTTTTGCAAAATACCTTTATATGTAGTTAAGACGAAGTTAAAAACAAAATAAAGCATTTTCACAAATTACTTTTGAACATGAATCAATACTAATAAAAATTAAACACACATACGAAAACAAATAAAATCAAACAAACAAATAAATAAACACACAAAGCAAATAAAACAAATAAAGCTTGGGTTGCCTCCCAAGAAGCGCTTTTCTTTATTAACGAGTCTTGTAGCTAGACTCAAAGTCACGCTACCCTATGTAAGTGAGCTCGTCATCAAGGACGTCTTTAGGGTTAAGCTTGGATTGAAGTTTCCTATTGGTCCGCTTAGTACGATATATCTTTTCAAACTTCTCTCCATCCGGGTCATACAATGTCATCTTAATATGCCATGACCCATCTCCATCTTTGGGTGGTTTATCCCAATTCCACTTATGATCATCTTCCTCACAAATCCACTTATTCATTCCTAGGTTAATTGGCAAAACTCCTAGGAAATCAATCATCTTTCTAAAAACTAGAGAATCTTCAAATGGATCCAATTCGGTGTCCCTAGCCAAGAGTTGCTCTAACCGTATGCGTTCGGTTAACAAAGTCCTCTTCTAGGTAAAATGGGCGTTGGGGTCCTATGAAGTCTCTATCAATCCAAGGTCCATATCTAGATGGTCTCCTATTTGATTCTAGCCAATGTGGTGTTGGTTCCTCACTAGTATCATAGGCATGTTTCTTAACATCATAGACTGACCAAGTATCTCCTTCTCCTACCGCTATCTTGGATTCCTTACAATCAATCATAGCACTAGCGGTCGCCAAAAATCCTCTACCTATCAACAAGGGGCATGTAGGGTCGCTAACCATATCAAGGACGTGGAAATCGGCTAAAATGGTTAGTTTTCCAATGTGCACTAACACGTCCTTAACTACTCCAACCGGGTAAGCAACACTCCCATCCGCTAAACCTATTATCACCTCGGTTTCTTCAAGTTTTCCAAGTTTTAGAGAGGTGTAGAGAGGTAACGGAAGTAGGTTAAGGCTTGATCCAAGATCGGCTAATGTGTCATAAGCCTCCGAATTACCGATCTTGCAAGGTAGAACAAATAAGCCCGGATCATCTAACTTCTTAGGTAGCTTGTTATGAACAAAGGCGGTCCCTTTTTCGCCTAACTTGAGCTTCTTCTCATCCAACTCATCAACAACCGGACTTTCAAGGTGGAGCTCCTTGAATTCTTCGTCAAGGTTTTGAGTGGGAGGTGTTTCAACTATGTTGTTGACCAATTTGGATGTCATAACTTCTTGGTCATTTGGAACGACTTGGGCTTGTTTGAAACACGTGCTCATGGAATTGACCGAATAATATTGTGGACAAGAACTAGGGACGAAACCGATGAAATAGCGTTGACGTTTAGTTTCGGGTTCTTGACCGTGTTGCTAGGGAGTGCTCCCATTTCTCGGTCATTGAGGGCTTTCAACAAGGTGTCAATCTTATCGGTCATCTCGCTTTGTTTTTGTTTGAGATCGGTTTCAAACTTGGCTAAACGAGCTTCTTGAGATGCCATAAATTGAGACATCAATCCTTCAAAGTTATCGGTACTACCATTGCCGGAAGGATTGTTGTTGAAAGTACGGTTCGAGTTGGAACCGCTTGATTGGAAACGATTAGGTGGGTTGGAAGAATTTGTTTGTTGGGCGTTTTGGTTTTGTTTCCACCTAAGGTTCGGGTGATTTTTCCATGAGGGGTTGTATGAATCACCGTAATGGTTTGGCTCAGGTTTGAAAGTGTACCACTTGTCTCCCGCTCCGTCGGTACGCGAGGATGCGTAGTCCAACAAAAGCTTGTTCGGGGAGTTCCATGCAATCACGAGTGTCGTGGGGACCACTACATAATTCACATGAAGAAGTGATTTTGTTCACTTGGCTTGAAGGGTTAGGAGCCTCGTAGGATTTCATGAGAAACTTGACTTGGTCTTCAAGTTCTATGATCCTACGGTCAGAAGTGCTTGAATTATTCGAAGGCAAAGATATTGCCTTGACCGTTTTATTCAAATCACGGGGATCACTCCAACTTTCGTTGTCATAAAGAGCAAGATCCTCTAGGAGAGCCCATGATTGTTCCGCACTTAGATCACGTAGCTTGCCACCGGCCGATTGGTCAATGGTTTGCCTCGTGGAGAGATTGATATGGTCATAGAAGATTTGGACTTGGAGCCAAAGTTCTATGCCATGGTGAGGGACTTTTTGGAGTAAGTCCTTGAATCGAGTCCATGCCTCATAGAGAGTTTCGCCTTGACGTTGTTGGAACATCAAGATATCATTCCTTAGCTTGGTAGTTCTTGCCGGTGGGAAAAACTGAGCAAGGAAACGAGTGGTGAGATCATCCCAAGAGGTGATGGATCCTGCGGGTTGACGTTCTAGCCACTGACTAGCTTGGTCCCGCAGAGAGAATTGGAAGAGACGCAATCGGGTCGTCTCTCGAGTGGCAACATCAAGGTCTATAGAATCAACGATTTTAAGAAAGTCCTTGAGATGTTGATTAGGATCTTCAGAACGAAGTCCATGGAATGCGCATCCGCTTTGCACCAACCGGATGGTGTCGGATCGCAAGGGTGTGATATTGGCTCCTTGAGTGAGCTCAATGGTGTTTCGATAGCCATGGTGGTTAGGACGGGAATACTCTCCTAAAGTACGGGCTCTAGGAGGTGGTGGTGGTTGTTGTGGTGGTGGGTTGTGGGGGTTAAGGATATTACCATCTTCCATGATGTCGGATGGTATGGTTACGAACAAAGACACGAAGAAAATAGATAGACTAAAGAAAATCTAGAAAAAGAAAATAAAAATCTCACTAGAAAGGAATCTAGTGAGTAGACCTAATAGAAATAACAATTCAACCTAAACAATAACTATTCCCCGACAGCGGCGCCAAAAACTTGATGCGTGGGTTTTGCAACCTTACAACAGGTTTTACCTCTCGAGGGATCTCAAGAGGCTTACAACCCCACCAGGCAGTGTACCTGACCGATGTAGTATAGTGTAGTGGTAAGTACGGGGGATTGATCGTTCTCCACAGGGAATAGTGTTCGTTAGGTGTGAAAGACTACTCTAATTAGGTCTAAGGGTTGAGGAAGATTCTTTTTATGTTTTTATATTTTTATGAAAGCAAGTAAAATCTCGGTTTTGAAAGAGTGGGCGGAATTAGTTGCTAGTCAACTAACCCAAAATTACTACGGATGCAAATAAAATAAAATAACAAAATGAAAATGTGGTGAGAAACTTATGTGTAGAGAAATGTGTTTACTTAGATTTCCTTACTCCCTAACTATCTTTTACCGGTTAATTAGTGTGTATTAGTCGCGTGGATGACGGGTGTATTCCTTAATACCATTCGTGGGGTGGCGTACTTACTTCCCCAACTCTACAAGCTCCTACTTCACTCCTATGTCGAGCCGGCTAGGAAGCTCCTAACATGGGATCACTAGAATTCGCTTGTGCATTAAATACAACCATAAAAACCTTTAGTACGCATTTGGTTCATGTTTCTTAAGACGTTCAAGCAAGTTACCGAATAGGAAGTTAGCCAGTTTTCTTAAGCCTAACATAGATAAACAATCATCCAATACAACTAACAACACACTAATAACCAATAATCAATAGCTAGGTTTCATTAGATCTAAGCAAACACAAGATAAATTTAGCCTAACATGTTAATCAAAAGACAAGAATAAGATAAAATCAAACAACACATAGACATATTGAATGATTAATTGATAACTTATCTTCAATGTAACATGGAAGATCTCAAGGCAAAAAGCCTTGAAAAAGAAGCTGAATTCGTCTTAGGGTTTTCTCCCAAAATTCCACACACTAAGCTCTCTCTTAATGACAAAAAATTAGAAAACTATATATAGATTTTTGGATCTGACGGCGTCACGTTATGGAGTGTGACGCCGTCACCTCGCCGCTTCTAGGGTTCCCGAATGACCTTCTTGACGCCGTCCCTCTTTAGCTCTTCAAAAATTCATTCTGGCTTATCAAGGCTTGACGCCGTCGAACCTTGAACGTGACACTGTCCCCTTTTGATTTAAGCCGTGACGCCCTTGATCAAGTTAAAGCGTGACGCCGTCAGAATTCACATGCTATTTTCACTGGCTTATCATGAGTAAATTTCACGTCCAACTTTTCTTGCCAAGGCATGACGCCGTCCAGGGTAAATTGTGACGCCGTCAAAGGTAACTTTTAGCCGATTTTTGAGACTTTGCCGTTTTCTTCACTTTTATGCTCCAAAAACGTCCAAAATGCCTCCTTTTCCAGATTTCTCCTCAAAAGTACCTAAAATGACAAAAGGAACGATTTAGGGCGATATTTGATCAAATAAATACGATTTAGGGCTTAAATGACCCCTTAAAAGTGGTACACTTTTCGCTTCATCATGTTGCAAAGCCTAAGAAAGTATCTGAAAGTGACAAAGAAAAGGTGGATAGTGAGAAGGCAGTAGCAGCTGAGAAAGAAAAAGAAGTAATGAATATTGAGAAAAATGAAGAGAAAGAAATAAAGACTGAATCTACCATTGGTGTAAAGAGGTTTGGGAAAAGGTTGAAAATGAAGGCCAGGAAGAAGAAAAGAACTAAGCCAATGGTGATGAGTGATTCAGAGAGCAGTTCTAAAGTTGAGAAGGAACCATGTGTTGATGAGCATGAAACTGAAGAGGAAACTGAGAAGGATAAAGAAAGAATAATGTCTCTCACAGTTCTAGCTCCACAAAAAGAACCTGAGATGACTAATGCAGTTCCCTTTACAACCAAATATCCAATCATCTTCTATTCACACATAGTCAGAGATGGAAGTGAAGCATACTGGGAATTCAAGAGATCAAATGGTCTATATTATGGATTTGTTAGGTTTTCACAGATGTTACACTATATGGATAGAGATGATGTGGTACAACTCTGGAAGCTGTATAAGGGAAAATATGGCGATTAGAGACCATATGTGATATATGAGAGGATAAACTATTATTTTTTGAAGAACATGTTTGAGCCACATATTGGAGATATTGAATGGAAGGAATTGTTAAACACCAAAATTCATAGATGGTATTTGTATCAATCGTGTGGAGTACATGAATTGGTTGGTCAAGGTGTGATGGTATACATGCTTGTGGAAAAAGATTATCCCTTGGACACCAATACAACAGTTATTACTCAGATGTTACAACCTGGTATGTTAAAGTTATAGAGAGGGTTCTTCTTAGATAATCAAGCCTATGAACTTTTGAAGAAGTATGAAAAAGTGCTACAATCTAAGTCTTCAAATAAGAATTAAATATGTTTGGAAGCATCCTCCTGGTGTTTATCTGTGCTTAGAAGAAAATTGATGATTTTGGGAGAAAATATCAAGTTTAGGGGATGATTGTTGGGTTTGAAGATGCTGCTGCTTAAGGTTTGATTATACTGCTCATGGTTTTAATGGAAAAATACACTAAGTGTCATTCTGCTGCAAGACTAAATGATTCTACTGCTATTGTATTTATTCTGCTGCTGAGTTTTTGAAATGATTGAAGAAATAAGGTAAGTATGATTCTACTGCTAGGCTACGAAGATCCTACTGCTAGAGTAAATCATTATGCTGCTTATTAGATAAACGTGTATAGTTTGTTAGATAATTATGGTAATGATACGAATAGATATTATCTTGTATAGAAAGTCTTTGTAACCAACTAGGACTCCTTAAGTCTATAAAAGGAGGATCTAGGGTTAGGGTTTGTATACGTATTATTGTCAGTTCGATTCACTTCAAGGTTATTGTAACCCTGTTACTTTTGAGTAACCATATTTAATATATTGAGGTGATAGTTAAGAGAATTCTTGTGTGTTTGTTTCATAATTCTTCTTAAGATTAAGTGATAGTTTCCGCATAATACTTAATAGCTCGTTCAAGAACAGTCTCTATACCTATTGTCTTAGATCTTCATCTAAGATAATTAACAAGATCGTTAGCTCAACTGGGATCAACATTACGTTTTATATATAGTGCCTCCTTCATGGAATGGCTAGAATTACGTTTACACTTTATATTCTATTTCAATTACACGTTCATTTCATTTCATTTCGAACTCATTTTATTCATTCTTCGTATCGCATTTTATTATATATGTCATTTTCATATTTATCGAAACATGTTAAAACCGACATAGAAATGGACCCATAAAATAAAACCCTTATACGCGACCTAACAATTTTAATGTACAAACCGTTTCTTGACCAGCTAATTTAATAAATTCATGTTTTAAGATTCCTATGATAAGCCCTTATAAGCTCTTTAAAAAGCTCAAAGTGATCGTTGTTTAAACCTATCGCAACTCTTTATTATTTTCGAATTGGGCTAATAAGCCCAATAAGCAATTTTTAGCTTATTCGAAAAAGCAGTCTACTAGAGCCCTTTTGTAATGTTTTTAGACTCTTAAAATGAGCCCAAATATTTCTAAAAGCCCACGGTTCATAAATTGTTATTGGGCCTTGATTTTGAAAGTTAAAAGCCCATTAAGCTCTAAAATAAGCACTTTCGGTAATAAGCAGTCAAAAAGCAGTTGAATAAGCTTTATTAAACTTATAAAACTCTCAAAATTAATTTCCCATTCTTTTTGTGAAAAATGGACTAAGTTTGCCAATATTTTCAACTTTAAGGACTAAAACTGTCAACTTTGTAAAAACAGGGTATAAACTATCAATTCAGTAACTTGAGGATATATATTGATAAAACATTAAACCTGAAGTCTATTCTGTCATTTTGGGAAACATTTGGACTAAAAATGTAATTAAAGATAACCAAGGACTAACGGTGCAAATGTTACACCGTTAGGGTTAAAAATGTAAAAATAATATAAGTTCAAGGACCAACATTAACTTTATTTTATTTTCATTTCCGTTTCATATTTTACGTTTCTCATTTCATTCACATGCATTTTATTTCATTTCGTTCAATATTTAACTTATAACGTTATATTTATATAAAACAAGTTTTAAACGATTAACTTAACGATTTATTCAAACCACTTTCGAGGAAACGATATTTATGGTTCAAATAACATAAAATTAAAATAATATAATATAGAATATTATTTTTGAAGTTTAAGCATTTTAAGCATATCATTCACTCTCATCACAAACCACTTCGACACTTCGTCATTCGATACCTTTTCAATCATTAATCGTATTAGGCCAAAACCGTCAAAATCTCAGACTTCGTTATTAATATCCAGGTCGTGTGTTGGAGCCATTTCCTTAAATACATTTGATTTCATATTTCATCTTTGCCAGTTACATTCAAGGTGAGTCATAGCCCCATTTTATATCATTTAACTGTCTATTAAACTCTTCGAAGGAGATACATGCTTGTTCTACTTATAAATTTACTAGTTCACTTTAAACATTGTACTCAAACCGGATACACTTTATTCATTTATTGAATCATAATTCTTATTTTTCATCTACACCAGTACTATAAACTTTTAAATATATCACTTATGTTGTATGTTGGATACCACTTAACGTAGGGAAAATATATCACTTATGCTGTACATTGGATACCACTCAACGTAGGGCAAATATATCACTTATGCTATACGTTGGATACCACTCAACATAGGGAAAATATATCACTTATGATGTATGTTGGATACCACTCAACGTAGGGCAAATATATCACTTATGCTGTATGTTGGATACCACTCAACGTAGGGCAAACATATCACTTATGCTGTACGTTGGATACCACCTAACGTAGGGCAAACGTATTACTTATGTTGTACGTTGGATACCACCCAACGTAGGGCAAACGGATTACTTATGCGGTTACGTTGGATATCACTCAACGTAACCCACTACTTATTTCATCAAAACTTATATTTATTACCATTATTACTTTAAACTTGTAAACTATTGAAATCAACTGTTTTACTTATAAACTCTATGAACTCACCAACCTTTGTGTTAACACTTTTAAGCATGTTTATCTCATGTAATTAACGGAGCATTCAAGGCGCGGAGTGGGCATTAACGGATGGTTTTGGTGTCAAACAATTTTCTGTTATTCATAACAAACCTATATTATCTTTTGTGGAATATTAAACGCTGAAATTTCCTTTTTATATTTAAATTTCTAAATGAATGATAATGATTTACAAAACGTCTCTTTTGAGTCGTTTTCGATGATTATAACTATGATCCGTCCAGTAATACCCCTATTAAGTCTTCCCCTGTTAACTCAAAATTTAGGGGGTTTTACAGAGCCCAAGAGGAGATGGACATGCGAGCTGAGCATGCTTTGATTGATCGACACAGTTTTGCGCACGAACTATATGTTATGCAAGCAGAGATGTTTTCCATGCAGCAGGAGATGCATCGGAGGTGGTTTAGGGAGTTTCGTCCTAATGAGTGCATTGATGTTTTAGACACTTATGGAGATGCCAGCCAGAGAGAGACACCGAGATCATCTGATATGCAATAGATTTGTATCGTTGTAGTCTTTACTTTTGTACTTGCTAAACTGAGTAGTCTCAGTTGGTAGATTTTCTAAGAAGCTTGTATTAGTTTTACAAATCTTGTAAGACATAGTAAAAAGTATTAAATCTATTATGTATGATGGTGATTGTACTATTTAATGATGTTTAATTTATGCTGCCCTATGATGCTATTATTGTATCATTTATTGTGTGTGATTCTTTTACATTGATCAAATACTCATTGTGTTGTACACTTGTATTGATTGATAAAACCATGTCAAACGGAGATGATATGGAGCAAATCATAACCGAGCGTGTAGCCGCAGCTATGGCGGCATATGAACATAATCGACCCGGTACCGCGGGAGGTGCAGGAGGTGCACCAGTGTAAGGTTGCAGTTATAAATAATTTATGAATTGCAAACCCATCACTTTTAAAGGAACTGAAGGAGCAGTTGGCTTGACTCAATTGTTTAAGAAGACGGAGTCCATGTTTCTACGAAGCAAATGTTCTCAAGATTGTAAAGTGAATTATGCAACGGGTACACTTGTGGAACATGCTTTGTCATGGTGGAATTCCTATGCTCAGCAAATTGGACTTGAAAAAGGTTTCAATACCCCGTGGGAGGAATTCAAAAAGGAAATGGTTAGGAAGTACTGTTCTCGAAGTGATATAAAGAAGTTGGAAACTGAGTTTTACTATCTTGCTGTGAAAGGAAATGATCTCGCGACCTATGTTCACTGATTTCAAGAGCTGAGAGTTTTGTGCCCCCACAAGTGTAACACCCCCAAATTTACCATACTGCAGAATAGAAATTAGGGAAGTTACTTATTAGTTACACAGTCCAAGTCATAGAAAACGAACTCTAAAATGAGACGTTTTCAAAAAACAACACCATTCGATAATTTTAAAGAAAATGCAGAGTTTTACAGCATAACATGGTCCCAATACATCCGTACATAACATAAATTGTTCTGAAGTTTATCGAATGAAATTATAATAAAATAAGTCTTCATTTATGGAAAAGACTCGAAAATGCTTCCCACCTGCTATCGCCTTAAGGACCTGAGATAAAACATGCTAAAAAGGTCAACACGAATGTTGAGTGAATCCATAGAGTTTAATTATAAGCAGTTGATCACAATATAATTTATAAAGCAACTAAGCAATAAATGCAAAGTCTAGTAAAGTTATTATTGCACTAAGCTCGTGACCCCGAACATTAACGTTATGGTGGGATATTCTAACAGAATATAAATTTGCCCTTCGACGTAGGTAATAGTCATACCTAATAAACAATACGAATACAATACATGTGATAGCCAAACTGGCACATTTCGGCATGAGGGCTGTCATACCCAATAGATCTATTTACTGTATTTGCGTTCACTCGCAAGTGATTAACGGTTCACGATAATAAGAAGGGACTTTCGGCTATGGGAAACTTAGGCAATATTAATAACATGATAGCATACAATTTCAAAGCATTGTGATCATAAATATTTATAGCATGTATCTCCCCCACGGAGTTTGTAAAACAATTGAAGTAAAAACTTGCGGCTATGAACTCACCAATAAATAAAGTAGCAACGAAAATCGGAGAAGTGTGCACGTCGATAAAAACCGCAAAGATCACAAGTGACCTAAATAAAATATAACACGACTTAGGCTCGGGGATTATGGTATAATATTTATATTTATGATTTAACTAAGTACTTGCACTTATAATACCATAAGGTAATTTAGTTGAAAGTTATATAGTAATTCATGGGTCGAAAAGAAGTTTGCAAAAGCTTAAACGGTTTAAAATGCAAAGTTGATGGAAAATTTTATAAAATTGCCGCACTAATCGGGTCGCCATTTCTAAACTGTAAAGGCTAAAATTATTAACTTTATATGCTTAGAAAGGTATGACTCTGTAATATATGAAAATCTAGGCCTCACTAAGCTGAGAACCTCAGAACATGGGTGAAATTACCAATGTGCCCCCGTGTCTCTATGCAGTTGCTTCCAGCATCCAAATAAGTTTAGCAAAATGAGTGTATCTTTTTATATACAGGTCCTATGTGCATGAATCCAATTGGAGAAGTTTTGTTTATGTCTTGGCTAAATTTAATTCAAAAGGACTAGGTAGTAGAAATGCCTAAATCTAGGAGTTTTTGGCCTAAGAAAACTGACAGGCAACTTCTGGACAAGTTTTAGTGTGGATTTTCTCAAAAAATCATCGGGATGAATTAGGACATGACGTTTTTGGAAAAATGACCCTGAGACATTGATCTACATCTTTATATTTTTATTTTAGGTTCAACACTTACTGAGGCAAAATGGGTGAGTCGTTTTCCAACAGATACTAATTTGGATAGATTCACTTTTCAAAGTCATGTCTTTCTAGTGCTCCTAAGCTAGGTTTTGTGGTTCAAATGTAGAAACCAATTATGAAAAACTCTTAAGTGGATCAAATATTAATATGTCCAGGAAACAAAGTGGTTTTTAAAAGAAAGCTTGAGGTGTTTACATAAGTAAAACAAAATGGAAACAAGACTAGTAATCAAAATGTAGCTAGCAATTCTTGGATTTAACAACTCAATCAAACCCTATTACTTATCTAACTCTTAAATTCCTATGAAAACTTGATCAATCTTCCAAGACACATGTGCAAGAGTTTTCTAATCTACTCTACTAATACTATAAGTATGTCAATAAATAATGAATTTGAAACAAGAGAAAAGGTTAGCAAAATTACTAGTACTCTTGGACCTTCAAGTCTAGCACTAATGTAGCTAGGAAAAGCAACTCCAAGGGTGTGTTTGTTGATGAAAACCCGCGGCCAAAACAACAAGGGAAGATAGCAAGTGGTGAAAATACTTGGTGATGTTAACTATGTGGGAAATTTGTACTTTAAGTATAAAAAAATATGAGTGGAAGACACTTGTTATGAAAGAGTAACAAGTGTGTATGTACACACTCTACATGGGCGCCACCTAGCCAAAGGTGGTGGTAGTGGGTAATTTTTGTGTGTAATTTGAGCATAAGTATGTTATAGAGTGTAGTCTTGATCCCGATAATTTAAAACGTGGAGTTTTTAAGACACGAAAGTTAAATAAATATCAAAACATAGTATTTTTGTAAAAATAGTTATATTTAGTTTAAAATGAATAAATTTGATGTTTCATGTATTTCCTGAGCCTTCCGGAGTGTTATAATGTCTTTAAAGCTTAAACCGCGAGCCGAAAACGCGTAAAACGTAAAATGTGCACACTTCGCGTAGAAATGGAAAATTAATTTTGTAATACCTGAAATTCAGATAACTTGTAAAAAGACCAAATTACCCCTGAAATTATAAAACCAAAATAAATAAGCTATAAAATTCTGAAATGATTCCAAACTTCTGAAAACGAACCATATATGAAACAAATTAATTTCTGGGACAACACCACATTATTTTGAATGTCCAAGAATTACAAAATATATATACATAATTATATATGCACCGAAATAAATTAAATAAAACTAATTATATTTACAAAATCTTTTAAAACAAGATAAATACAAACTAAATAAGGGAATTATGTACCAAATCGAATTGTACTCTTATGATAATCTTCTAGGGCCGAAATTCTAGACCCAAGCCCCCTCCTAGGTCGGTTTATTTAAGTATAAATACAAAACACATATTTTATAAAACCCTATTTTGCCAAAAACCCTAGATCGACAAAACTAAAATCCCTCAAACCCTCATTCGACCTTCTGGACCTGAGGGAGAAATTTTCTGGAGTTCATTGAGGTGTAAGGAGGCTACGAAAAATAGGATTTGGAATTTAGAGGCACTCGTGTGATCGTGGCGAATTGTTTGTTCTTATAACCATACGCAAGAGGTATAAATTCCTGCGACCAAAATTTAATCTAGTATTTTTCTTGTGATCTTTAGGTCATATATAACTCAGGAAAAATGATAGAAATGAATCATACAACCTAAATCACGCGTACGAAAAATAATGAGTTAAAACAAACGTAATTTGCAAATAATACCATACGAATTTTTTGGATGATGAACATAATTTTTACGTGTTCCTTGATGTTAATATAAGCTTAGAAAAATAACCATTTGATTTATAGAAGCTCAAAATAATTGATCTTGAATTATGATTAAATCGGATTATAAGAAAAATAAGAAAGAATTAGGAAGAAACCCTAGAACGATTAGGGTTAGGATTTTGTGTGATGAATCTGGTCTAATTAATGCACATTAATGATGTGGTGATGATGGTTTGATGATTGGTAACTTTAGGGTTAGGGTTTGGATATTAAAAAGGTTATACGATTTGGAACATAAATGACAAGGGCTTGTTTTGCCAACTTTGAAACTTAAAGGTTATTTTTATAAGGTTAATTAGGTCAGTACCAATGTGGGAAAAATATAACTTGAGGGTCCTAAGTGTAAATATTGAAAGAAAATGAATTAATGATAATTGAAGGGTACGATTTGAAATTAATTAAAATGGAAGGACTAAAAGTGTAAATTCTGGAAACTTGAAGTTATTTTGAGTAAATAATGTCATTAAGGGTGTAATGGGTAATTTTGAGTAATTATGGGTTTGATATGTAATTGTTACTAGATTAGGGTTTGAAATATAAGTTTTGTAAAGCTAAAGGACTAAAGGTGTAAATTATGAAATCTGAAGGACCTAAATTGTAATACATATAATTTTGAGGATATGTTCTGTAACTTTGTAATATAAGGTGCTTGTTTGGTAAATATAAATATTATAGGGATTAAAACATGAATTATGTAAATGTAGGGTTTGTTTTGAAAATTATATAACTAAAGGGGTACAAACTGTAAATTGTGAAACTTAAGGGATTAAAAGGTCATTCTGAACAAAATGGGTATTAAATCAGTAACTTAAAGTATTTTCATATTAAACCTTTGAATTTTATGAAATCTCTATTGAAACCCTAAACTATGTAAACATGTCATGATTAACCCTAAACTTTTGTAACTTGATAAAATGTACCTTACTTCCATAATAATCTTAATGAGGACTTAACCTAATCTGTGATACTATTAACTTACTAATAATGGAAATATAACTAAAGACCCTTTGGACTTCTGACTTCTACTCCTTAGGTTCGAGGAAGGAGTAATCTCATCTTGTCAGCCTTTATCTTTGTGTTCTTGTGTTCGTAATAAGGTACAGATATTCTGCCCTCTTTCAGTAAGGGTCTTTCATTTCCCTTTTTCCTTCAGTTCTCATTTCCTTATTAGGATCCCCTATACCATTGCTATGTTCCCTGCTGTTGTGAACTTTTCATGTGATCTCTTGTTTGTGAACCTTCCATGTGATCTTTGGTTTTGTGAATCTTCATGAACTTTGTATTTGATCTCTTGTCCTGAACCTTGGATTGTGAACCTTGTTTTGAATCTTAATCTAATAGATTTGTTATAAAACTAAATTGATTTTGATATAAACCTTAATCTGTTGAATCCTTATTTGAACTTAAGTGGTTTTGAACCGTACTTAAACTATATATGAAAAGTTTTGGGAAAAGGCTATTTCAAAATAAGTAATATCACTTTTAATGAAAGTTACTAAAAGTTTTGGAAGACCATTTTGAAGAAAACTATTTTGTAAGATCAGTTGTTATGAAAACCATTTTTGAAGGATTGTTTGAATGGACTTTTAAATAGAAACCTTTAGAGATAAGCTGTTGATATGAAACTTTGATTATAAACTTTTGTTATACTCTTTTGAACCATTTGATATAGTTCTTTAATCTGAACTTAAACTTTGATATAAAACTTAACCTGATAAATTCTAAGTTGAATCTATGTTATACAATCCTGAACTGGTTGACATGAACCTTTGCCATGTACCCTTAAGATATGACTTTTGATTATTTTGATAGTACGCCTGACCTTTGACCTACAGTTTGATATTACGAGCCAATCACTAGGCATGAGGGTTTCATGTCCATGTCATTGACGCACCTCTGACATAACTCTAGGGCAGGAGAGTGATGACCTGTTTCGTCCCTTATTTATTAAGTGCTATGGCCATTATAATTATGATTATTGATTTGTCTGTGGGGCGTATGGGTGCACTCTAGATTTGACCTGTTATCTGTATATGTTATGTTATATGTTTAATGTTAGTGACTGACGGTGTGTGCGATACACGTCTTTCACATATCTGGGAGCTAGCTACTCTATTTAGTTACATTTGCAATGATATGATATGGCTTGTTTCTGGGCTCGTGATAGATTCCTGATTTCTTTGTCTATTGAACCTCATGAATGTTCCCTATTACTTGTTCCTTTTCTTTTCTTTAAGTCTTATTCCTTATTTATTTCCTGTCATCTCATTTCTACATCTTAAGTTATCGGTATGACCTGTATTCCTGATTCTTCTTGATTTTACTATCTACTATTGTTTGTTACCGTTATATCTGTTCACTAAGCTCTCGTAGCTCAGCCGCATTTCTTTTCATGCGGCAGGTTTTAGTAGGAAGCTGGGAATAAGAGAAGAGTGTATCTTTGGACTTAGAAGCTTGGATAGCTATGTTGGATTTAGAATTGGACCGAAGATAATATACTTTAGACATAATGTTTTGGAAGTTTTCATTTGTAACCCTATAGATTTTAGTATTCCATTTGTTATTCTTGGAGATTTTTGTATTAATGAAGATGTATGCTTGGTTTTGTTCTGATGTGAATCCATTGTTGTGATATCTTTACCCTTGTCGGGTTGGGGTGTTACAAATTTATTCCATATGAAAACAAGTACGTGGGGGAAAATAAATAATATTAATGGGTAGACTGGGCATAGTCTGAGTCAAATTACAGATTTAAGTGTACGTGTCACAACGTACGCGGGTAACTTTCCCGGTAAAAGCCAAGTTACTTAAAATAGAAAAATTAAGTAATTAAAATTAGTAAAATTAGTGACCTGAAATGCCTCGGTTGTTACATCACCACATCGTTGAAGGGGAATCATGCCCTCGTGATTCTGCTTTTCTTATCGGTTGTCAGCGTGTCGGGAAAATGGTGAGGGTACTTTCGTTGCATTTGGTCTTCCCGCTCCCATGTGTACTCGGGTCCACGTCGAGAATTCCAACAAACCTTAACAATAGGAATGCGCCTTTGCTTTAGTTGCTTTACTTCTCGGTCCATGACTTCAACAGGTTCTTCAATGAAATGCAGCTTATCATCAATTCGAATCTCATCTGGTGGAATGATGAGACTCTCATCAGACAAACACTTCTTCAGGTTTGAAACGTGAAAAGTATTATGAATTCCTTATAGTTCTGCTGGCAGTTCCAACTTATACGCCACTGGACCAACCCTAGCTAGGATCCTGAATGGTCCGATGTAACGCGAACTCAACTTCACACGTTTCCTGAAATGAATCACGCCCTTCCATGGCGAAACTTTGAGCATAACCTTATCGCCCACTTTAAACTCTAAAGGTCTGTGCCTCACATCGGCATAACTTTTCTGGCGGCTACGAGTGGCTAACAAGCGGTTTTTGATCTGAACTATCTTTTCTGTTGTTTTTTGGATTATCTCTAGACCTGTGAGTTGGCTATCCCCAACTTCACTCCAGCAGACCGGTGATCTACACTTCCGCCCATAGAGAGCTTCAAAAGGTGCAGCCTTGATGCTTGCGTGATAGCTATTATTGTAGGAGAATTCGACTAATGGTAAATGCCGATCCCAACTTCTTCCAAAATCAATCACACACGCTCGTAACATATCTTCTAGAGCTTGTATCGTCCTCTCACTTTGACCATCCGTCTGTGGGTGGTAAGCTGTACTCATATCCAGATCTGTATCCAAGGTTTTCTGGAGCAACTTCCAGAATCGAGAGGTAAATCGACTATCACTGTTGGATATAATCGATATTGGCACACCATGTCTACAGACAATTTCTTTTAATTATAATCGTGTAAGCTTCTCCATACTGTCTGTTTCCTTCATCGGTAGGAAATGAGCAGATTTGGTCAAACGATCTACAATGACCCAAATTGAATCATATCCACTGGGAGTTTTAGAAGCTTGGTGATGAAATCCATGGTGATTCTTTCCCATTTCCAAATGGGAATGTCAGGTTTTTGCAGTAATCCTATTGGCTTTTGATGCTCAGCATTTACCTTAGCACATGTTAGACATTTGCTAACATAGGTGGCGATTTCAGCCTTCATGTTCGGCCACCAATACAATTGTTTCTGGTCGTCGTACATCTTGTCGGACCCCGGATGGATAGAGTATTTGGATTTATGAGACTCGTACATGATTAAGTCTCTCAACCTACCAAATTTTGGCAACCAAACTCGTTTATCAAAACACTGGGTTCCGTCAGAGCGAGTCTCAAATATTGGTTTGATTCCTTTCCCCAGGTCTTCAGCTTCCACATTTTCTTCTTTTATTGCTTCTGCTTGAGCATTGAGAATCTGCTCAGGTAACTTGGTGTGTACCGTCATTACTAATGACCTGACACGCAACGGCTTTGTTCTTTCTTTTCGGCTTAGTGCATCTGCTACAACATTTGCTTTACCCGGGTGATAACGAATCTCACAGTCGTAATTACCCAGTAACTCCAACCATCTTCGTTGTCTCATATTCAATTCTTTCTGATCCAGGATGTACTGAAGGCTCTTGTGATCTGTGTAAACTACACATTTTGTGTCGTACAAATAGTGTCTACAAATTCTAAGGCCGAATAGTACAGCACCCAATTCTAGGTCATGGGTTGTATACTTCTCTTTGTGCACCTTTAATTGTCTAGTAGCATAGGCTATAACCTTCTCCCTTTGCATAAGTACTGCTCCTAAACCTTTTAGTGAAGCGTCTCAATATACTACAAAATCTTTGGTTCCTTCTGGTAATGCTAGAATTGGAGCACTACAGAGTTTTTGTTTCAATATCTGAAATGCTTGTTCTTCTTCTTCGCCCCACTCATACTTCTTATTTTTCTGTGTCAACTTGGTTAAAGGTTTGGCAATTGAAGAAAAGCCCTCAATAAATCTCCTATAATAACCAGCAAGACCCAAAAATTGCCGAATTTCTGTTGGAGTTGTTGGTGTCGCCCAATCCTTAATCGCTTCGATCTTGGCAGGGTCGACATGAATACCCTGACTGTTGACTACATGTCCAAGGAATTTTACCGAATCCATCCAAAACTCACACTTGGAAAATTTAGCATACAATTGTTCATTCTTTAGTAGTTCCAAGATGGTCTTCAAATGTTCCCCGTGCTCTTCCTTGCTTCTGGAGTAAATGAGTATATCATCGATGAATACAATAACAAACTTGTCAAGATATGGTTTACATACCCGATTCATCAAATCCATGAATACCGTCGTTGCGTTGGTCAAACCAAAAGGCATTACTTGAAACTCATAGTGTCCATATCTCGTTCTGAATTCCGTCTTGGGGATGTCTTCTTCTCATACACGAAGCTGGTGGTATCCTGATCGCAGATCATTCTTAGAGTATACACTAGAACCTTGGAGTTGGTCGAACAAGTCATTGATTCTGGGAAGAGGGTATCGGTTTTTAATGGTTAACTTGTTAAGTTCCCGATAATCAATGTACATACGAAACGACCCATCTTTCTTCTTTACAAATAGCACAGGAGCTCCCCAAGGTGATGAGCTCGGTCGAATAAACCCTTTATCCAATAATTCTTGTAGCTGATCAGACAATTCCTTCATCTCCGATGGAGCTAAGCGGTAAGGTGCACGTGCCACTGGTGCTGCGCCTGGCACTAGATCAATTCCAAATTCTACTTGTCTGACTGGCGGGATTCCTTTTAAGTCCTCTGGAAATACTTCTGGAAAATCTCGAACAATAGGCACGTCTGCCAATTGTTTCTCCTCTGGTTTACTTTCCGTTACTCGAACCAGAAACACTTGACATCCCTTCTCCATATACTTCACAATTTTCATGAACGAAATAATATTTAATCGAGGCTTACTACGATCTCCATTGACAACTAAGATTTCACCATTGTAAGGAAGACGTACTACTCTTTCGTCACAAATAATCTGGGCATGGTTCTTGGATAGCTAATCCATGCCAATAACAACATCAAAACTACCAAGTTCTGTAGGTAAAAGATCTACATCAAACGGGTGGCCTAGTAGGTTAAGCGTACAACCACGCAAGATAGTGTCGGTACTAAAAATTCTTCCAGCGACTATTTCAACATCATACCTAGTATCTAAGGTCGAAGGAATAATGTCAATCTTAGAACTAAAGGAAGTAGATACAAAGCTTCTATCGGCACCCGAATCAAATAAAACAGAAGCATAATGGCCGATGAGTTAACACGTACCCGTAACCACCTTCGGGTTTGCCTGAGCATCCTTGTCTTCCATCACATACGCTCTCCCACGAGCTCCCCTATTTTGGTCCTTGTCTTTCTTATTCGTAAGTGACCTTTTTCTCCGCACTCAAAGCATGTGACAGGTGGTCGAGTGTTGTTGTCAGTAGCAGGACCCTTATTTCTGCAGAATTTGGTCTGATGGCCTGTCTTGCCACACTCCCTACACTTGACGGTGCAGTCACCGATGTGGTGCAACTTGCAGCGATGGCAGAAGGGGTGTGGTCCCCTATATTCTCGTCCTTCTGCTGGGGCAGCCACATAAGCCTTTGTGGCTTCCTGTCTTCGGTTTGCTTGATTGTGGTGGTCATTGTTATGGCCTTGGGGTTTGTTGTTTTTGTTGTTGCGGGTGTTGGTACTCTGAACAGCTCCAAATCGCACAACTTGGTCCATTAAGTTGCGAGATATCTGTATAGCATCATCCAGGACACCAGGTTTTGATGATGTCACATTCCCTTGTATGCTTTGCGGAAGTCCCCAAATAAACCTATCAATTAAATCCTGAGTTGTTGACACCATAGACGGGCACAATGCTGCTAGTTCTTGAAATCGAATGATATAAGCATTAATATCATTCCCCTTTACCACATGATTCCAAAACTCAACTTCCATCTTTTTCACCTCATTACGAGGGCAATAGTTTCTGGTCATCATATCTTTCATTTCCGTCAAAGATATGGCACACGCAACCTCGATGCCCACATATTGAGCATACGAGTTCCACCAAGAAGCTGCCCCATCTAGCAAGGTATGAACAGCATAAGGGAAATTGTCTTCTTCAGCACATTTGCTAATCTTGAAAATTGATTTCGATCTTTCAAACCATCTAACCAAAGCAACAGCTCCTTCGGTCCCCTTGAAATTAGTAGGTTGGTAACTTAGGAACTCCTTGAAAGTACATTTGCGCACTACAGCATCACCGGTTGGTCCGGCAGGTCCTGCTCCTCCTGCTGCACCGGCAGGCCCAGCGCCTCCAGCTGCAGCGGCAGGTCCAACACCTCCAGCTGCAACAGCAGGTTCAGCACCTCCAGCTGCAGCGGCTGCAGCAACAGTGGCAACCACTCTTTCTTCGATCATTCTCTCAATAGCAGCATTGCTCATTTTCCTTGGCGGCATGATTCTATCAACAACATAAGGTACACATAATAAGTATCCAAAGATAGTTAAAAGTTATGATATAGCGTAAAAATAACACAACAATAAAAACAACCATAACAACATAGAATAACATTTTTCTAGAATAGCAAAAGTCATCATAATACGAGTAGATTAAATACTTTCTGCATTGTTTTCACAAAATATGAATTGCAGTACAAAATTCAACAGTATTTCTACTAACTGAGACTCTCAGTTTAGTAATACAATATCATAAAGCTAAAATAAATAAATGATAATCTACTATGGACGGACTGAGGGTCTTGGCTGCTCCGCTGGTGGTGATCCTAGTACTAATGGCTCTGCAGCTGACTACTCTATCACTCTCTGCTCCAAAGCAGTGAAGCGATCCTCCATCTAGTGGAACAAGGTCAATAAACTGGATCCTCCGTTCCTATCCCTAATTAATCCATCATGCAACCCAATGACTATCTGCCCAATACTCCTTAACATCCTAAGGATGCGGTGTAACTCCTGCTGAATTGTTTCCTCACCTGTGCGCACCTCAATAACTTCGGCCCTCAGTGCCTCAACCTGGTCACGTGGGTAACTATCCAACATACCCCGCATATTAGCTAACTGCCCTCTAAACTCCTCTTACTCTCTTCTGATGTCATCAAACCTGCCATTAATGGCTTCCCTCTCCTCTAGTAAGCGTGCCTTATCTTCCCTGTCTGTACTCCAACGCTGAACTATCATACCCATATCCTTACGCATCTCCTGCACCAGAAGACTAAGCTCATCGTACTGCTTTCTCAAGGATCCCATGTCTCTCGTAATCGTCTCTCTAGCTCTCGACTCCTCATCCCTAAAAGTATCATGACTATCAGCTATTCTCCATAAATGCCTGATGCGGGCCCAAGTGTTGAGGAACGGGCCATCATGTTTCTGGAGGCCCAAGATCGCGTGACAAAAGGGGCCTCACTAAAATGGGCATAACTTAGGCTACGGGGCTCCGTTTTAGGCCTATGACCAGTCGATTCGAAGCTTGGAACGAGGAGCACGTTGTGGTAAACTGACCACGTCGGTTTACGGAACTTTTGAGCCCCGAAACACTTTATTTTATGAGTTATTTGCATTTTAATATTTTTTCGGGTTTTTTTGGATTTTGTTTTTGCAATAACTTTCGGCCCATTTGTCTTTTAGGGCCCATTTCAGTTTTGTATCTTTATTTAAGTGTTCCTTTGTAATGTGGAATAAACAGTTCCAAGAAATATCAAAAGTCTATTTTTTGGCAGTTTTCTTGCTAAGAATTCTAATAGTCGGTATTCTATTGAATCAACGATTATTGGTAGAATCGTTCCTGGTATTCTTGTGAATCAACAGGTCCGATTTGTGTTATCTTGTTATTTAGACTACATCAATGCCCAATCTCCGGGATAGCTGAAGATGGTCCTCCAACTTCATATGTACTCCTAATTAGGTTCCTCGTTGGAGGTGCTAATGACACTACCTGGTGATCACTCATCTGAGTAATAGTAGGGGTTGAAGCCCTAGTCATGGAATCTGAATCAGAATTGTCCATATCAAAATCCGTAGTCAAAGATGCATAGACAAAACGTGACCTCTTACGAGATGGCATCAATCTATCTCTGGCTATAGTGGGCGATCTAGTAAGTGAATCGGAAGTATCAGGAGTAGGTGATCGGGCGGGTGAGGCTGGTAACGACATAATGCCTGTAGAAGTAGGCATGTGCGGTCAGTAAATATATATCGTATATAAATAATCATTTATATAAATAACTATGCCCAGTAAATAAGTCATAAACGTATGTAAAAACTCTAAGGCGATAGGGGAAGTTTCAATAAAATAAAATAAAAAGATTAGTTATAGTTTAGGTAACAAATGCAACCTAATTCTCAATAACTTAGGCTCTGGTACCAATCTGTAACACCCCCAAATTTACCATACTGCAGAATAGAAATTTGGGAAGTTACTTATTAGTTATACAGTCCAAGTCATAGAAAACGAACTCTAAAATAAGACGTCTTCGAAAAACAATACCATTCGATAATATTAAAGAAAATTCAGAGTTTTGCAGCATAACATGGTCCCAATACATCTGTACATAGCATAAATTGTTCAAAAGTTTATCGAATGGAATTATAATAAAATAAGTCTCCATTTATGAAAAAGACTCAAAAATGCTTCTCACTTGCTATCGCCTTAAGGAACTGAGATAAAACATGCTAAAAAGGTCAGCATAAATGTTGAGTGAATGCATAGAGTTTAATTATAAGGAGTTGATCACAATATAATTTATAAAGCAACTAAGCAATAAACGCAAAGTCTAGTAAAGTTATTATTGCACTAAGCTCGTGACCCCGAACATTAACGTTATGGTGGGATATTCTAACAGAATATAAATTTGCCCTTCGACGTAGGTAATAGTCATACCTAATAAACAATACGAATACAATACATGTGATAGCCAAACTGGCACATTTCGGCATGAGGGCTGTCATACCCAATAGATCTATTTACTGTATTTGCGTTCACTCGCAAGTGATTAACGGTTCACGATAATAAGAAGGGACTTTCGGCTATGGGAAACTTAGGCAATATTAATAACATGATAGCATACAATTTCAAAGCATTGTGATCATAAATATTTATAGCATGTATCTCCCCCACGGAGTTTGTAAAACAATTGAAGTAAAAACTTGCGGCTATGAACTCACCAATGATAAAGTAGCAACGAAAATCGGAGAAGTGTGCACGTCGATAAAAACCACAAAGATCACAAGTGACCTAAATAAAATATAACACGACTTAGGCTCGGGGATTATGGTATAATATTTATATTTATGATTTAACTCAGTACTTGCACTTATAATACCATATGGTAATTTAGTTGAAAGTTATATAGTAATTCATGGGTCGAAAAGATGTTTGCAAAGGCTTAAACGGTTTAAAATGCAAAGCTGATGGAAAATTTTATAAAATTGCCGCATTAATCGGGTCGCCATTTCTAAACCGTGAAGCCTAAAATTATGAACTTTATATGCTTAGAAAGGTATGACTCTGTAATATATGAAAATATAGGCCTCACTTAGCTGAGAACCTCAGAACATGGGTGAAATTACTAATTTTCCACTGTGTCTCTATGAAGTTGCTTCCAGCATCCAAATAAGTTTAGCAAAATGAGTGTATATTTTTACCTACAGGTCCTATGGGCATGAATCCAATTGGAGAAGTTTTGTTTATGTCTTGGATAAATTTCATTCAAAAGGACCAGGTAGTAGAAATGCCTAAATCTAGGAGTTTTTGGCCTTAGAAAACTGACAGGCAACTTGTAGACAAGTTTTAGTGTGGATTTTCTCCAAAAATCATCGGGATGAATTAGGACATGAGGTTTTTAGAAAAATGACCCTGAGACACAGATCTACGTCAATATATATTTATTTTAGATTCAAACTTACTGAGGTAAAATTTGTGAGTCATTTTCCAACAGATACTAATTTGGACAGATTCACTTTTCAAAGTCATGTCTTTCTAGTGCTCCTAAGCTAGGCTTTGTGGTTTAAATGTAGAAACCAATTATGAAAAACTCTTAAGTGGATCAAATATTAATATGTCCAGGAAACAAAGTATTTTTTAAAAGAAAGCTTGAGGTGTTTACAAAAGTAAAACAAAATGGAAACAAGACTAGCTAGTAATCAAAATGTAGCTAGCAATTCTTGCATTTAACAACTCAATCAAACCCTATTACTTATCTAATTCTTAAATTCCTATGAAAACTTGATCAATCTTCCAAGACACATGTGCAAGAGTTTTCTAATCGACTCTACTATTACTATAAATAAGTCAATATATAATGAATTTGAAACAAGAGAAAAGGTTAGCAAAATTACTAGTACTCTTGGACCTTCAAGTCTAGCACTAATGTAGCTAGGAAAAGCAACTCCAAGGGTGTGTTTGTTGATGAAAATCCATGGCCAAAACAACAAGGGAAGAGAGCAAGAGGTGAAAATACTTGGTGATGTTAACTATGTGGAAAATTTGTGCTTTAAGTAGAGAAAAATATGAGTGGAAGACACTTGTTATGAAAGAGTAACAAGTGTGTATGTACACACTCTACATGGGAACCACCTAGCCAAAGGTGGTTGTAGTGGGTGATTTTTGTGTGTAATTTGAGCATAAGTATGTTATAGAGTGTATTCTTGATCCCGATAATTTAAAACGTGTAGTTTTTAAGACACGAAAGTTAAATAAATATCAAAGCATAGTATTTTTGTAAAAATAGTTATATTTAGTTTAAAATGAATAAATTTGATGTTTCATGTATTTCCTGAGCCTTCCGGAGTGTTATAATGTCTTTAAAGCTTAAACTGCGAGCCGAAAATGCGTAAAACGTAAAATGTGCACACTTCGCCTAGAAATGGAAAATTAATTTATTCCATATGAAAACAAGTACGTGGGAGAAAATAAATCATATTAATGGGTAGACTGGGCATAGTCTAAGTCAAATTACAGATTTAAGTGTACGTGTCACAACGTACGCGGTTAACTTTCCCGGTAAAAGCCAAGTTACTTAAAATAGAAAAATTAAGTAATTAAAATTAGTAAAATTAGTGACCTGAAATGCCTCGGTTGTTACAACAAGGTTCCGGATGATGAGATACTGTTGGAGAACTTTATTGGAGGATTACCACCGATCATCGAGGGGAATGTGACATCATACAACCCTATGACACTTGATGAAGCTATCAATATAGCACAACGAATTCTGGACCATGTGATAAAAAATGGGACTGTTCAGAGAGATAACAACAATGACAACAAGCGTAATTGGGATGACAACAAAAGGAACGTCAACCCTCACAACCACAATAACAACCAAAACCGTAACAACCATCACCATATTCAACAGAATAGAGGCAGGAGATTGCCAGGGCTTATGTTGCTACCCCGGCTGAAGGTAGAGGCTATGCTGGGAACTAACCATTTTGTGATCGATGCAAGCTACATCACACAGGCCCTTGCACTATTAAGTGCAGGAATTGCCAGAAGGTGGGACACAAAGCTAAAGATTGTGGAGAAACAGGCCCTACTACTGGAAGCAACTTGCAACTAGTGGTTACTTGCTTCGGATGCGGAGAAAAGGGACACTACAAGAATAAATGTCCAGCACTAAAGAACAAGAATAAAGAAGGAAAAGCCCACCAAAGCTAATAAAGACGTTACGAAATGATGCTGTTTAGAGAAGGAATTTTCCTGCCTTGCATAATAAGACCTAAGCCTAGGCCCTCTTAGGTTGTATCCCATAAGGGGATAACACTAGTACTTCTTCATGAACTTCGTTGTATTTTGTGTATGTTTATCCCGAGTTGTGGGATTTACTTGAATCATGACTATCTATCACTTTTATAGTAACACCCCAACCCGCCCTTGGTTAAGATGCTACATTATGGTGTCTAATTAGAACATACAAAATAACGCAAGCGGAAGACTTCATAAATAAAACTAAGTCAAGAACATCATGACTTACAAAATACAAGCTCCCAAACGTCTAAACAATATCAAATGAAATGAAATGAAATAAAAGATCCAACATAAGTCCAAAACATATCCAAGACAATGGGGAATCTAATAAGGTAGGTCTTCTACTCCTACTCACATCACTCTTACCCAGCATCCCGCTTATTACCTGCCGCATGGAAAAGAAAATGCGGCTAAGCTTAAAAAGCCAAGTGAACAGATATATAAATAAAGCAGAAACGGTAAATAAGCATAAGCAAACGAATATGAATCAAATGGACCAAATGCACAAATATCACGAGTCAGAATAGCTCTAAGAGTCAAATAATAATAATGATACGACAACGAATGCGTCCAAACGAGCCACTCGAACGGACCAAAGATACCTAACAGATAGCTACGAGCCTATCTAAATGAGCTACTCGAATAGACCACCTAATCACATATACCTATCCGTCAATTCCAAGTTGTACAAGGAGCTGCAGACTCCAATGTACCAGAAGTGAAATGGGGTGCATGACACCCACAAACCAATCACTAAAACCACATTATAATCATTCCAAATATATACCTAGGATGCATCCATACGCCCCTTGCAAAACATAATACATATGCAAGTACGAGACTATACATGCATATAACAGAATGGCCAGCTGTGCCATAATCATATAATAATAACAAAAGGGAACGTCGTGGATCAATCACACCTCCCCAGGAAGTGTCATGCCATTGGTGCCTCAATGACATGGTCATGGTACCTCCATGGTAGTTAGCTCGGGTGAAAAAACAGAACATAACAGAATAAAACTATCCATAACAAGCAATCATAATCAACAAAGGTATATCAACTGAATAGAAACTCAATCAAGGAGATAATAAACAGATCATCATAACAGAATGGATAGCAACTGAATCATATCAAGGGAATCATAGCAAATGGATCATATCATAGTAATTGAATCAAAGTCAAGGGTCGAAAAGTCATGAAGTATCCCTACTAAGAAGGGATAGAATATCTGTACCTTATGCAAAGCAACCGACAAAATAGGAAAGCACACTAAAATAGGGAAATCACTCCTTCTTCACCGAACCTATACAAATTAATGATCACGTATTACTTATGAGCTCATTTTACAAGTTTACTCCTTATAGTTATTTAGACTTCCCATTTAAGGTTTCTTTCTATTTTTGGAAACTTTCCACTTTTAGTAACTTTCTATTTTTAGTAACTTGCCATAATTAGTAACTTTCCGAAAGTGAGTTTTCCCAAATTATGTAACTTTCCATATTTATGGTTACTATCGATATCTAAGTAAAGTTAAGGGTTAATAATGACAATTTTCATAGTATGGGGTTTAACATGCAACTTACCAAAGTTTAGGGTTCAAAGTGTCAATTTAGGTTTTAGGACTTACTATACCAAATTCGGAACTCAAAACGAAACTCAAATCAATTCTATAACTCTTAACGAAATCAGATTAGTGGAAACATATTCGGATCACATTCTCGAAACAACTCGGATAACACTCATAATATACCCTTTCGAAACTCAACCATACCGAGACCCTTTTAAAAACTGACCCTAAACGGGAAAAATCCATTTAACGAACCATAATCGTAATTAAATCAATTTTGAACACATGTTGACACATACAACAAAATGCCATACGACATCCATGTTTCTTAAACCATTTATTCCACAACTCACACATATAAGCACGACATACACTAAATACGTGACCCTCATGCAAAATCACTACTAACGCAATTCCTTGTTAAACATATATGCGCATAGGGTTTCTTGTATAGATTTTAGAGTCTCATTAATTTTGTTATTAAAGGTCATATTTAGAACTTG
The DNA here is from genome assembly GCA_021014915.2 of Artemisia tridentata subsp. tridentata. Classification (NCBI taxonomy): domain Eukaryota; kingdom Viridiplantae; phylum Streptophyta; class Magnoliopsida; order Asterales; family Asteraceae; genus Artemisia; species Artemisia tridentata. Next base: position 104,704,889 of record CP139504.1, read on the forward strand.
TTTAATACCGTGCATGCTCTAGCCATCACACGTATACCCACACACTACAACCTGACCCACTAGACTTCCTTTTGTCATCTAAAACTCACATACAAACACAGAACCCAATCAGCAACTCAACGGACCCCACATGAGATAATAAAACTAACTAACCAATACTTATCCTTTTCAGTAATCTGATTACTACACCTACATATTACTTAGTTTAATACTCAAGTTATATATGCATTTCCAGCCCCACGTGATTCCATACATACATTAAAATACTTTTTAAGGAGAGCAAAATATCTTATAAAACCATACATAACCACGCTCTTAACACACACCCACACAACATTTATGTTAGGGATTCGATACATTATAAGTTTGTTAAACCTTTTGTACTTTGTGTATATGATATATTGAATGAATATGATTAAGTATGCGGAAACTACTTAATCACACTTAGAAGGTTATTATAGTTATGGAAATGGAACAGTTGTGTTTGTTGTATGATAATGAACAATGAAAGCTTATCACCAAACGATTCAATATTATTAAGATAATAATACGAGTGATCTTGAGTTATCACTAGGGTTACAACCTTGAATCTTATGTTTCTATATCTTGTGATATATTTTTTATGTTCTTGAGAGTTATTATCTAAACACTTAATAATTCACACACTCTATTAGACACACACTTTTGTCACAAGACTAAGATCTTTCTTTTATAACACAAGAAAGATCTTTACAATATTGTCAAGTCTTATCGAACGCTTGCTTTGAGAGTGTCAGTCATTAAGATACAACTTGTATCTATGTTTACAACTTGTTCTGTGAATATAACATTATGACTGATCACATGGGGTAAGATATTATCTACCGTATATTGTTGACTTTAATACACATAATATCTTTTCATACTTATCTGCTCAGTAGCAGAAAGTTAATCACCAGCAGCAATGTTAACGCTAGCAGCAGAATCCTTCAGCAGCATAATGTTTAACGCTAGCAGCAGAATCAAACACTAGCAGCAGAAACCAAATGCTCTAGCAGCAAAATCATACTTAGAGTATTTCTTTGAGTAGAACCCGATATTAAACTTCTTGAATATTTAATTCCCAACAATCCTCCCCTAAACATGTGAATCATTTTCAACATGTTTCTGAATTAAATTATAGATTGTGAAGATCTTTCAAACACTTCTGTTCTTCAAGATTAAATATCTTTCTCAGTAACTCATCTGCTTTCTTGTTCTTTGACTTTAACAATATCAATACACATCTTCAGGCTTCAAACATTGACCTAAAAGATGGTGCAATTTCCTTGGATGGAGGAATTATAAGAGGCAATGATGCTATGTATATTGGATGCTTGTTTCAACAAGTGAAATCATCTATCAGCATGCCTTTGTAAGTGATGAACAAACGTGGTGAACTGAAATTGAAACTTTTCTTCGTTTGACCTAGATAGAACTTTCTCCTTTGGAATGCTTCATCCCTTCTGAATATGATACTCCAGAATAAGCTCTATTCTTGTCATTTTCAACCTCCATGTCATCATCTTGTTTGCTCTTGTCTTTTCCTCCCTTTCATTGGTTAATCTTCCTTCTTTGGGATTTATTTCTTCTCCTGAGATATTACCTCCCCTGAGATGCAAATAACATTTTATCCTCCCCTGTTTAGAAGATCTCTCACTATGTACCAAAATATTTCTCTCCATTATCTGAGCTATCCATCAGAACATGTTATCAGACAATGTTGTACATGTAGCCATCAATTCCTTAAGAGTTTAAGTTGCTGCCCTCATCACTTCTAGGTGTGTTAACTCCTATGAGAGGTAATTCATGGGGCATTTGACTCATGGTCCATCATTTGATGGTTTTTGTGAGTCTCTTTTAAAATCCTTTTAAGAAACTTTTGCCTTAGCAGTATGTACTTGATTTTATTATGAAAAACCATACTGCTGTCAACCATTTTGAAGGGATTAAGTGTGTAACAGACACTTAATCAAGATTTCGGTTTAAAGCAACCTCTGGTTGTGTGAGAACCAATGTGTTTTCAGTTATAAATAACTGCCTGTGTAAAGATAAACCTATTCAAAAGGCTTTCTTGATAAGGTTTCCAGCTCATAGTAATTGTTGCCTCTAACATAAGTGTTAGACTCACTTTTACTAGCTGTTCTTTCTATCAGATGTCCTTCGACTTGCTCATTATACTTAAAAGTATAAAATGATAGAAAGTGAGTTGCATCAATTACTTTCTGATAAACTAAGTCATCAATTCAAAGTGAAACATCATAATCAAGCTTCAAGAAAGAAGTTTTAAGGAGGTTAGAAATTTCTAAACTTTTTCTATCATGAACCTATTATGACAGCAACTGATATTTTCATTCTGCTGCTTCCATTTCACTTGAAACATCCTTTGTGTTCACATGTTCATACCTGAAATTGTTAGTCTAAAACCAAAAGAACAATGTACAAAGTACTTGTCTTGTATTAGAATAATCATAGGACTAACTGTATTAATAACACAATTTAAATTTGTACTAGTAGCACAAACTTTTGTAATAGCAGTAGTATCTTTTGAAGTCAGCAGCACAAACAAAAATTTATTTACAAAAACACAAAGTTTAAAATCATTGAGGATTAAGCATTCCAATACTTGCTACCAAGTACTGAAACCTTCCAACATTAAAAGCTTTGGTTAGCAGATCTGCAAAGTTGAATTCTGAAGCAATTTTAAGAACTTGAATTATTCTTTTCTCATTGCAGTCTCTTATAAAGTGATGTCTAATTTCAATGTGTTTTGTTTTAGAATGTTGCACTGGATTTTTAATAATGCAAATAGTACTACTATTATCAATATGAATAACAGTGTTCATGAAATTGTACCCATAGTCAAGAAGTTGGTTTTGAAGCCACAAGACTTGAGCACAGCAACTTGCAGCAGCTACATATTCAGCTTCAGTTGTTGAAGTAGCCACAGTTGTTTGCTTCTTACACTGCCATGAGATAAGTCTACACCCAAGGAATTGACATCCTCCAGTTGTTGACTTTCTGTCCAAGCTAGCACCAGCATAATCACTATCTAAAAATGCTACCAAGTCAAAAGGTGACTCTCTAGAATATCATAGACCCAACCTAGGTTGACCCTTGAGATATCTAAAAATCCTCTTGACTACTGTTAACTGAGAAACCTTTGGAGTTACTTGAAATCTTGAACAAACACAAACAGAGAACATGATGTCAGGTCTTGATGATGTAAGATACATCAAAGATCCTATCATAGATCTGTAAGTGTGTACATCCACATTTTCTCCATCTAAGTCTTTTGGAAGAGGCTTCTCAGAGTCCATTGGTGTGCTTGCCATTTTTGAATCAGCAAAGTTGAACTTCCTTAGTATCTCAGCAACATATTTATTTTGACTAATAAATATGCCTTCATATGACTGTTTAACTTGCAAACCCAAAAAGAATGTAAGTTCCCCCATGGAACTCATCTGAAACTTATCATGCATAAGCTTCTCAAACTCCAAACACATCTCCTTCCTTGTAGACCCAAAGATAATGTCATCCACATACACCTGCACTAACAGAAGATCCTTCTTGTGTTGTTTGATGAAAAGTGTCTGATCAATCTTTCCTCTTTGAAATCCGTTCTCTTTTAAATAGGAAGCCAGTGTTTCATACCATGCTCTAGGTGCCTGATGAAGGCCATAAAGAGCCTTAACTACTCTGTACACTTTATCTGGATGGTCAGGATCAATGAACCCTGGAGGTTGTGAGACATACACCTCTTCTTCAATAGTACCATACAAAAATGTACTCTTGACATCCATTTGATGAACTGTGAAGCCTAAAAATGAAGCATAAGCTAAAAAAAGCCTAATTGCCTCAAGTCTTGCTACTGGAGCAAAAACTTCATCATAGTCTATACCTTCTTGTTGTGTGTACCCTTGGGCTACTAACCTAGCCTTATTCCTAATCACTATTCCCCTTTCATCCCTCTTATTCTTGAAAACCCATCTAGTGCCAATTACCTTTGCATCCTTAGGTAAATCAACTAGCACCCATACCTTCTGAATCTTGAACTGAAGAAGCTCCTCTTGCATAGCTTCTACCCAGCTTGAATCATCTAAGGCTTTCAGAATGTTCTTTGGTTCATCTTGTGAGAGAAAACATACAAACAAGCAAGAGTTTGAAAACTCATGTTGCTTTGAAGCATAAAGGGCATCAATAAGCCCTTGTTGGTCTGAAGACATCAGTTGTTGTCTTGTCTTCACACCTGATTGTACATCTCCAATCACATTTTCTAGGGAGTGGACTTTGTGAATCCTTGTGTGTAGGGTTGAAGGAACTTGATAGTTAGGTGTGATATTGCTCAAATCTACCTCATTATCTGAGAAATCTGCTTCATTTGAGTCTGAAGGGCCAGCAGTAGAATCATTTGGCCTAGCAGCAGAAAAATTAAGCCTAGCAGTAGAATGCTCTGTCTCAGCAGCACTATCATCAGCAGAAACATTTTGTTGTTCCTTTGTTCCATCTTCCTTGAGTTCACTTTCAACATCTTCTTTAGCTTTACCAGAAGAAGATTCATCATTTGTTGAAGTTGAAACCACACTGGTACTTATTGGCATCCAAATATGATCTTGATTTGTCTACTTGTCTAACCCTGCCTCATTTGTTGTTTGTGAACCTGAAAAATTATTAGTTTCTGCAACAATAGGCACATAATTCATAGAATGGGTTAGTGTTTCAAGATCAAATAGCCATTTTGATCCTTGACCTTCTACATTGGATTTATCTTCCAAAAACTCCACATGTAGGTTTTCCTCTACAATCCTAGTTCTTGTGTTGTATACTCTAAATGCTTTGCTATTAAGAGAATATCCAACAAATAAACCTTCATCTGCTTTGCCATCAAACTTTCCAAGATGGTCTAAGGTATTGAGAATAGTCACATGACATCCAAAAGGTCTAAGAAATCCTATTGCAGGAGTTCTACCTCTAAAAAGTTCGTATGATGTCTTATTGTGAGGCTTAACAACTAAAACTCTATTCTAAACATAGCAAGCAGTGTTGACTGCTTCAGCCCAAAAAGTTATAGGTAGCATAGAATCAGCTAACATAGTTCTAGCAGCTTCTATTAGTGTTCTATTTTTCCTTTCAGCAACTTCATTCTGTTGTGGAGTTCTAGCAACACTAAATTCTCTCCTAATACCCTTTTCTTTGCAGAATTCATCCATAACTCTATTTTTGAACTCTGTCCCATTATCACATCTAATGACTTTTACTCTTTTGTCTACTAGGTTTTCTATCTCAGTAATGAAAGTCTTAAGGATGCTAGGTGTCTCATCCTTAGTAGCTAAAAAGAAAACCCATGTAAATCTACTATAGTCATCAGTAATAACTAGACAATATCTCTTATGTTGCATACTTCTAACATTTGTAGGACCAAACAAGTCCATATGAAGCATAAACAATGATTGATTGATAGAGTTAAAAATCTTGGGCTTACAAGTGGCTTTGTGTTGTTTGCCTTTAAGACAAGCAATGCATGTTTGATCATTTTCAAATCGTTTTTTAGGTAAACCTCTTACCAAACCATTCTTAACAATCTGATTTATGGTTTTCAAGTTAATATGACCAAGCCTCCTATGCCATAACATTGATTCATCCAATGTGGCCTTTGCAACAAGACAAGTTAAATCCTTTTTAGGAACAATGTTCTTCATGTCAACACTGTACATATTGCCCTTTCTAGGAATTTTAAGAAGCACTTAACTTTCATTAGGCATCTTAAAATCAGGAGAAAGTACAAGACATTCAGTGTCACAGAAAAGAACTTTGTTCTTTTTGTTACACATTTGTGAGACACTAAAAAGATTATAATTTAGCTCTTGTACATAGTACACATCTTCAAAATCTAAATTTCCTGTTTTAATGGTACCTTTACCGGAAATTTTTCCACCAACACCTCCTCCAAAGGTAACATAGCCACCATCTAATGTTTGAAAATCAGAAAGATAGGACTTGTTGCCTGTCATGTGCCTTGAATATCCACTATCTGAGTATCCTTGATCCTCTTGTTTATCAATTGAATGTTCCTGCACAGAAATGAGAAGTATTAGTTTCTTTTGGGGACCCAAGCCATTACTGACTTGGATCTGCCTCTTGCATCAATGAAATTTAATCTCTTAAGAACAGTTGATGCAACATTGGATTTAAGAATCCAACATGCTGAGGCCTTAACAGCATTTGCCCTGTTTTCCCTAGCAGCAGAAACTGCTAGCTTTGTAATTGTTCCCTTAATTTTCCAAACTTGTTTTGGGACCACTGCTTTTGTTTGAATGGGCCTTTGAACAGTCTTTGATGCATTTGTATAAAAAGATTTTGCATTTTTAACTGTTGGTCTTGGGTTAACAGTCATGAATGGTCTAGCAGCAGAAACTGCTTTGACAACTGCTTTGGGTTTTGTTCTCTTAGACTTAGAGTGAAAGTGAGTTTGAGGAGTTTGCCTTTTGAAGTTCACCCTATTGTTTTCATACCCAGATACCCATTTGTTACAGAAAGCTGCAAGATGATCAAAACTACCACATGTGTAACAAGCTTTATTATAAAAGAAAAAGTCATCACCTAATTGGTTAGACTTGAGGCCATTCCAATTTCTTTGGTTACCTCTGGGCTTGCTAGTGGATCTATATTGTTCACAATATTTAACTGGTTGCCTAACATGTTTAATGTTTGAACTAGGCTTAACAGTATCCTTTTTGATCACTTTAGGAACCCTTGTTCCTGCTTTCTTAACTACTTCAGGTTTAGACATAACTTGTTCATCTTCATCACTATCAGTTGTACAATCCTCAACAACTATAGCATCTCCTTTCTTAACAAAGGAAACCTTGTCCTGAAGAAGTGAAGTTTTATTTAAACTCTCACTTACTTTTTCTATCTTAGGACCCTCAGTAGACTTAGAACCATATTCCATAATTGGTTCTTGAAACTCAGCAAAACCTGTGTGTGCTAGGTCAATACCTTGAGGTGAAGGAACACCTCTGTATGGTGGAGGAACAGATTTGTATCCTAAACCAGACTTAGCTTTATTGATTACTTGAGCTTCCCAAATCTTATTAATTCCCTCTGAGGCATAAGCTAAAGCATCTACTGTTATCTTAACATTTTCACTGTTATTTAGGGCTTTAGCTAATGCTGCTCTTTCTGAACAAATTATTTCAGCTTGAAAATCTATTTTTCTTTGGAAAGCATTCATGTCATCAGCAAACTTAGACTCATTTTCTTGAAAATGTACAAGTTGTTTTTCAACAACAGATATACCTCTTTTATGATTACCTAAGTTGGCTAATGCATCATATAACTGTTCTAGTTGATCATCAAATCTCTTTTTAAGATCTTCATAAGCTTTAAGAGCAGAGCATGATTCAGTAAATTTAATTATGGAATTTACCTCTGAATCAGAGAAGGCCATTAGAGCAGTCTCAGTGGCCATCAGTGCAGCATTTGTTGGTGCTTCCACTTCATCAGCCATGAAGCTCCAATCATAGTTAACACCATCTATGGCTAGCATAGCCCTTGGTTCTTCAACTGTGATTTCCTTCTTCTTCTCTTGCCTATACCATGTGCTTCTATTTTCCTGCTTCCTTGGGTTTCTACATTCTTTAGGAAAGTGTCCTAACCTGTGACAGTTGAAACACTCTACTTTCTTCTTATCAAACCCAGCAGTTTCATTACCATCAATGGTAATCTACTTACCAGTTCTCTGCCAGAACTTCTTAGCCCTCATGCTAAGTTAAGCAGCCTGCCATTTGATGTCCATCTCTTCCAAATCATTATCATCCAACTGATCAAGATCTTCATGAGTTAGAGGAGAACCACTAGTTTGACTAGACATGAATACATAGAATGTCGGATCTCCAAGTCCTGCAACATTCTTTTGTGAACTAGTAGAAGGACCACCATAGATAGCAGTAGAAACACCTTCATCTTCATCTACCTCTTCTGATTTACTAATACTAGGAGATGAAAAGAGTGCCACATTCCCAGAACTAGTACTATAGATTCCAGACTTCTTTAGACTTTGTTCAACAATTTTGAAGTTATTGAACAAATCATTGAGTTTCATGATTTCAATGTCTGGTTTGTTCATCCAGACAACCACATGAGTATGGAACTCATCAGGTAGACTTCTCAAAAACTTCATGTTGAGATCTTCCTTGGCTATCTCAACACCTAACACAGCTAACTGACTGACAAGCTTATGTAATCTTGAGAACAACTTATCAATTGATTCATTGCTATTTGAACTAAAGTTTTCAAATTGTTGTTTTAGCAATGTCTTCTGTGTTTTCTTGGTAGTTTCATTACCACCAAACCATGCACAAATCTCTTCAAAAAGAGTTTTTGCATCTGGATACTTGCTAAAAGATAGCATTTGTTCACCAGGAATGGTCATAATCAACAAATTTCTTGCCTTTTGATCATTCCTCTTCTGAATCTTTTCATCATTGTTAGCTGGTCCAGTATTCCTTTTTCTTTCAGTTTTGTCTTCAAGAATAATATTTGTATAACCTAGTGTAAATGAATCACCATACAGAATGATATCCCAAAGAGCATAATCTTGAACCATGAAATATTGCTCAGTTCTCAACCTCCATAACTCAAACTCATTCTGTTTGATCATGGGCAACTTTGCAGCAACATTTGTAGCAGTATCTTGTGCATCCATTTCTAAAGCTTCTTCTTCTAAATCAACTATATCAGCCGTGCTCTGATACCACTTGTTAGGGATTCGATACACTATAAGGTGGTTAAACCTTTTGTACTTTGTGTATATGATATATTGAATGAATATGATTAAGTATGCGGAAACTAGTTAATCACACTTAGAAGGTTATTATAGTTATGGAAATGGAACAGTTGTGTTTGTTGTATGATAATGAACAATGAAAGCTTATCACCAAACGATTCAATATTATTAAGATAATAATACGAGTGATCTTGAGTTATCACTAGGGTTACAACCTTGAATCTTATGTTTCTATATCTTGTGATATTTTTTTTTATGTTCTTGAGAGTTATTATCTAAACATTTAAAAATTCACACACTCTATTAGACACACACTTTTGTCACAAGACTAAGATCTTTCTTTTATAACACAAGAAAGATCTTTACAATATTGTCAAGTCTTATCGAATGCTTGCTTTGATAGTGTCAGTCATTAAGATACAACTTGTATCTATGTTTACAACTTGTTCTGTGAATATAACATTATGACTAATCACATAGGGTAAGATATTATCTACCGTATATTGTTGACTTTAATACACATAATATCTTTTCATACTTATCCGCTCAGCAGCAGAAAGTTAATCACCAGCTGCAATGTTAACGCTAGCAGCAGAATCCTTCAGCAGCAGAATGTTTAACGCTAGCAGCAGAATCAAACACTAGCAGCAGAAACCAAATGCTCTAGCAGCAGAATCATACTTAGAGTACTTCTTTGAGTAGAACCCGATATTAAACTTATTGAATATTTAATTCCCAACAATTTATTTCTTCTTTTAAACTGAACCCAACTCAACCCTTTTTCCCATTTTGATAACCCTTTTGCTTAGATAAACACTAACCCAAACCAACCCACTTCGACCAGCAAAACACCCCCCATTCGACCCATGTTTCTATTAGTTACCAGGCCTAACTTCGACACTAATACATACAAATGACAACGCATTATATATAACCCAGAAACAAACCATTCGATACACCACAGCACACATACACGACCTCCTATTATTTGACCCTTTAATACCCATTCACAGTGCATCTCTATACAGCCCTATATTCACATAATCATACGCATGAAACTCAGGTTTTTATTATGTATAATAGGCCCTTTTTCTCGACACTTATAACTCACACAATAGACTTTATTTTTGAGTCTATACTACACCACAATCATACCTTATCTATTCGTACTACATGAAATAATAAGACCACACTCAACCCCATTTTGACTCGAACCAAAAACCACATAAAATGACAACTCCAACTCTGCCCTAGTTTCCCCAAGTACTCGTCCTATTTCTCACAGCCATACACACAATCAAACCAACCCATTTTAAATCTGTATGATTACTTGTTAGAACAGCTCCAAACATCATGCACATTCACAGCCAACACAAACCCATTCGACAATAAAATCATGCATGCAATTCATATCATTTTCACTTATTATTTCCAGGTTTTAACACCTATTATACAACCCTCCCATGCCTGAAATCTTCCATGTTCCCACGTATCTATTACCAGGTTCAACTTGTATAAAAGAAATCCAATATTAACCTATATTTCATGTGTTAACAATAACCACTTAACATGATCAAAAGACCTTCCATATGTATATACTTTAGGTCGATCCAAACTGGTTTTAGGTTACCAATTTATCAACGTAATATACTTATATATATATGTCGAGCAATACAAAGGTAAGGGAGGTGGTACCTTATTGTCTACTGGACCAGAATAAAAGAGTACAAGAACCAAAAATCGACCCACAACACAACTCCAATTCGATCCACCCCAAAGCTCTCCAAAGTGCAGCCGCTTAGTATTTCTTTTAGGGTTTTTATGTGTGAATTTATGAGTACAAGGATCGGTTAATATAGAAGAGATAGGAGGGAATTCCCTGGTTTATAGGCCGAGTAATATGGATAAAGATGAGACCAAATCTCATTCAAAGTATCAATGTATCTAGTCCTTACTTTATACTCATAAATTGTGCACAAACTTTCTTTATTTTGGACCTATGATACGTGTGATATAAGACCAAAATTTTCCATATGTCGTGTACAATATTTAAATCATTTGGACCCTATGTGGAACGTGTGATGCTTGTTTTATGTGTACAAATATTTATATTTTTGGAACCTTACATACTAGTTAATGTCACAAACCACAATTTCAGGTCATTTTCCAAACCTCGAAATTTACTATTCATGGGATTACTATTCATTATTTACTATTTACCCATCACTATTCATCATTTTCGAAGTCAGTTTGAGACTTTGAGAAGTTTTCAAAATTTTTACTATTTACAAAACATTATTCATTCCCGGAGGGAAATTTCCATTCATGATCATCAATCATCATTTCGTAAACTAGATTTACGGGTATTCAAATGCGCGTAACCAGTATGGTTTAGCTGCGTATTCATGCATCATCAGTAAGATCACATCATATAGACTCGAGTAGCCTACATATCATCAGTAACATCATTATCATATTAGGTCATGCATGGGTTTGTGTGATTTTCAATAATGTATGTTCATTTATTCACTAAACGTTACCACTCAGTCATTACTACTAACATTATACCCAATACTCCCGACTATGATCCTAATATATTTTCATGCTAATTTTAATGATATAAAGATTATATTATTATTTTACCCGGTGTTTTTAAACCAATTGCTATAATTTCCGTTAGGAGCTTATAACTCCGTCGGTTTGCGATATTTCAATCCGATAATTATTTTAACACCCGATTCTTGCAAGGAATATGATTTTACAATTTTTACAACTTCGTCATATTTTATTTTACATCGTCACAATTTATTTTTAGTTAACCCGGTACCCGATTACACCTAATGTGTACACTAAACTACACTAATTCATGCATATTAGTACACAAGCTTTAATTAACTATCAAATCTATCCCCATTTCTTGCCAAGTGCCGCCCACCCATCCCATATGCCTAATACACCAAAAACCATTAATGCCAATGTATACTTAAAACTTGATTTAATTCCACTAACATCTCATAACACATAATCATCTAGCTAAATCAAGAGATTTTCTCTCTTCTTTTTCTCCTTCCTTGCTCGGCCCAACCAAGAACACAAGAGAAGATCCATCAAGTTTTCAAGTTAAATTCATAATCAAGTCTCATTTACCTTCCTTGTTAGGGTTTTGTGATAAAAACCCCAAGGTTATAAGCATTTTCATCCAAAACTCTTCCATAATTCAAGTAAGCTCAAGAACATTTTTTTTGATCATCTCATACTTTCATTTTATCTATATAATGTTGTATTATCAAGTTTTATTAGTAGCTAGTATGCAAAGTTTATGTTATACATACCACTTGTTACATATTTTTCTTTATAAACATAGATCTATGGATTTTTAGTATGATCATCATGAGATCCACCATTGTTGGTGATGTTTAGGACCCCATGACACCTTGAGAAGGTGTATGGTAGGATTAGAGTACTTGTGGTATTGATTGGAAGTGGTATGATCTAGTCTTGAACCTTAAACATTGATTTTTCAACAATAGAAATAGGTGCTGTCCATTTTTGTGAAATCTGGAAATATCAATAACTATTGGACTATTTTGGCCTTCATATTTAGAAAATACTTTCAAAAAAAATACCGTGGCCGCCGAAATGAACGAAAACCGACTTATAACGAAGGATATATGATTTTTCTAAGTTAGACGACGAAAAACTATTTTCTGAAAATAGCTTGCTGTTTTTCCGAACTTCAAAGGACAAAACGAGACGTTAGACTTGATCTAGGCAAGCCGACCTATTGAAAATATGTTAGTTCATATTTGTACGAAGTCGTGGATATAAAGAACGTAGCAAACGAGCTTATAACGACCGAGATATACACGTTTAAAGCCCGACGATTCACAATCTATTTTGACAGCCCACTAATAGAAAATGTTCTAAGTATAAAAACTAGTAATTTTACAAGTCACTAAGTTGATAGCCGATTTTCTATATGATCAAGGCGCGTTTGATCAAAAGTCAAATGAAACAACATTAAGACATTGTTTCAAGGTTTTCAAAAACGGCAAGTTTGATCACTAACTGTTGGGCTACAAAGTACTGCTACATGAAGAAAGTCAAAGTACTGTTCGATAGAAGTCAAAGTACTGCTCATGTTCTAAAGAAGTCAAAGTACTGCTAAAGATAAAGGACTGATATGCAAATACGTTTAAGGATTAATGTGTAATTCTAGAATGTTCTTAGAGTTATTATTAGATTATAATTAGAATTACTCGTCGTTCAAGTATTGTAAACCGACTAGGGTTTTCCTTGTGCCTATAAAAGGACCCCTAGGTTGGCATTAGACATACAAGTTGATGGAGCGTGATGTGTCGTTGCGGTTTAGCAGTTTTAATGCCTACTCAAGTTTTAAATTTATATTTAGCCGACTTATCAATAACACACACACTTAACGAGCAGTGTACCCGGTCAGTATGAATATAATGGCAAGTAGAGTGTCGATCACTAAGAGTGGAACGTATTATCTCGTTATTCTAATCAGTATTTTAATATCCTAACGCAAGGGGGTTTCAGCCTGAGAGACTGGCACGATTTGTTTGTAATTAAATAATAAAATAAAACCAATAGGCACGAATCAGCAAGTAGCACACACGTACACAGATAAATACTCGAGACAATAAGAGGGCTGTCCTTATGATTAAGTAGATTGTCACTTGTTTTATTGATAGCTTTATATGAAGTGTATGTAGTTAACCCTTTCTCGTTGGTCCTAATCTTATCGGCGAGTAAACCCTTAATGATTACTTATGTCTAAAAGTTATTCCTAAGTGATCAATTTAGTAATAACCGTGGGAGCCACATTATTTTCCGCAGTCAAATGCCCGCAAGCCACTAATAAACACAGAGGTTATCAATGCACTAATAAGTAGTAACCAAAGACATCAACATATAAACTTTAATTGATGGGAAAGCAAGTATTAAAGGGAGTGCAATCTTTCGTTGTCACATTACACAAGCCACCAATCCTGATGAATTAAAGTTTGCTAACACAATAAAACAAAACTACTTAATGAATTAAACACATGCAGCACCTTCTTACAGCTCTTGTATCTTCGTTTGGTGTATCTTGTGCTGCCTCCTTGACTGAATTCGTCCTAGGGTTCTGCTGCTTCGGTCTTCGAATCTAATATATTCCCCTGACAAAAGCTCTGGAATTCGTCTGGTCTTGGGGTATTTATAGTTTCTGTCTGAGGGAAGATGCGGCGCATCTAGTAAGTAGATGCGGCGCATTGACTTAACTTCGCGTGGGGTCCAAGATTATAATATTCAGGAATATTCGTACACCGCCAGAAGATGCGGCGTAACTCCATGATTAGATGCGGCGCATGTCCTCTTGTATCTTGGATCGTATCTGGTGATATCTTAAAGATGCGCCGTATGTAATGAGTGAGATGCGGCGCATCTGGAGCAGATTAGTCTTGATCTTCTTCATTTCAGTAGACTCTTAACTTCTTGCATGTTTTGCTCCATAATCAGTCCAAAATCGCTAAGTTTCACCAAATGCTTGTTTTTACCTGAGAATTACAAAAGTAAACGATTAAGTATCAATCCTCATACATAATATAGTAAAACAAGTCAAATTAATAGGATAAATGATAGTAATAAAATGTACTTATTTGAGTTCATCAATTAGACATACAAGTTCATACGAATTTTAGAGAAAAGTATTAGTCGATTATTAGAGTGTTAGTGTTTAGAGTTTGTTAGTGAATCTGTGTAAAGTAAGCAGGTTCAAGGTTTAATATAATCAAAGTTTTGTGTTAATTCTTCTTAGCTTTGTTGAAGTAGATTCCGCATACTTAACAAAGTATATCAGCGTTTCAATATTAGTAGTTTTGGATTTATCCAAGGTTGCTAAACCCTTAGACAAGCTACAAGTTAGTTTGGTTAGAGTATATCGATCCAACAAGTGGTATCAGAGCTTGTGTGGAGACTCTGATTAAGAAGAAATCCATAAAACCGATTTAACTACAAACCCTAAACGATGACGACTGAAGTTGCACCAATCCCATCCATCACCTCACTTAGAATTCCTATCATCAAGAAGGGAGAATATGATCTCTGGAGCATGAAGATGCGGCAGTACCTTGCTATTACAGACCATGCTCTATGGGATGTGATTGTCAATGGTAATGTTGTTCTTGATGAACCTGTAGCAGTTGAAGGACAACCTAAACCACCTCAACCAACCTTGCCAGCAGCTACAAAGAGAAATCAAGATAAGGCTCTCAACATACTGTTGTCTGCTATTCCTGATGGTCACCTACTAAAGTTCCATGATGCTAAGGATGCAAAACAATTGTGGGCTGCGATCAAGACAAGATTTGGATGTAATGATGCTTCCAAAAAGATGCATAGAAACTTATTGAAGCAGCAGTTTGAAACTTTCACTGTTGGTGAAAGAGAAGGTCTTGATACTGCCTATGACAGATTCCAAAATCTACTTAGTATGCTAGAACTGTATGGAGCAGAGGTATCTGTTGAAGA
This sequence comes from Artemisia tridentata subsp. tridentata, assembly GCA_021014915.2. Taxonomy (NCBI): domain Eukaryota; kingdom Viridiplantae; phylum Streptophyta; class Magnoliopsida; order Asterales; family Asteraceae; genus Artemisia; species Artemisia tridentata. Next base: position 104,720,229 of record CP139504.1, read on the forward strand.
TGCAAACTTGAAGTTCTTAAGGAGTTTGCCATCTGTCTGGCATGTGGTTGCTACCATGATTAGAGGACAACCTGGATTAGAGTCTATGGACTTTGATGATCTCTACAACAATTTGAAGGTGTACGAGCAAGAGATGAATGGTCAAAGTTCTCAGAAAACTCACAACATAGCTTTTGTGTCTTCTGAAAACAGAAGCAGTACTTCCACTAAAAGTACTACTTATCCTTCTCAAAGTACTGTTGGTGATACACAGCATGTTTGTACAACCACTGTCACTACCACCCCATCACCAACAAACAACACCAACTCTGATGATATTGTATGTTCCTTCTTTGCTCAACAAGCCACTCTACCTGTTACCTATCAAGAAGACTTGTTGCAGATTGAAGAAGATGCTTTAGAGGAGATTGACATAAGATGGCAAGTTGCCATGATCACTGCAAGGATCAAGGAGTTCATGAACAAGACAGGAAGGGGAAGTGATTTCAAAGCCAAACAGGGTATAACTTTTGACAAATCCAAGATTGAATGCTTCAATTGTCAAAAGCTTGGACACTTTGCAAGGGAATGCAAGTTTGCAAAATATCAAGCAAACAGAATGATTGAACAACCCAAGGTTGAAAGAAAAGAGGTTCCTATTACTGAATCAAACCCAAAAGCTTTGGTGGCTCAAGAAAATCTAGCTGAGATTGACTGGAGCAGTGAATTTGATGATGAACCTGTAACCTATTCTATGGTTGCAATGGAAGACTTTGATTGGAGCACAACTTTTGATGAGGAACCAGGATATGCTGCTTTGGAATCAAGAGATGGTCTTGGAAGCTTTGACTTGAGCATGGAGAATGAAGATGAACCTGTTCAGATTGCCATGGTAGCTACTTCACCAAGTTCATCCAATGTCTCTGAGGTATGCTCTAAGTGTAATGATGTGTATCAAAAGTTGCTTAAAGACTATGTGACTGAAAGAGATAATTGTAGAACAGCTAGGTCTGAGGTAGCTGGTTATCAATTAACTTTAGAGTCAATGGAAGCCAAAATATTAACACATGAAAATAATGAAATGGATTGGGGAGAAAAATATGAGCAACAAGATTATCAATTAAAATTAAGTGAATGGAAGTTAGGATGTAAGGTGTCTGAATTAGAAAAGATTACTAAGGAAAGAGATGATTTGTTAGAAAAACTTGGTAGTATTAAACAGGCTGGTCTATCACATGTTCAATTTGTTGAAAAACAAAGAAGAATAAACAGTAGAGCTGGACTAGGTTATGGTGTTGAGGATAGTAGTTCAGATGAGACCCCACCTAGTGATAAGGAAGAGATCTCACCTAGTGATGATGAACTTACTAGCTCAGAAGAAAACACATCTAGGAATGAGGAACCAATTAGTGAATCACCTCCTGAGTTTAAGAAAGATAAGGAGTACCACTCAGTTCCTCCACCCACTAGTAGACTTCAACCACCTAGGACAGATGTTTCTTGTTATGGTGTAGACAACCTAGAGTTTAGGAAGAAGCTTACTGGTCAATCTAGTTCTGAGAAACCCAAGGATGATTTTCAAAGGGGTAATGATCAAAAGTTTCCTACAGCCTTTCAAAAACAAGCAGTACCTCCAAAATCTTTTCAAAGTACTGATAGACATTCAGCAGTACCTCCAAGAGAAACTTTTCAAAATACTGCTAACTATAGGAAACCTTTTAATCATAGAAGAGGATTTGGGAATATGGAGCGAAAATTATGTTATGTATGCTATAGTCCTGATCATTTGATTAAGCACTGTGACTTTCACTCAGAATATGTAAGTCAGTTCCCAAAGAATAGACCTGCCACCCATAAGCCAAGGGAGACTAGACCAGTTTGGAATCACTCAAATAGGGTTAACCATAGTAATTTCTATAAAGATTATAGGTACCCTCACCAGAAAAGACCTTTTTCAAAACCATCAGTACCCTCAAGTACTGATAAGTCTAAGGTTTCTCAAGCAGTACCCTCTACAAGCACAGCTAAGTTTTCACCCAATCATGGTACTGCTAACACTTTTTCACATAGAAGACCTAAGAGATTCACTTCATATAAATCTAAAAGGTCTTACACCTCAAGCAGAGTACCTAGGTCAGAGAAACCTAAAGTCAAATGAAATTGGGTTAAGAAAGAAAGTACTGATGGGGAACAAGCAGTACTTTCATCAAATAAGGGTGAAACAGGGAGTGTTGTTGATAATACAACACAGGACATGGGACCAAAGCAAATAATCATTGACCATGCCTTCAAAACCAGTAGAGATTACATACTGAAGGAATTCAAGTATGTCACTCTACAAAGGGAACACAAGTCAGTAATGGCTTGGGTTCCTAAAAGAAACTAACCCTTTTTCTTTTATTGTGCAGGGCAACCCAGAGGAGGAGCTTAAAGATCATATTATTGTTGATAGTGGTTGCTCTGGCAGCATGACAGGGGACAAGGAGATCCTGTCAGATTTTAAGGCATATTATGGAGGAAGAGTTGCATTTGGGAATGATCCTGATGGAGGGAGAATCACTGGCAAAGGAACCATCAAGGCTGGATGTATTGATTTTGAGAATGTTAGATATGTGAAGGAGCTCAAGTTCAATCTTTTGTCAGTTTCTTAGATTTGTGACAAGAAGCACCCTATTCTGTTCACTGATACAGAATGTCTTATTCTCTCTCCTGAGTTCAAGTTTGTTGATGATCACTTGGTAACATTGAAAGTACCAAGAACTAATGATGTGTACAGTTTAGACTTAAAGAGTCTCAATTCTGCTGGAAGAGCAACATGTTTAGTAGCCAAGGCATCATTAGAAGAAGCACATCTATGGCATAGAAGACTAGGCCATGTAAATTTCAAGAACATCAACAAGCTGGTCAAAGGCAATTTAGTTAGAGGTTTACCTTCCAAAACATTCAAGACTGATCATTCATGTTTAGCTTGCAAGAAGGGTAAACAACATAAAGCTTCATGTAAGAAGCTTGAGGACAGAGTTATTAGAGAACCTTTGGAGTTGCTACACATGGATCTGTTTGGACCAGTTTCAGTAGAAAGTTTAAACAAGAAGAAGTACTGCTTGGTTGTGACAGATGATTGTAGCAGATTTAGTTGGGTCTTTTTCTTGGGATTCAAAGATGAAACCTTTGATGCTATCCATGACCTGATAGTAGCCCTTGAAAATCAATTGAGACTCAAAGTAAGAGGTATTAGATGTGATAATGGAACAGAATTCAAGAACAAGCATATGGATGAATTCTGTGCCAAGAAAGGGATCAAGAGAGAGTTTAGCATTGCTAGAACTCCACAGCAGAATGGTGTTGCAGAAAGAAAGAACAGGACATTGATTGAAGCAGCTAGAACAATGCTTGCAGATTCACAATTACCTATTCTCTTTTGGGCTGAAGCTATAAGTACTGCTTGCTATGTTTTAAATAGAGTATCAGTAACTAAACCTCAGATGAAGACACCATATGAGCTGCTCATGGGAAAGAAACCAAACATTCGTTTTCTAAAACCTTTTGGCTGCCCTCTGACTATTCTAAATACCATTGATTCTCTGGGAAAATTTGATGGTAAGTCAGATGAAGGATATCTATTAGGTTACTGTACAAATAGCAAAGGTTTTAGAGTATATAACAGGAGTACCAAAAAGGTTCAAGATTGTCTTCATGTTGAATTTTTGGAAGATAAAGAACCTCAGAGAGGAAAAGGTCCTGATTGGATGTTTGATCTTGATCTCAAGTTCACTCTATCTATGAATTATGTGCCTGTTAGAGAAGAAAATCAAGCTGATCACAAAGAAGATGATTCTCAGTACATTGTTCATGGAGTCAATGTTAGACCAGAAGATGTTCCTGATAAAGAACCTGAAGTTACTAATAAGGAACAAAGTACTGCTCAACCAACCAATACAGTATCTGATGAAGATCAAGCCATACAAGATGAACTTAATAGGATGCTTTTTCAAGAAACTATAGCAAAATCCTATGAAGATGAACAAAGGAGGGCTTATGATGCTGCAAAGAAACAGGGTAAATTCAAAGATACTGCTCACAGTACTTTTGATCAAAGTACTGATGATCCTTTTGACAGTACTTCTGGTGTGTTAGAACCATCAAATTGGGGCAATGATGATGATTCCAATGTTGATGATGATGATTTGGATAATGCTAACATTCCTGAGTTAGAAGAAATTGATGATGAGCTCAATCATGAAGGTATTTTCTCAGCTACAAATGAAGAACCTGATGTTACTAATTTGGAATCTGATCTTCCAGTTCCACCAACTCCTACATTGAGAGTTCTTAAAGCTCATCCTCAAAGCAATATTATTGGATCACCCTCTTCAGGAGTGGTTACAAGAAACAAAGTTAAAGGTCTCTCTAAGCAACATACTGCTTTACTTAGCTTTGTTTACAAACAAAACAGGATGAATCACAAGGATCAACAAACATGCCTATTTGCTTGTTTTTTATCTCAAACTGAACCTAAGAAGGTAGCTCAAGCTTTAACTGATGAAAGTTGGGTTGAAGCTATGCAAGAGGAGCTTTTACAATTCAAGCTTCAAGAGGTCTGGGTATTATGTGATCTACCAGATGGCAAGAGAGTCATTGGTACAAGATGGGTTTTAAAAATCAAAAGAGATGAAAGAGGGAATGTTATCAAGAATAAAGCTAGATTGGTTGCACAAGGATATCGCCAAGAAGAAGGAGTAGATTATGATGAAGTGTTTGCTCCTGTTGCAAGAATAGAGGCAATAAGGTTATTTCTTGCCTTTGCATCATACATGGGATTTCCTGTCTACCAAATGGATGTGAAAAGTGCCTTCCTTTATGGCACAATTGCTGAGGAAGTTTATGTTAAACAACCTCCTAGTTTTGAAGATCCTGCACATCCAAACAAAGTCTACAAGGTGATCAAGGCACTATATGGCCTTCATCAAGCTCCCATAGCTTGGTATGAGAGACTCTCTACTTTTCTATTACAACATGGTTACAGGAGAGGAGCCATTGATAAGACTTTGTTTATCAAACGAGATAAGAAGGACATTATGTTAGTCCAAATCTATGTGGATGATATTATCTTTGGAGCAACAAAGAAGACTATGGTGAAAGAATTTGAAGAACTTATGCAGCGGGAGTTTCAAATGAGTTCTATGGGCGAATTAACTTTCTTTTTGGGGCTTCGAGTTAGACAAACAAGAGATGGAATCTTCATAAATCAAGAAAAGTATGTTGAAGACATACTTAAAAGATTTGACCTTCCAACTGTCAAGCCTGCCACCACACCCATTGACAACAATAAACCATTAGGCAAGGATGAAGATGGACAAGCTGTGGATGTGAAGCTTTACAGATCTATGATTGGTTGTCTTATGTACTTAACTGCATCAAGACCTGACATCATGTTTGCTGTATGCTTGTGTGCAAGATATCAGGTTACACCCAAGGTTTCACATATGTATGCAGTCAAGAGGATTTTTTGATATCTCAAGCATCAACCAAAGTTAGGATTATGGTATCCTAAGGAGTCACCTTTTCACTTGGAAGCTTTTTCAGATAGTGATTATGTAGGAGATAATTATGATAGAAGATCAACCTCTGGTGGATGTCAATATCTTGGAAGAAGATTAGTCTCATGGCAATGTAAGAAGCAAACAATTGCAGCAACCTCCTCTACTGAAGCAGAATATGTTGTTGCTGCAAGCTGTTGTGGACAAGTTTTGTGGATGCAGAATCAACTCTTGGATTATGGATACAACTTCAAAAATACTCCTATCAACATTGATAATGAGAGTACTATTTTTATTGTGAAGAATCCAGTTTATCACTCCAAGACCAAGCATATTCAGATTAGGCATCACTTCATTCGAGATTGTTATGAGCACAGGCTTATAAATGTGGTCAAGGTTCACACAGAAGACAATGTAGCTGATCTACTCACAAAGGGATTTGATGTTTCAAGATTCACCAACTTAGTTGTGAGCATTGGGATGATTAACTACTAGGCTACATTTGAGGGGAGGCTTTAGTATTAGTTAGTATACTTTCTTTCAGTTCTCAATGAAAGTATTGAATTTTTAGTATTAGTATTAGTACCTATGTTGTATTTGAGGGGAGGCAACAAAGTTATTAGTTAGAACTTATGCATGCGCCATCATATAAGTTCTTGGATTAGTTTGAAGTTTGTTTGAAGCATTGGATGTGGATAACGAGATGGAAAGTACTGATTTGCCATACAAAGTACTGGTCCGGCAAAGTACTGCTTCAAGGTACTGCTTTGAAGAGTACTGGTTAGGTAGACGTACTGATTTTTTAAAATCTTACCCATATTTACCCTATCCCATTATACCGATTTTCATTCTTCCCTTTATTCTTATCCATCCATTTTGTAATTCGGTAACCCTAAAATCTAAAATGTGTAAAAAGACCCAAATGCCCCTACAACTTTGAAAATTAAATAAAGGCTTATATAACTTATAAATTAATTCCAAAAATTATGGAATGTACCAAGTATGACATGAAATAATTAGAGAGCATCATAAAATATTTGTGCAAGCTATCAAAATTATTATTGCACATAAACAAGTCCAATTTAGCCAAAAAAATAATTAAGTATACATTTAAATTGTTTTAAAAGTTATTTAAGTGTATTTAAATTACAAAATAAATGGAAATGAATACAAAATAAATGATGATTGACCTATTCCTTCATTAGGCCGCTCCTTTTGATTCCCCCTCCTCCTAATATTCGGCCTCATCCTCATTTAAGAAAACAAATCATTTTCTTTTCCTTAAGTAAAACCGAAACTCCACAAAACCCTAGAAATAATCACTAAAAATCCGTGCGACTTCCTGGAGGTGTGAGGTTAATTTTTGTGTGTTCTTGGGCATCAATTGAAGCCTAGAAAAATATTCTTGGAGCTGTGTGTGGGCGGATTCGATTGTGGTCAATTTATTCCTATCGCTAATATTGAAAGTAAGTATAATCGTCTATAATTCATACGATACTTATAAAATTCGTTCCTCATTTTTCTCAAGATCCTCACATCATATATACTCTATGAAAAATGATTGCAAGATTTGTAGATCGTTCGTGAGGCCGTGGTAAATTGTGGTGTGTCGCGTGTAGAACCGAAAGGAAAGAATTCGTGCCAGCCTTTCGACTCATCCTAAATTCGGTTTGCCATTTTTCCTGAGTCTCTTATGATCTATGAACATCAAATAAAATGATAATAACATACCATGCATGATCTATGAATTATTTGTGAATTAAATCTTATGAACGTGTATAAAACCTAAATAATTGTATCCGAATTTTTTGGGCATGAATGATAATTTATTTGAGCTTCATATGATGAATATAATCTGGGAAAAATGTCCATTTGATTTTTAGAGGCCTAAAATAATTATTTTTGATTTAAGTATATAATCGGCTAAAAAGAAAATAAGGAAGAAAATAAAATAATGGAGATCGATTTAGGGTTTGGGAATTAGGGCTTGTTCTTGATGATATAAATGATTTTTAATTATGATATAATGATTGACTTAATGATTAGGATACTAGGGTTAAAGTTTTGTGGATTAAAAGGGTTATACGATTTGTATTAAAAGTATAAGGGGTGTTTTGTAAATTATAAAACTTGTGGGTTATTTTTAGAATGTTATTTGGACCTCATATGAATCGTACAAAATAAAAGTTATGGGTCTCTTATGTAAATTTTGTATTTAAAGGGCTCAAATGGTTATTCTAACAAAGTATAATTCGATTCTAAAAATAATTAAATAGAGGGACTAAATATGTAATTTCTGGAAACTTAGGGTGGATTTGAGAAATAAATTATATTCATGGGTTTATGTGTCATTTTGGTAATTTAATGGCTTAATATGCAATTATTGATAATTAAAGGTTGGAAATGTAAGTTAAGGGTTAAATATGTAACTTTGATAACTTGAGGGACTTGATGTATAAATATTGAATACTTAAGGGTAAATTCGTATAACATAATGAAATAAGTGTCCATTGTGTAATTTTGATAAATTAAGGGCTTAATGTGTAATTATGGATATTATAAGGTTTTAAAATGTAAATTATGTAACTTAAGGGTGTAAAGTGTAAAATTAGGAAACTTGAAGGGCTGAATTTGTTAACTTGATAAATATGGATTCAAAACAGATTAATTGGGATATTTTCATATTTGAATCTTAACTTTGATATAAGTACACTTAAAACCCTAAATTATGTAAAGTTGTCATAAGTAACCCTAAACTTTTGTGACTTGTTAAAATACACCCTAAAACCATAATATGTTTTGATAATGACTTAACCTAAATGAGAATATGGAAATCTTACTAATTATGGAAACTTTCTAATTATGGGAACCTTCTAAAAATAGAAACTTACTAAATATGGAAACTTGCTAAAAATGGAAAGTTACTTAAAATGGGAAAGTTTGTAATTCTTTTCTACCCCTCTAGGTGTGAAGAAGGAGAGGACCTGATCTTTTCATCTTATTCATTTCTGGTTGTGTTGCTTTTGGAATAAGGTACAGATATTCTGCCCTTTTTAATAAGGTGCCTTCGACCTCTTGACTTTTGATTTGAACCTATGATATGAACCTTTGGCATTTGAACTTTTGATATGAACCTTTGACTTCTGAATCTCTTATTGAACCCTGTGATATGAACCTTGAGATTTGGACTATGATTATGACATATGAACCTTTGCTTTGATATGAACCTTTAACCTTGACCCCAGTTTGATATTACGAGCCAAAATATGTTTCCTAGCCATGAAGGTAACATGGCCGTGTCATTGATGCACCAATGGCATGACTAGTGTGTAGCCCTAGTGATTTGGTTACACCGTCCCCATTATGATATGATATGAGCTCACTATGATATGATTTGATATGGCCAATATGATTTGTTTGGGGGGCGAATGGATGCATCCTAGATATGTTATGATATGATATGCTTTGATATGATATGATATGGTGACTGGGGCTGGGTGCAATCCACTCCTTTCACAAAATATGGGAGCTGATCACTCCAACTGGTACATGAGGACACCCCTCATATTATCGGCTTATTCGAGAGGCATCCCCTCTATATGATTATGATATGCTATGATATGATATGTTATGATATGGGCTCGTGGTGGATGACTGTCCTAACCTTTACTCTTGTACCTTATTTATCTCTCTTTCATTATGCTTCGTTTGTTCGTTTCCGTTTATATTATATATCTGTTCACTGGGCTTTTTAAGCTCAGCCGCACGTTTCCTTTTCGTGTGCGGCAGGTATCTAAGCTAGGAGCTTTTGGATTATGTTTCGGATGGGATGAGAGATAGATGAAGCTTTGACCTTAGATGACCACCTTTATCTTATGACTTTGTTTGGATCATGGATTTCATTTGTATTCGTACCTTTGGATTATTTCTTTTCCTTGAACTTATGTATTATTCAAGTCGTGTTGACTTGACTTTCTCTTATGAATTTGTTTAAGACTTCCGCTGTGTTATTATGTATGCTTTGATTTGTCACCATAATGTGATGCTTCTACCCTTGTCGGGTTGGGGTGTTACAATTATGGTATCAGAGCCAGGTTGCGACCTGTAGTACATAAGTCATGGCCTGTGAGTCTTATGGACCCTAGGATTTGACCCTTAGGGCTTAAGTTTTGACTGGTGAGGTTTTGGGTAGTCATAGGTTCTGTTTCGTCTTCCATTTCGTGCTTATTCTCTTATAGTGTTGCTAATCGTTTTCGAAATCATTCAGATGGTGAATACTCGACATCAGGAATATAATGGAAAGACCCCTGATTTTAAGGCCATGATAGCAGAAGCTTTGGCCAACGCTCTTCCTAACTTGGTGACTCAAGTCACCAACAATATTCAGAATGGGGCAGGTTCTTCCGGAGGTGGTGGTGCAGGTTCAGGTCCAGGTAGTGGTGGTGGAGGTGCTCCACCAGTTGGTATCCATGTTTGGATTGAGAGGTTTAACAAGCTCAAACCCCTCTCTTTCCGGTCAGCTGCCGTCCCCACTGAGGCAGAAGACTGGATTATCCACATGGAGAAGATGTTTAAAGTTTTGGGTTGTCCAGATGAGTTTAAGACGAGATTGGCTGCATTTAAGTTTGAAGGCGATGCATAGAGCTGGTGGACAGCTTATGCTCAGGCTCAGGAGCAGGGTTTTGAGGAGACTTGTACTTGGGAGGATTTTATGGGTATCTTTTATAAGCAGTACATTCCAGTGGCTGAACAGCAGCGATATGAGCGGGAGTATGGGAACATCCGTCAGGGGGACCGAGAGACGACTGTGGAGTTTATGCAGCGATTTATGAGGCTGGCCAGTTTCGTTGGGCCAGAGATTACGGGAGATGCTTACCGTCAGGCTAAGACATTTAAGTGGGCGTTAAAGAAATGGATATTGGACCGTATCGTGAATACGCATTATGATGATGTGGCGGCGGTTGCGAACGACGCTCGCAACATCGAGATGTTGCATAGTGATGGTAGTGGTTTTAATAAGCGTGATAGGGATGGTAACCGGGTGCATTTCAGAGGACAGAGTCAGCAGGGACAGGGTCAGGATTTCAGAGGTCGACAGGACCAGACATCCGAGCAGAGAGGTCGACAGGACCATAGGTATGATCAGCGTGGTCGCCAGGACCGGGACTACAGTCAGAGGCGACAGGATTCTCGGGGTTATGATAGGCAGGTTTCTGGGAGGAGTGGCTACAACAACAACAATAACAACCCACGTCAGTATCGTGATCAGACTACTCGGGGTGCTCAGTCGGGTTATCAGTCAGGTTCTTCTGGACAGGGGAGGACTAATGAAGTGTTACCTCCTCCACCGCTGTGTCCCACTTGTGGAAAGCCTCATCCGGGGCCATGCCACAAGGCTACCGGGGGTTGCTTTGCTTGTGGGTCTACTGCTCATCGGGTGAAGGACTGCCCACAGGAAAAACAGGTTGTTCCATCAGGTTCGGGTAGGCCAGCTCCTACTACTGGTCGGGTTTATTCTCTCACACGTGATCAGGCGGCAGGCACGTCAGGTACCATTACCGGTTATCTTTATGTTGGAGATCATATTGTTTTTGTTTTATTTGACACCGGTGCTACACATTCTATAATATCTAATACGCTCGCCAAGAAAATAAAAGTAACTCCAACACCATTGAATAATCTTATATCTATCTCTACTCCTATGAAAACCCAAGTCACCATCGATTGTGAATATGTAAATTGTCCGCTAAGATTTGATGATTGTATTCGTCCGGCTAATCTGCTTCCCCTCGATATGATTGATTTTGATATAATTTTGGGTATGGACTGGTTGTCTTCCCATAAGGCCTCCATCGATTGTCATGCTAGGAGTGTAAGTTTTGGCGATATTCATCATCCGGATTTTGTTTATCACGGTTCTCAGCCTTTGAAATCTGTTAAACTCATTTCTGCTATGAAAGCGCGGACTCTAATCTCTCATGGTTGCCAAGGGTTTTTGGCCTCTGTTAAAGATACGTCTTCTCAGGGACCTGATGTTAGTAGTGTTCCCATTGTTCGGGAGTTCGCTGATGTCTTTCCCGAAGAACTTCCTGGTATTCCTCCCACCAGAGAAGTTGAATTCAGTATTGATCTAGTTCCCGGTGCTGAGCCTATTTCTAAGGCTCCATACCGAATGGCTCCAGTTGAACTCAAAGAATTGAAAGTACAGTTAGAGGAGTTATTGGAGAAGGGTTTTTTATTCGTCCGAGTGTTTCTCCCTGGGGCGCTCCTGTGCTATCTGTGAAAAAGAAGGATGGTAGTATGCGCCTTTGTATTGATTATCGGGAGCTCAACCGCATTACTATCCGTAACCGCTATCCCCTTCCGCGCATCGACGATTTGTTTGACCAATTACAAGGGGCAAAGCACTTATCTAAGATTGATTTGAGATCGGGATACCATCAGCTTCGTGTGAGGGAACAAGATATTCCCAAGACTGCCTTTCACACCCGCTATGGTCATTACGAATTCCTGGTTATGCCTTTCGGCTTGACCAATGCTCCGGCCGTTTTTATGGACCTTATGAACCGGGTTTTTCATGAGTTCCTCGATAAATTTGTCATTGTCTTCATCGATGATATTCTTGTCTATTCGAAATCTAAGGAGGAGCACGAGCAGCATCTTAGGACTGTGTTGGAGATTCTTAGACAGAAGAAGTTGTACGCGAAGTTTTCTAAGTGTGAATTCTGGTTGAGTCAGGTCGCTTTTCTGGGTCACGTTGTTTCTGCGGAGGGTATCACTATGGACCCGGCGAAGGTCGAGGCTATCACTAAATGGCCGAGACCTACAAACGTGACTGAGGTGAGGAGTTTTCTGGGGCTCGCTGGTTATTATCGTCGTTTCGTTGAGGGTTTCTCGCGGCTGGCCTTGCCATTGACACAGTTGATGAGAAAAGGGGAGAAATTTGTATGGACTGAGGAGAGGGAAAACAGTTTTGAGGAGCTTAAGCAGAGATTAGTGTCGGCACCTATTCTGACTCTTCCGTCTGGTTCGGGTGGTTTCCAGATTTATAGTGATGCGTCTAAAAAGGGTTTGGGTTGCGTTTTAATGTAGCACGGGAAAGTCATCGCCTATGCTTCGAGGCAACTGAAGCTGTATGAAGAGAATTATCCGACACATGATTTGGAATTGGCTGCAGTGGTTTTCGCTCTTAAAATATGGCGGCATTATCTCTACGGCGAGTCATGTGACATTTTCACCGACCACAAAAGCCTTAAATATATTTTCACGCAGAAGGAGCTCAATATGAGACAGAGGCGATGGTTGGAGCTCCTGAAAGATTACGATACCAACATCCAGTATCATCCCGGCAAGGCAAATGTGGTTGCCGATGCTCTTAGCCGGAAGTCGGGTATGATTGCTAGTTTGAAATTTGAGTCTCGAATTCTAAATGATTTGGAGACCCTTGATGTTGAGTTTTGTGTCCGGGGTTGTGATGGTTACTGGGCTAGTCTAAAGGTTGAGTCCAATCTCATCCTGCGGATTAAAGAAGCCCAGAAAGATGACGGTGAACTCTGGGCCATTGTGCAGAATGTGGAAGATGGGAAGCAATCTGAGTTTCGAGTTGATGAGTTTGGTGTAGTATGGCTCGAGGATCGTCTTTGTGTTCCTAACGATCCTGATTTGCGAGAAGCCGTTTTGTCAGAGGCGCATAGTTCTCCCTTTACTATACATCCGGGTTCCACCAAAATGTACCGAGATTTGAAGCAGCACTTTTGGTGGAGCGGCATGAAACATGATGTGGCGTCTTATGTAGCTAGGTGTTTGACTTGTCAGCAGGTCAAGATCGAGCACCAGAGAGCCAGTGGATTATTACAGCCGTTAGATATTCCGACCTGGAAGTGGGAGGAAATTTCTATGGACTTCGTATCGGGTTTGCCACTTACCAGAAAGAAACATGATGCGATTTGGGTGGTCGTTGATCGACTAACCAAGTCGGCTCATTTTCTACCCATTCGTATGGATTATAGTGTCAGCAAACTGGCAGAGATTTTTGAGCAGGAGATAGTTAGACTGCACGGTATGCCTACTGCTATTATTTCAGATAGGGATCTACGTTTTACTTCCCGGTTTTGGAAAGGATTGCACAGAGCTTGGGGTGCACAGATTAAGTTCAGTACGGCTTTTCACCCTCAGACAGATGGTCAGTCAGAGCGAACCATCCAGACATTGGAGGACATGCTGAGGGCATGTGCGTTAGAGTGGACGGGTAGTTGGGACGAGTATCTTTGTTTAGTAGAGTTCGCTTATAACAACAGCTGGCATGCTAGTATTCGGATGGCTCCTTTCGAGATGTTGTATGGGCGGAAATGTAGAGCACCCATTTGTTGGAACGAAGTGGGAGAGCGTGCTATTGAGGGTCCGGAGTTGGTTCAGATCATGAATGAGAAGGTAGATGTTGCTAGGGAGAAGTTGAAAGAAGCTCGGGCTCGTCAGAAAAGCTACGCGGATAAGCACCGTCGTGATTTGGAGTTTCAGGTTGGCGACCGGGTTTTCCTTAAGGTTTCACCGTTTCGAGGAGTTAAACGTTTTGGAATCAAGGGCAAGCTGAGTCCTCGATTCATCGGACCATTCGAGATCCTGGAACGTATTGGAGAGGTTTCCTACCGTCTAGCTCTACCTCCCCAGCTTTCGCATGTGCATGATGTATTCCATGTATCTCTTCTACGGGGATACAACTATCATCCTCTTCATGTGGTATCTTATCCTCTCGATCAGATTCAGCCGGATATGTCTCTTCCGGAGGAGCCGGAAGCGGTTCTGGATCGCCAAGAGCGAGTTATGAGACGTAAAGTCATTCCGTTCGTTAAGATTCTTTGGCGGAACCACCCAGAGCGGGAAGCTACCTGGGAGACCGAAGAGTCTATTCGAGCTAGTTATCCTCATTTTGTATTCTGATATGGTATGTCTTTATTTTGTTTCCGTTCCATTTCAGTTCTACTTCTTTGCAAATTTCGAGGACGAAATTTTTTGTTTAGAGGGGAAGAGTTGTAAAACCCTAAAATCTAAAATGTGTAAAAAGACCCAAATGCCCCTACAACTTTGAAAATTAAATAAAGGCTTATATAACTTATAAATTAATTCCAAAAATTATGGAATGTACCAAGTATGACATGAAATAATTAGAGAGCATCATAAAATATTTGTGCAAGCTATCAAAATTATTATTGCACATAAACAAGTCCAATTTAGCCAAAAAAATAATTAAGTATACATTTAAATTGTTTTAAAAGTTATTTAAGTGTATTTAAATTACAAAATAAATGGAAATGAATACAAAATAAATGATGATTGACCTATTCCTTCATTAGGCTACTCCTTTTGATTCCCCCTCCTCCTAATATTCGGCCTCATCCTCATTTAAGCAAACAAATCATTTTCTTTTCCTTAAGTAAAACCGAAACTCCACAAAACCCTAGAAATAATCACTAAAAATCCGTGCGACTTCCTGGAGGTGTGAGGTTAATTTTCGTGTGTTCTTGGGCATCAATTGAAGCCTAGAAAAATATTCTTGGAGCTGTGTGTGGGCGGATTCGATTGTGGTCAATTTATTCCTATCGCTAATATTGAAAGTAAGTATAATCGTCTATAATTCATACGATACTTATAAAATTCGTTCCTCATTTTTCTCAAGATCCTCACATCATATATACTCTATGAAAAATGATTGCAAGATTTGTAGATCGTTCGTGAGGCCGTGGTAAATTGTGGTGTGTCGCGTGTAGAACCGAAAGGAAAGAATTCGTGCCAGCCTTTCGACTCATCCTAAATTTGGTTTGCCATTTTTCCTGAGTCTCTTATGATCTATGAACATCAAATAAAATGATAATAACATACCATGCATGATCTATGAATTATTTGTGAATTAAATCTTATGAACGTGTATAAAACCTAAATAATTGTATCCGAATTTTCTGGGCATGAATGATAATTTATTTGAGCTTCATATGATGAATATAATCTGGGAAAAATGTCCATTTGATTTGTAGAGGCATAAAATAATTATTTTTGATTTAAGTATATAATCGGCTAAAAAGAAAATAAGGAAGAAAATAAAATAATGGAGATCGATTTAGGGTTTGGGCATTAGGGCTTGTTCTTGATGATATAAATGATGTGTAATGATGATATAATGATTGACTTAATGATTAGGATACTAGGGTTAAAGTTTTGTGGATTAAAAGGGTTATACGATTTGTATTAAAAGTATAAGGGGTGTTTTGTAAATTATAAAACTTGTGGGTTATTTTTAGAATGTTATTTGGACCTCATATGAATCGTAAAAAATAAAATTTATGGGTCTCTTATGTAAATTTTGTATTTAAAGGGCTTAAATGGTTATTCTAATAAAGTATAATTCGATTTTAAAAATAATTAAATAGAGGGACTAAATATGTAATTTCTGGAAACTTAGGGTGGATTTGAGAAATAAATTATATTCATGGGGTTATGTGTCATTTTGGTAATTTAATGGCTTAATATGCAATTATTGATAATTAAAGGTTGGAAATGTAAGTTAAGGGTTAAATATGTAACTTTGATAACTTGAGGGACTTGATGTATAAATATTGAATACTTAAGGGTAAATTCGTATAACATAATGAAATAAGTGTCCATTGTGTAATTTTGATAAATTAAGGGCTTAATGTGTAATTATGGATATTATAAGGTTTAAAATGTAAATTATGTAACTTAAGGGTGTAAAGTGTAAAATTGGGAAACTTGAAGGGCTGAATTTGTTAACTTGATAAATATGGATTCAAAACAGATTAATTGGGATATTTTCATATTTGAACCTTAACTTTGATATAAGTACACTTAAAACCCTAAATTATGTAAAGTTGTCATAAGTAACCTTAAACTTTTGTGACTTGTTAAAATACACCCTAAAACCATAATATGTTTTGATAATGACTTAACCTAAATGAGAATATGGAAATCTTACTAATTATGGAAACTTTCTAATTATGGGAACCTTCTAAAAATAGAAACTTACTAAATATGGTAACCTGCTAAAAATGGAAAGTTACTTAAAATGGGAAAGTTTGTAATTCTTTTCTACCCCTCTAGGTGTGAAGAAGGAGAGGACCTGATCTTTTCATCTTATTCATTTCTGGTTGTGTTGCTTTTGGAATAAGGTACAGATATTCTGCCCTTTTTAATAAGGTGTCTTCGACCTCTTGACTTTTGATTTGAACCTATGATATGAACCTTTGGCATTTGAACCTTTGATATGAACCTTTGACTTCTGAATCTCTTATTGAACCCTGTGATATGAACCTTGAGATTTGGACTATGATTATGACATATGAACCTTTGCTTTGATATGAACCTTTAACCTTGACCCCAGTTTGATACTACGAGCCAAAATATGTTTCCTAGCCATGAAGGTAACATGGCCGTGTCATTGATGCACCAATGGCATGACTAGTGTGTAGCCCTAGTGATTTGGTTACACCGTCCCCATTATGATATGATATGAGCTCACTATGATATGATTTGATATGGCCAATATGATTTGTTTGGGGGGCGAATGGATGCATCCTAGATATGTTATGATATGATATGCTTTGATATGATATGATATGGTGACTGGGGCTGGGTGCAATCCACTCCTTTCACAAAATATGGGAGCTTATCACTCCAACTGGTACATGAGGACACCCCTCATATTATCGGCTTATTCGAGAGGCATCCCCTCTATATGATTATGATATGCTATGATATGATATGTTATGATATGGGCTCGTGGTGGATGACTGTCCTAACCTTTACTCTTGTACCTTATTTATCTCTCTTTCATTATGATTCGTTTGTTCGTTTCCGTTTATATTATATATCTGTTCACTGGGCTTTTTAAGCTCAGCCGCACGGTTCCTTTTCGTGTGCGGCAGGTATCTAAGCTAGGAGCTTTTGGATTATGTTTCGGATGGGATGAGAGATAGATGAAGCTTTGACCTTAGATGACCACCTTTATCTTATGACTTTGTTTGGATCATGGATTTCATTTGTATTCGTACCTTTGGATTATTTCTTTTCCTTGAACTTATGTATTATTCAAGTCGTGTTGACTTGACTTTCTCTTATGAATTTGTTTAAGACTTCCGCTGTGTTATTATGTATGCTTTGATTTGTCACCATAATGTGATGCTTCTACCCTTGTCGGGTTGGGGTGTTACACATTTATTCATTCGGTATCTACGAATCTAAACGCAATTTACCTTCGCTTACCACATTCTTTCACTCTTCACAATTAATGGCTAACCGTGATTTCTGTTCTAAGCATAACGTGGTCGCAAACTTGGATAAAACGGCAAAGAATGTTGATTTTCATGCGATAATTGATTTCTTGACTGGGTCATCAATCAATTATGCTATTTTGGTAAACCCTGATGTAATTGGACCATGGATTCAACAGTTTTGGTCTACTGCTCAGTCTGATGAACAAGATGGTGTTCTTTTTATTCGTGCTAAGGTTGTTGGTCGAGCAATTAGGGTTACTGAATCTTCAATTAGGGAAGATTTGCAGTTTAATGATGCAGGGAGTACTATTCGTTTTGAAAGACAAGAGATTTGGGATACTCTCAGGGATATTGGGTATGAAGGTGATCTCACCATACTTACTTTTCAGAAGCCATTGTTTAGTCCGCATTGGAAATATCTCATACATGTTCTACTTCACTGCTTGAGTCCTAAGAGTACTTCATGGGAGCAGTTTGGTCAGAACATTGCTTCTGCATTGGTGGGTTTAGCTACAAATCGTCCATTCAACTTTTCAAGGATGATTTTTGATGGAATGCTCTCATACATCACTAATGGTTCACCATTCTTGATGTACCCAAGGTTTATTCAGGTATTCTTAAACAAACAACTTGAGGGAATTTCTAAACCTCAAAGTTTTCTACCTACTGTCACACTTCCACCAAAGGTGTTTACATTCATTGCTAAGAAGAGTATCAAGTTTTCTGGAAGAAATACACCTTTGACAGCCCATATATTGGAAGTTGCACAAGCAGTTAGGGATGCAGAGCAAGAGCAAGAGGAATCCTCTGCATCAGCAATTAGAGAGCAACCAGCTTCAAGAGAAGATAGTGCTTCTCAACATACTGCTTCTCAACATACTGTTCCAGTTTCATCTTCACAAAGTGCTGCTCAAGACAATTCACCTCAAGATGCTACTCTACCACCAACTCCCACAGATAGGCATCAAACATCTGAAGGAGATGAGGAAGTGGTTGAGGATGTCTTGACCAACTATGAGCTTTCAAGGGAATTAAGGAGGCTCAAGAGGATCACTGATGATCAAGCTGAACAAATATTGGATTTGACAAGAAAGTTCAGACGATTAAAGAGGTTTGTTTGGCCATTAGTAAAGCAACACAGGTTGTGGGTAAAGTCACAGAAGAATACTGGTCAACACTCACAGAAGTCTAAGTCCAAGAAAAGAAAGATCCACAAGCAGTCTTCATTCCAATTAGGGAGGAATTTAGAGAATTTAAATGAAGATACTGAGTTCAATCAAGATACTGGGCTTTATGATGATACACCACTTGAAGATATTCCTCATGAAGATACTGTTGAGAGGAAAAGTGATGAAACAGAGCAGATCAACATTGAAGATGCTACTGTTGAAGTAAAAAGTGGTGATACTGAGGAAGTGGATTTGGAAGGAACTGATGTTGAAAGTACTGCTCTTCAAGGTACTGCTCATCAAGGAACTATTACACCAAGGACTTTGGATTTTGAAGAAGATGTTGGTCCCTCAAATCAAGTTCAAGAAGAAGTTGGCCCTTCCAATCCAGTTCAACAGGAAGAAGAAGTTCGAAAACATACTGAAAGTGATGATGAGACCATTGCTGACATCATGTTGAATATGTCTAGACCAAGAGGTATAAGTATTCTTGATGTTGAACAACAACCTCATACTTCTTCTCAACCTACCCAGGAGTTAGATCCAAAAGACAAAGGTAAAGGGATCATGGTAGAAACTAAGAAGAAGAAGCTTACCTTGAAAGAACTAAGAGCTATTCAGGATGCTAAAAATGAGGAAGCTGCAAGGAAATTACAGGCTGAATTAGATGCTGAAGAGTCAAGGAAACTTATCAAACCTAGAAAGCCACAAAGTAAAGCTCAAGAAAGAAATTCCATGATGGCTTATCTCAAAGGAAGAGGATATACAGGTTTGGTGAAATTGACACATACAGAGATGAAGGATTTGTATGATGCTGTTAGGGAAGCTTTAGAAAAAGATCTTGCAAGCATTATTTCTTTTGAAGATAAGAAGCTTGAAGATAGTAGAAAAGAAAGAGTTGTTACAAGGAGCTCAAAGAGGAAAAGAACAACAACTGATGAACAGTCATCAAAGAAGCTCAAGGATTCTATTGAATTAAGAGTAGACACAGCTGATGAGCTAAGAAATTACTTGAGAGTTGTTGACTTTGAGCATCCAAAATCAAAAGAAGTTGCAGATAAGAAGTCCAAGATTTCTACATTCTCAGTTGTAGATTCACAAGAAGGGGACTACTTGATATTTCATAGACAAGATGGAAGTTTTAGAGTGTTCAACTTGTTATGGGATATTTTACATCTGATAGATAGAGAGGATTTGCTTCAGCTATATCTACAAGTGCAGACTTATTTTAAACATATTCCACCGCAAGGAGTGGGTCTGGTTCTGGTAGGAGATCTCACAACCATCTGGGAAACAGAAGAGACAAGTGATAGTGCTCTCTGGGAAAATCAAGAGGATTGGGAAATTAACAGATGGAGGTTCTTTGAATCAGTGGGAATACATGTTTTGGAGCTAGAAGATGGAACAATGATCCACATGTTAGCAGAGCAAAGATATCCACTTACTAGGGATCTGATGATCAGAATGCTAGATTATGGCATGGAAGTGGAAGAAGAAAGTGAAACTGCATTGATGGTGATTGGATTGTTCATCAAATGGACAATGCTAGCTGAAGATTGATGCATAACAACTGGTATGGTATTTATAATATAAATCTTTTGAAAAATAAGTACTTTATTTAAAAGTACTGCTCGACAAACAGTACTTTCTCAAAGTACTGCTTGCAGCATGAAACCAGTAAAGTTTTTTTTTTATAAAATAAGTGATTTTTGAAAAGTGCAAAAACATTTTGAAGCACAAAGATTTAAACAGCAACAAATGGTATTCAACTCACCATGTTTAAGTAAACAAGAAAGAGTTTGACTCATCATGAGGGTACGGCTCTGATGTGATTATCAAATCTGTTTTTAGTTGACAATTTACTAAAAATTGTATGGTTTTCAACTCACCATATCTATGATAAGTGAAGAGTTGGCTAGCCCACAAGAAATGGCTTTGTGGTAAAGGCTGTGGAAAACCATTGTATGGTAATTAGTTCACCATGGTAGTGATTGTACTAAAAGAACTAGCTAGTCCAAAAGCAAACGGCTATTGGTAAAGACTACTCAAATCCGTTGATAACTGATGATTTGCTAAAAATCATATGGTTATCAATGTACCGTGGTTCTTAAACCTAAACATTGGCTACTCCAGAGTTAATGGCTTTGGTAAAGAGACATCAAAATCCATTAAGTTTTCAATGATTCACCTCTCACAGGAGTTAACACACCTGGAAGTGATGAGAATAGTATGAAACTTTTAAGATCTGATGTACCTATTGCCAATATGATGCTGAAAAGATGAGTTGCTGAAAAGATCTGTTGCTGATAAAGATTGCAGTTAATGATTACTTTGATGATGACAAAACAAACATGAGACAGAAGTTAATGATGCAGTCTTTCCTTGGAAAAAAAGATATGATGTTGAAGTTAAAGAAGTACAAAGGAACTTGAAATCAAGCAAGTGGAATTCAAGTTAGGGGAGGATTGTTGGGCTAAAAAGTACTGCTACATGAAGAAAGTCAAAGTACTGTTCGATAGAAGTCAAAGTACTGCTCATTTTCTAAAGAAGTCAAAGTACTGCTAAAGATAAAGGACTGATATGCAAATACGTTTAAGGATTAACGTGTAATTCTAGAATGTTCTTAGAGTTATTATTAGATTATAATTAGAATTACTTGTCGTTCAAGTATTGTAAACCGGCTAGGGTTTTCCTTGTGCCTATAAAAGGACCCCTAGGTTGGCATTAGACATACAAGTTCATACGAATTTTAGAGAAAAGTATTAGTCGATTATTAGAGTGTTAGTGTTTAGAGTTTGTTAGTGAATCTGTGTAAAGTAAGCAGGTTCAAGGTTTAATATAATCAAAGTTTTGTGTTAATTCTTCTTAGCTTTGTTGAAGTAGATTCCGCATACTTAACAAAGTATATCAGCGTTTCAATATTAGTAGTTTTGGATTTATCCAAGGTTGCTAAACCCATAGACAAGCTACAAGTTAGTTTGGTTAGAGTATATCGATCCAACACTAGCACTTAACGTACAATATTTCGCGACTAGTTTCACGAAGCCATTTTGGACATATTTTCACAAAGTAATGAAAAGTGTTATATTTGCGACGAAAACATTATATTTTGCCGATAGAACACCAAATGAGGATCGTGGAGTACCGTTTCAACATAATTTCACGAAAAGTAGTTTATAACTTAACGAGACGTTAAAAGTGTATTTTTCATCGATAAACGTTATTTTCAAAACTAACGAGTGGTATCGTTAACATACGTATTTGCATGTGTTGCATTGTACCATTGCTTACATTGGATCACATCATTCATAATAGGTCGCGGTTAGAGACCGAGTATCATTTCATCACATCCACTATTGTCATTGTTGCTATATCATATCAGGTGAGTTTTCATAGCCCCGCTTTCAATTGTTTACATAATTTTCTAAATTCTCGGGGGAGAATACATTGCACCATTTTTCATGCGGACCAAAGTATACAAACTCATTACATTGCTTAAGTTACATCATTTGCCCAGATTAAAGTCCCCTTTATTATCATGAACCGTTAATTGTGAGCAAGCGAGAGTGAGTGAATAGATCTATTGCGGGTGACTCCTCCGTTCGGGTTGGTAGCGCCAACTTGTCAAACGAACGCATTTCATTTCTGTCATATTAGAGTGAATGGCAAACACTCAGTTGGGGCATTTCATTCAGTTTAGCTTCGGGGTCATGAGCTTAAGAGCTAATGTATCATTTTTATGTGGCATTATTTTGTCATACACTTTATACTTATGGTATCCGTATAACATTTCATTTACATAAACCTATGAACTCATCAACATTTTTGTTGACCATTTTCAGCAATGTATTTTCAGGTAATTAAGGTATCGCATGTTGGCTTGCATATGGACATATCATGGAGTCGCGGAGTCGACGCATCTCACTTTATATTTTATGCACTTATCCATCATTTGAATTGTATGAACTTGATTTCTGAAAACCTGTTTCACCTTTTGGGACCTTGTTTTGTAAACTCTGAATATTTTAAATGATCAAATGATGTATTTTCTAAATGACGCTTTAGGTCGTTCAATATAACTGTAACTGTGGTGCTATGATCAGTCGCGCCCTTGAATGCTTCATTCCGCTGCAAGTTACGTAATTTGGGGGTGTGACAGATTGGTACCAGAGCAAAGGTTATAGCGAACTAGGTTATCCATAATACCCTAGACTATAACTACACCATCATAGCATCTCATCATTTTAGCATAAGTGCATATTCATCATATTGCATGTATTGTGAATGCGATCCCATGCATATATCATTTCATCATAACCCACATTGTGTATATGGTTATTTACATTTATTTCACATCGATTGTAACAGAGATGTCTTCAGATTCGCACCCTATTGTTATCTCGTCAGACTCTGAGTCAGCAGAGATTTCCTCACTACCCTCCATCATACTAGAGTCGGTTACATCACCCTCACTACCCACTATCATTCTGTCATCTGTGGAGCCTACTCCACAGTTATCACCTGTGATGTCAGAGGCTGAGACAGAACCCTTTGAGGAGGGGGAAGTCGCACCTACCCCACCACTATCACCTGTGATCCGCCGTGGTCCTAGATTCGTCCCAGTGATCCAGCCAGGGGAGTTTATACCCTATGGTCGAGTTTACCGTACATATCCAGGTAGGCCGCGCATGAAGCGCACTGCTGCTAAGAGGGTTCGCCATCCTGTGGTCAGATCACCAGCTGCTTTTGTACCCTTACCACTTACTTCATCTCATCCACTCCGTCGCCGCTTGACAGCGAGGAGGAGTGTGGCATTCCGTACTCCATCGCCATTATTACCATTACCATCCCTATCATCATTATCACCATCCTTACCATCCCTACCAGATTATGCTCCAGGTGATGCACCATCAGCACCAGTTCATCCCAGGGATCCTACTCCTATGTCCGACCTACCGCTCAAGAAGCAGGCACGGTTTGATATCCCAACACCAGACACTTCAGATACATCAGAGGATGCACCACCCAGCAGGTTCGAGATTGGTGAGAGCTCGAGGGCTGCTGCTGATAGACTACTTACTGCCGCTACACTTGACTCGCGACTAGATCATCTACAGGGACAGATTGACAGGGCAGTAGGTTATGTGGAGGAGATACCAGTGAGCCGGATTGAGACTATAGAGGAGGAGGTCGAGGGATTAGTCTTAGGCAGAGTTGCTATAGATGCTTCATATCAGGGATTGGAGGCCCGATAGCTAGAGAGTTCTGAGCGTATTACCCAGTTGAGGCAGGAGGTGCCTGAGTTATTTGATAGGGCACATATGTCTCAGGATGAGCACCACCGTCAGGCCAGTGAGTTAGCTTCAGTTCAGGCTAGGATGTCTGCGTCAGAGAGCAGGGAGGCTGATCTTCAACTTCGAGTTCAGCACTTAGAGGAGATTGTTGTTGCTATGACTAGAGATCTTCGTAGGATTAGCTGTAGGCTAGGTGAAGCACCAGGAGGAGGTGCCTAGTGTTAGACTTTTATCATGTAGCTTGTACATTATTATCCTAGTCCCGGGGTGTGGGACATAGTTTAGAACTTGTTGTCTTTTGCTTGTAGTACAAACAAACATATCAAGTGTGACTCTACTATGCAGGATTTTCGTTGTGCTATTTTATGATATCGGTCCACACAGAC
Source organism: Artemisia tridentata subsp. tridentata (assembly GCA_021014915.2). Lineage (NCBI taxonomy): Eukaryota > Viridiplantae > Streptophyta > Magnoliopsida > Asterales > Asteraceae > Artemisia > Artemisia tridentata. The sequence continues at coordinate 104,744,878 of CP139504.1, forward strand.
CGAAATTTTCATGTATTATATTCATGTCGTTGTGATTATACTTATGATGTTTCGTGATTATTTCTCATTGTGATTCATTGTATTTATACATGTTGTGGTTGTATTTATACATGCTGTAGTCATATATACATGTTGTAGTTGTATATATTATGTATGATGATCGTTTCTATTGTGAGTTCTCATTGTGTTATTTTTTTTTGTGATTGTGAATAATCATGCCACCCAAAAGAGCCACTACTGCTATGACACCATCCGAGATCAGAAAGCTTGTTGCCGACAGTATAGAGGCAACATTGGTTACAGAAAGAGCTGCCGTAGCTGCAGCTGCTGCTGAAGCCACTTCGCGGGCAGAAACCGCAGAAGCCGCAGGAACAAATACTAATGGAACTAACGGACGTAAATGTACGTACAAAGACTTCAAGAGTGGAGATCCACCAAAATTCAAAGGCACTGAGGGAGCCACTGCCATGATTCGTTGGTTCGAAAAGATTGAATCTGTGTTTCTCTTATGCAACTGTCCAGAGGAGTACAAAGTGAAGTTTGCTACTAGTACACTTGTTGAGGAGGCTATGTTATGGTGGAATTCGTATGCAAAACCCATTGGAATGGAAAACGCTCAAAAGCTTACGTGGGACGAATTCAAGAAATTACTGACAAAGAAGTTTTACCCATGAACTGAAGTGAAGAAAATGGAAACAGAGTTTTATGAACTAGTGACAGCAGGTAATGATATTGAGGCATATATCAGGAGGTTTCAGGAATTGGCAGCATTATGTCCGACAATGGTTCCGGACACTGAGAAGCTATTAGAGAATTTCATTGGAGGATTACCTCACAGCATCCGTGGAGATGTGATTTCTTTTGACCCACAAACATTGGATGAGGCAATCAGAATGTCTCAGAAACTCATGGCTCAGATAGTGAAGAAAGAAACTACTTCAAACAGCTACAACAGCAACACCAACAGTAACCGTAACTCCAACAACAACTACCGAAACAACAACAATAACAACAACCGAAACAATTCCAATAACAACAACAACAAAAGAAATCGGGACAACAACCAGAGTGGCAATACTACTCAACCACCACCCAAGAGACAGGAAACTGCAAAGGCCTATGTTGCAGGTCCAGCTGAGAAAAGAGGTTACAATGGTACTTTACCCAAGTGCAACAAATGTCAAACCCACCATAACCCTGGAAATTGTCCGAATCCATGTGGAAATTGTAAGAAAGTTGGTCATTCGACCAGGGATTGCAAAGCTCCGATTGTGGTTGATAATCAGAAACCCCCAGTAACATGCTTTGGTTGTGGAGAAGTCGGACACTTCAAGAATAAATGTCCAAAAGGAAAGAATCAGGGAAACAATAACCAAGGTGGAACAACTAGAGGAAGAGCTTATTTCCTTGGAGGTGAAGATGTCAGGGAGGACCCGAATGTCGTTACGGGTACGTTCCTCGTCAATAATCGTTATGCATCCATACTATTTGATTCAGGAGCCGATAGAAGTTTTGTTTCTACTGCATTTGCACCATTACTCAACATTGAACCAACCACATTAGACACTCCTTATCACATCGAACTAGCTAATGGTTCTTTAGTTGGCACCGACACGATCATTCGTGGTTGCACTCTCAATTTTCTAAATCACCCATTCAATATAGATCTCATACCCGTAGAACTTGGAAGTTTCGACATTGTTATCGGTATGGATTGGTTATCTCGACACCATGCAAAAATCATTTGTGATGAAAAAGTTGTTCATCTTCCTTACGACGATGAAACATTGGTCATTCGTGGAGAACAAAGTGGAACCAGACTCAGTATAATTTCATGCATCAAAACCGAGAGGTACATAAAGAAGGGTTGTTATGCATTCTTGGCTCATATCACAGAAAAGAAGTCGAATGAGAAACGACTTGAAGATGTACCAACTGTTAAAGATTTTCCAGAAGTCTTTCCAGAAGAGTTGCCTGGATTACCACCTACTTGCCAAGTGGAATTTCAGATTGATTTAGTACCAGGAGCTGCACCAGTTGTACGAGCACCTTATCGACTTGCACCTTCAGAAATGCAAGAGTTGTCGAACCAATTGCAAAAACTTTTAGACAAACGTTTCATTAGACCAAGTTCCTCTCCTTGGGGAGCACCGGTCTTGTTTGTGAAGAAGAAAGATGGATCTTTCAAAATGTGTATCGACTACCGAGAGTTAAACAAGTTAACGGTGAAGAATCGTTATCCACTTCCCAGGATCGACGACTTGTTTGATCAGTTGCAAGGTTCTAGTTTCTAATCCAAGATCGACTTGAGATCAGGTTACCATCAGCTTAGAGTTCGGGAGGAGGATATCCCGAAGACAGCATTTAGAACTCAGTATGGTCATTATGAGTTTCAGGTAATGCCATTCGGACTGACCAACGCACCAGCTGTGTTCATGGATCTCATGAACAGGGTGTGCAAGCCATATTTGGATAAGTTTTTGATTGTATTCATTGACGATATCTTGATTTACTCAAGGAGTGAAGAAGAGCACCGAGAACACCTCAGAACAATCTTATAACTGCTCAAGCAAGAGAAATTGTACGCCAAATTCTCAAAGTGTAATTTTTGGATCCGCAGAGTACAATTTCTTGGTCACGTCATTGATAGCCAAGGACTACAGGTTGATCCAGCAAAGATCGAGGCAGTTAAAGATTGGGCTACACCAAAGACTCCCACAGAAATTCGTCAATTATTAGGACTCGCAGGATATTACAGAAGGTTCATTGAAGGGTTTTCTAAGATAGCTAAACCATTGACCAAGTTAACACAAAAGAACCAGAAGTACGAATGGGGAAAGAAACAAGAGACCGCTTTTCAGCTATTAAAGCAGAAGCTTTGCAGCGCACCAATTTTGGCACTTCCAGAAGGGATTGAAAACTTCGTGGTATATTGTGATGCTTCACACAAAGGAATTGGAGCAGTATTAATGCAGAACGATAAGGTGATAGCTTATGCATCTCGACAGCTCAAGAAGCATGAGAAGAATTACACTACTCACGACTTAGAGTTGGGTGCCGTGGTTTTTCCACTCAAGATTTGGAGGCACTATCTTTATGGAACTAAGTGTGTAGTATTCACAGACCATAAGAGTTTACAGTATATACATGATCAGAAGGAACTCAATATGAGGCAACGTCGTTGGTTAGAACTGCTTTGTGATTACGACTGTGAGATTCGATATCACCCAAGAAAAGCCAATGTTATGGCAGATGCACTCAGTCGGAAGGAACGACTCAAGCCTTTGAGAGTCAGATCGTTGGGAATGACAATCATTTCACTACTACCATCAAAAATCCTCGAGGCTCGGGTTGAAGCACTCAAGGAAGAAAACCTACCAAGTGAAACACTAAAGGGAATGCAAGATAATGCAAACGGTTTAGTAAGGAGATCAGACGGAATATTATGCTTCAAGGATAGAAGCTGGATACCTCTCTATGGTGGAATACGAGAGTTGATCATGCACGAATCACACAAGTCGAAGTACTCCATTCACCCAGGATCTGATAAGATGTATGAGGATCTCAAGAAGCTTTATTGGTGGCCCAATATGAAAGCAGAGATAGCTATGTATGTTAGCAAATGTCTTACTTGTGCTAAAGTAAAAGCCGAGTACCAGAAACCATCAGGATTACTTCAGCAACCAGAGATTCCCCAGTGGAAATGGGAACGCATTACAATGGATTTCGTCACTAAACTTCCCAAGACAACAGGCGGTTACGATGCTATTTGGGTAATCGTTGATCGTCTCACCAAATCAGCCCATTTCATTCCAATCAACGAGACTTATTCCATGGATCAGCTCACCAGACTTTACGTCAAGGAAATAGTTTCAAGGCACGGTGCACCAATTTCCATCATTTCCGAAAGAGACAGTCGCTTTACTTCAAACTTTTGGCAATCATTGCAAGATTCATTTGGAACTAAATTAGACATGAACACTGCCTATCATCCTCAGATCGATGGTCAGAGCGAGAGAATGATACAGACATTGGAAGACATGCTCAGGGCATGTGTGATTGACTTTGGATATGGTTGGGCTAACCATTTGCCATTGATCGAGTTCTCTTACAATAACAGTTATCACTCTAGCATAAAAGCCGCACCATTTGAGGCACTCTATGGTCGTAAGTGCCGGTCACCAGTTTGTTGGGCCGAAGTTGGTGATGTACAACTAACCGGTCCAGAGTTGGTTAGAGAAACAACTGAAAAGATAGTTCAGATTCGAGAAAGACTCCAAACAGCTAGAAGCCAACAGAAAAGTTATGCCGATGTTTGACGCAAACCATTAGAATTTCAGGTTGGATACAAAGTCATGTTGAAGGTCTCGCCTTGGAAGGGCGTGATACGATTCGGGAAACACGGGAAGTTAAACCCGAGATACATTGGACCATTTAAGATTCTAGAGAGAATTGGTCCGGTAGCATACAGACTTGAGCTTCCGTCAGAGCTCAGCAGTGTCCATAACACGTTTCATGTCTCAAACCTCAGTAAATTTCTTTCAGATGAAATGCTCGTAATCCCATTGGAAGAAGTTCAGCTCGATGATAAGCTTAACTTTTTGGAGGAACCAGTAGAAATCATGGACCGTGATGTCAAACAGTTGAAACAAAGTCGAATTCCTATCGTGAAAGTTTGCTGGAATTCTCGTAGAGGTCCTGAGTTTACTTGGGAACGAGAAGACCAGATGCGGCTCAAATACCCACATTTTTTTTTTCACCGAGTCCACTCCAGAGACCAACAACAGCTGAATTCAGGGACTGAATTCCTTTTAGGGTGGGTGACTGTCACAAACCACAATTTCAGGTCATTTTCCAAACCTCGATAATTTACTATTCACGGGATTACTATTCATTAATTATTATTCACCGATCAATATTCATCATTTCACTATTCATCGTTTTCGAAGTCAGTTTGAGACTTTGAGAAGTTTTCAAAAATTTTACTATTCACAAAACACTATTTATTCCCGGAGGGAAATTTCCATTCATGATCATCAATCATCATTTCGTAAACTAGATTTACGGGTATTCAAATGCGCGTAACCAGTATGGTTTAGCTGCGTATTCATGCATCATCAGTAAGGACACATCATATAGACTAGAGTAGCCTACATATCATCAGTAACATCATTATCATATTAGGTCATGCACGGGTTTGTGTGATTTTCAATAACGTATGTTCATTTATTCATTAAACGTTACCACTCAGTCATTACTACTAACATTATACCCAATACTCCCGACTATGATCCTAATATATTTTCATGCTAATTTTAATGATATAAAGATTATATTATTATTTTACCCGGTGTTTTTAAACCAATTGCTATAATTTCCGTTAGGAGCTTATAACTCCGTCGGTTTGCGATATTTCAATCCGATAATTATTTTAACACCCGATTCTTGCAAGGAATATGATTTTACAATTTTTACATCTTTGTCGTATTTTATTTTACATCGTCACAATTTATTTTTAGTTAACCCGGTACTCGATTACACCTAATGTGTACACTAAACTAAACTAATTCATGCATATTAGTACACAAGCTTTAATTAACAATCAAATCTATCCCCATTTCTTGCCAAGTGCCGCCCCCTAACCCATCCCATATGCCTAATACACCAAAAACCATTAATGCCAATGTATACTTAAAACTTGATTTAATTCCACTAACATCTCATAACACATAATCATCTAGCTAAATCAAGAGATTTCACTCTTCTTTTTCTCCTTCCTTGCTTGGCCCAACCAAGAACACAAGAGAAGAAACATCAAGTTTTCAAGTTAAAGTCATAATCAAGTCTCATTTACCTTCCTTGTTAGGGTTTTGTGATAAAAACCCCAAGGTTCTAAGCATTTTCATCAAAAACTCTTCCATAATTCAAGTAAGCTTAAGAATATTTTTTTGATCATCTCATACTTTCATTTTATCTATATAATGTTGTATTATCAAGTTTTATTTGTAGCTAGTATGCAAAGTTTATGTTATACATACCACTTGTTACATATTTTCCTTTATAAACATAGATCTATGGATTTTTAGTATGATCATCATGAGAACCACCATTGTTGGTGATGTTTAGGACCCCATGACACCTTGAGAAGGTGTATGGTAGGATTAGAGTACTTGTGGTGTTGATTGGAAGTGGTATGATCTAGTCTTGAACCTTAAACATTGATTTTTCAACAATAGAAATAGGTGCTGTCCATTTTTGTGAAATATGGAAATATCAGTAACTCTTGGACTATTTTGGCCTTCATATTTAGAAAATACTTTCAAAAACGAAACCGTGGCCGCCGAAATGAACGAAAACCGACTTATAACGAAGGAGATATGATTTTTCTAAGTTAGACGACGAAAAACTATTTTCTGAAAATAGCTTGTTGTTTTTCCGAACTTCAAAGGACAAAACGAGACGTTAGACGTGATCTAGGCGAGCCGACCTATTGAAAATATGTTAGTTCATATTTGTACGAAGCCGTGGATATAAAGAACGTAGCAAACGAGCTTATAACGACCGAGATATACACGTTTAAAGCCCGACGATTCACAATCTATTTTGACAGCCCACTAATAGAAAATGTTCTAAGTATAAAAACTAGTAATTTTACAAGTCACTAAGTTGATAGCCAATTTTCTATATGATCAAGGCGCGTTTGATCAAAAGTAAAATGAAATGACATTAAGACATTGTTTCAAGGTTTTCAAAAACGGCAAGTTTGATCACTAACACTTAACGTACAATATTTCGCGACTAGTTTCACGAAGCCATTTTGGACATATTTTCACAAAGTAATGAAAAGTGTTATATTTGCGACGAAAACATTATATTTTGCCGATAGAACACCAAATGAGGATTGTGGAGTACCGTTTCAACATATTTTCACGAAAAGTAATTTATAACTTAACGAGACGTCAAAAGTGTATTTTTCATCGATAAACGTTATTTTCAAAACTAACGAGTGGTATCGTTAACATACGTATTTGCATGTGTTGCATTGTACCATTGCTTACATTGGATCACATCATTCATAATAAGTCGCGGTTAGAGACCGAGTATCATTTCATCACATCCACTATTGTCATTGTTGCTATATCATATCAGGTGAGTTTTCATAGCCCCGCTTTTAATTGTTTACATAATTTTCTAAATTCTCGGGGGAGAATACATTGCACCATTTTTCATGCGGACCAAAGTATACAAACTCATTACATTGCTTAAGTTACATCATTTGCCCAGATTAAAGTCCCCTTTATTAACATGAACCGTTAATTATGAGCAAGCGAGAGTGAGTGAATAGATCTATTGAGGGTGACTCCTCCGTTCGGGTTGGTAGCGCCAACTTGTCAAACGAACGCATTTCATTTCTGTCATATTAGAGTGAATGGCAAACACTCAGTTGGGGCATTTCATTCAGTCTAGCTTCGGGGTCATGAGCTTAAGAGCTAATGTATCATTTTTATGTGGCATTATTTTGTCATACACTTTATACTTGTGGTATCCGTATAACATTTCATTTACATAAACCTATGAACTCACCAACATTTTTGTTGACCATTTTTAGCAATGTATTTTCAGGTTATTAAGGTATCGCATGTTGGCTTGCATATGGACATATCATGGAGTTGCAGAGTCGACGCGTCTCACTTTATATTTTATGCACTTATCCATCGTTTGAATTGTATGAACTTGATTTCTGAAAATCTGTTTCACCTTTTGGGACCTTGTTTTGTAAACTCTGAATATTTTAAATGATCAAACGATGTATTTTCTAAATGACGCTTTAGGTCGTTCAATATAACTGTAACTGTGGTGCTTTGATCAGTCGCGCCCTCGAATGCTTCATTCCGCTGCAAGTCACGTAATTTGAGGGTGTGACAGTTAACGTATGACTTATGTTTAGGAAAATAAAGTGTGTGCAAAATATAGATTGTAAATCGGGCCTTTAGTGATATACTTAACGTGCGATAAACCTTGATAAATATAAAGTTGTGTCGACATTTATTTCTTAAGTTTATAGTTATATCGTCTTCGAAACTTTTAAATCACAACGTATTTTCCACTTAGATTTTATTCGTATCCAATGTTCAAACGTCGTTTCATATTTTCAGGTTATTATAATTCTTCCTTTCTAAAAAGAAAAATTTCGTCCTCGAAATTTGAAGTAGGAACGTCAAACGAATACGTACCGAATCATGAAAAGAAATGCGGATAGCTAAGTTCAAATTATATTCAATCTTAAGTTATATTCAACCTACTAGTACCAGATCAAATTAGCCTCACTCACAGGTGGTTTTGAAATCATCATTTCCAACTAAAGCAGATCAGACCTTATCATAAGGTAATGTAACAAAACGGATAGAGCAAAATCTAGTTAGGTAGAGGAAATATTCATATGTTTAGCAGAAGTGAAGTACTCCATCAATTGCGCCAAACACATCATGATCATAAGAATCCTCAAAACGAGTAAATCAAATGGATATCCCAAAATCAACATAGAAGGAAAATACTAAATGAGAACTCAAAATATCCGTACGACAAATTAGCAAAGCAACCAATGAAAAAGAGAAGTGGGTATCAAAGTATTCAGATAAACGGAAATGGAGTAGAGAAATAACTAATCACAAAAGTGATCTCCTCACTGAGCTGGTTTGTTGTCCTTGGTACTCTTAGTGTTGTCGTTGTAACCACCAAACTTGGGACATTCTCTAACCATATGCCTAGTCGGTCCACAAGAGAAACATGCACCGTAGCCTTATGACAAGTCCTTCCAGGGTGAGACTTTCCACAATAATCACAAGCAGTAGCCGAAGACTGACCCATACCACCCCTCTGACTGGATGAACCTGAAGAACAATGCTGCTGATCCCAATACTGCTGATCACGTACCGACCTCTGGTTGTTGTAGCCCTTCCTACTATATCTCCGCTAATCATCATCCCACAAATCCTTATCCTGCTGATTGCTTCCCTGAACTCGATCCCCATCACAATTCCTCTTGACACCCTGCCTAGCCCTTTCCTGCATAATTTCAATATGAATGGTCACTGGTGGAGCACCAGCACCCGAACCACCACGTCCACTACCATTGGCCGTGTTTTGAAGGATTTGGGTAGCGATCTTTTCAGTGAGACCCGGAATTAGTGCATCTACAGCCCGCTGAACTGCGGTAACTAATGCAGGACTGTTACTGAAATCTTTGTTATGACTAGTGTTCACCATCTGAATGATCATAAACGAACTAGCGAGGACAAAACGAAGTTAAGGAGCAAAATATGAAGGAAAGATCGTGCCGAAACGAAACCTAATGTCTACCTAATCCTCACCAGTCCAAAACCTAAGTCCTATAGGGCGAAACCTAAGGGTCTAGATTTCACAGGCCATAACTTATGAGCTACAAGTCGCAGCCTGGGCTCTGATACCATAATTGTAACACCCGAACCCGCCCTTGGTTAAGATGCCACATTATGGTGTCTAATCAGAACATACAAAATAATGCAAGCGGAAGACTTCATAAATAAAACTAAGTCAAGAACATCCTGACTTACAAAATACAAGCTCCCAAACGTCTAAACAATATAAAATGAAATGAAATGAAATAAAATATCCAACATAAGTCTAAAACATATCCAAGACAATGAGGAATCTAATAAGGTAGGTTTTCTACTCCTACTCACATCACTCTTGCCCAGCATCCCGCTTATTACCTGCCGCATGGAAAAGAAAACGCGGCTGAGCTTAAAAAGCCCAGTGAACAGATATATAAACAAAGCAGAAACGGTAAATAAGCATAAGCAAACGAATATGAATCAAATGGACCAAATGCACAAATATCACAAGTCAGAATAGCTCTAAGAGTTAAATAATAATAATGATATGGCAACGAACACGTCCAAACGAGCCACTCGAACTGACCAAAGATACCTAACAGATAGCCACGAGCCTGTCTAAATGTGCCACTCGAATAGACCACCTAATCACATATACCTATCCGTCAATTCCAAGTTGTACAAGGAGCTGCAGACTCCAATGTACCAGAAGTGAAATGGGGTGCATGGCACGCACAAACCAATCACTAAAACCACATTATAATCATTCCAAATATATACCTAGGATGCATCCATACGCCCCCTTTAAAACAGAATACATATGCAAGTACGAGACTATACATACATATAACAGAATGGCCAGCTGTGCCATAATCATATAATAATAACAGAAGGAAATGCCGGGGATCAATCACACCTCCCCAGGAAGTGTCATGCCATTGGTACCTCAATGACATGGCCATGGTACCTCCACGGCTAGTTAGCTCGGGCGACAAAACATAACATAATAGAATAAAACTATCCATAACAAGCAATCATAATCAACAAAGGTATATCAACTGAACAGAATCTCAATCAGGGAGATAATTAACAGATCATCATAACAGAATGGATAGCAACTGAATCATATCAAGGGAATCATAGCAAATGGATCATATCATAGTAACTGAATCAAAGTCAAGGGTCGAAAAGTCATGAAGTATCCCAACTGAGAAGGGATAGAATATCTGTACCTTATGCAAAGCAACCGACAAAATAGGATAGCAAACTGAAACAGGGAAATCACTCCTTCTTCACCGAACCTATACAAAATAATGATCACGTATTACTTATAAGCTCATTTTACAAGTTTACTGCTTATAGTTATTTAGACTTCCCATTTAAGGTTTCTTTCTATTTTTGGAAACTTTCCACTTTTAGTAACTTGCTTTTACTTTTAGTAACTTGCCATAATTAGTAACTTTCCGAAAGTGAGTTTATCCAAATTAAGTAACTTTCCATATTTATGGTTACTATCGATATCTAAGTAAAGTTAAGGGTTAATAATGACAATTTTCATAGTATGGGGTTTAACATGCAACTTACCAAAGTTTAGGGTTCAAAGTGTCAATTTAGGTTTTAGGACTTACTATACCGAATTTGGAACTCAAAACGAAACTTGAATCAATTCTATAACTCTTAACGAAATCGGATTAGTGGAAACATATTCGGATCACATTCTCGAAACAACTCAGATACCACTCATAATATACCCTCTCGAAACTCAACCATACCGAGACCCTTTTAAAAACAGACCCTAAACGGGAAAAATCCATTTAATGAACCATAATCGTAATTAAATCATTTTTGAACACATGTTGACACACACACAAAAATGCCATACGACATCCATGTTTCTTAAACCATTTATTCCACAACTCACACATATAAGCACGACATACACTAAATACGTTACCCTCATGCAAAATCACTACTAACGCAATTCCTTATTAAACATATATGCGCATAGGGTTTCTTGTATAGATTTTAGAGTCTCATTAATTTTGTTATTAAAGGTCATATTTAGAACTTGTTTAATACCGTGCATGCTCTAGCCATCACACGTATACCCACACACTACAACCTGACTCACTAGACTTCCTTTTGTCATCTAAAACTCACGTACACACACATAACCCAATCAGCAACTCAACGCACCCCACATGAGATACTAAGACTAACTAACCAATACTTATCCTTTTCAGTAATCTGATTACTACACCTACATATTACTTTGTTTAATACTCAAGTTATATATGCATTTCCAGCCCCACGTGATTCCATACACACATTAAAATACTTTTTAAGGAGAGCAAAATATCATATAAAACCATACATAACCACGCTCTTAACACACAACCACACAACATTTATTTCTTCTTTTAAACTGAACCCAACTAAACCCTTTTTTCCCATTTTGATAACCCTTTTTCCGAGACAAATACTAACCCAAACCAACCCACTTCGACCAGTAAAACACCCCCCCATTCGACCCATGTTTCTATTGGTTACCAGGCCTAACTTCGACACTAATACATACACATGACAACGCATTATATACAACCCAGAAAAAAACCATTCGATACACCACAACACACATACACGACCTCCTATTATTTGACCCTTTAATACCCACTCACAGTGCATCTCTATACAGCCCTATATTCACATAATCATACGCATGAAACTCAGGTTTTTTTATGTATAATAGGCCCTTTTTCTCGACACTTATAACTCACACAATACACTTTATTTTCCAGTCCATACTACACCACAATCATACCTTATCTATTCGTACTACATGAAATAATAAGACCACACTCAACCCCATTTTGACTCAAACCAAAAACCATATAAAATGACAACTCCAACTCTGCCCTAGTTTCCCCATGTACTCGTCCTATTTCTCACAACCATACACACAATCAAACCAACCCATTTTAAATCTGTATGATTACTTATTAGAACAGCCCCAAACATCATGCACATTCACAGCCAACACAAACCCATTCGACAATAAAATCATGCATGCAATTCATATCATTTTCACTTATTATTTCCAGGTTTTAACACCTATTATACGACCCTCCCATGCCTGAAATCTTCCATGTTCCTATGTATCTATTACCAGGTTCAACTTGTATAAAAGAAATCCAATATTAACCTATATTTCATGTGTTAACATTAACCACTTAACATGATCAAAAGACCTTCCATATGTATATACTTTAGGTCGATCCAAACTGGTTTTAGGTTACCAATTTATCAACGTAATATACTTATATATATATGTCGAGCAATACAAAGGTAAGGGAGGTGGTACCTTATTGTCTACTGGACCAGAATAAAAGAGTACAAGAACCAAAAATCGACCCACAACACAACTCCAATTCGATCCACCCCAAAGCTCTCCAAAGTGCAGCCGCTTAGTATTTCTTTTACACTCTGTTCCCGAGTTTTTATTTGGAGAGAAAAGAAGAGAAGTGGAGAGAAAATTAAAAAAAGATTGCATTCCCGAGTTTTTTCTGGAGAGAAGAGAAGAGAAGTGGGGAGAAAATTATGCAAAAACTTCTCTCCTAATCTTCTTCCCAAATTGGGATGATTTGGAGAGAAGTTGATTTTAAAGCATTTTTGCTAACATTTCTTTTATTTTCTTTCAAACTCGGGAACACAAAATAAAAAATTAATTTTTTTCCTCTCCTCTTCTTTTCTCTTCTTTTTTCCTCTCTTCATTTCTTTTCTTTTCATTTTATACTCGGGAACAGAGTATTTCTGTTAGGGTTTTTATGTGTGAATTTATGAGTACAAGGATCGGTTAATATAGAAGAGATAGGAGGGAATTTCCTGGTTTATAGGCCGAGTAATATGGATAAAGATGAGACCAAATCTCATTCAAAGTATCAATGTATCTAGTCCTTACTTTATACTCATAAATTGTGCACAAACTTTCTTTATTTTGGACCTATGATACGTGTGATATAAGACCAAATTTTTTCCATATGTCGTGTACAATATTTAAATCATTTGGACCCTATGTGGAACGTGTGATGTTTGTTTCATGTATACAAAGATTTATTTTTTTGGAACCTATGTTTAGGAAAATAAATTGTGTGCAAAATATAGATTGCAAATCGGGCCTTTAGTGATATACTTAACGTGTGATAAACCTTGATAAATATAAAGTTGTGCCGACATTTATTTCTTAAGTTTATAGTTATATCGTCTTCGAAGCTTTTAAATCACAACGTATTGTCCACTTAGGTTTTATTCGTATCCGATGTTCAAACGTCGTTTCATATTTTCAGGTTATTATATTTATTATCAACATGTTGTAAAAATTTTCGTTAGTTACACTTTCTATTTCACTACCATTTGATAAACAGTGTTATTATTAACTTTTAAACTATTTTGTCACCATATTATAAACCGATTTGCTACTCTCATATAAATTACTTTACTATTACCTTATAAACTACTAAACTAAATTACTACTAACTTATACGTGTTTATCACCATTCCATAAACCAATTTGTTACTTTCTTACAAACTACTCTACCACTATTTTATAAACTAATACGCTGAATTGCTACTACCTCATAAACTATTCTGTTATCATAAAATCATTTTTCCCATTCTCCTATAAACTACTTTGACATAATCAAATAAACTGTTTCACTACAATATCAACTATTTGGAATACTATTTTATAAACAGTATGATTAATACTAATTAACTTTAAGGACCATAAAAATTAATCGACTAAGCCGAGCATTGCATCATTAAGCCTCAATTATACATAGCCTGATCACCTATGTCTAATTCAGGAAAGATTATGTTATGCTGGGAGTAGTTACCTATAAACCATGTTAAAAACGATCTTTCACCTATATCCCTAAAAGACAAATTTTGGTGTGCGTATAAACAAGTTCATGTCACAGGCATACATATTAGTAAGCACATAAACTAAGTAGACTCTTATCACAACCATACCATGTTAATATCAACCTTATTCTATACCTCAAACTGAAGATCAGATTTCAACACACCAACCATTTTAAACACCAAGTATTAGCTAAAGGGAAATAGTTAGCATTGACAATATTTTACGAGGTTGCGCCCTTAAGTTAGTAGACCACCCGTTCGATACTGATTTAATACCGACCAAACTTGGAAATTTTGACGTCATCATCGATATGACTATTTACGTATCATGCGAACATTATCCGATCAATTACAAGAACTTTCAAATAAAGGGTTTATTTGACGAAGCTCATCACCACAGAAAACTCCGGTGTTGTTCATAAAGAATAAGAAGCCTTTCAACCATTAAATCAGAAGCTTTGTAGTGCACACATTTTTACCCTGCCAGAAGGAACCAAAGACTTTATAATTTAGTATGACCCTTCGCATTAAGGATTAGGTGTTGTATTGATGCAGAGGAAGAAGTTTATAGCTTATGCCTCCCGATAACTCAAGACTCAAGGAGAGAACTACAAGACCCATGACTTAGAATTAGGAGTTGTAATCTTTACACTCAAGATTTGGGGGCAGTATTTATACGATACAGAGTGTACTGTAATTACGAATCACAAGAGTCTTCAGCATATTCTTGATCAAAAGGAATTAAACATAAGACAGCGTCGATGACTAGAACTGCTAAGTGATTACGAATGCGAAATTCGTTATCACCAGGGAAAAGCAAACTTAGTAGCTGACGCCCAGAGCCGAAAGGAACGGATTAAGCCGCTACGGGTTCGAGCTTTGGTCATGACCATAAATTTAAACTTTCCCGCACAGACTCTTGAATGCTCAAGCCAAGCTGTATTCCTAATGTCAAAGTTCGTTGGAACTCTCGACGAGGACCAGAATACACTTTAGAGAGAGTAGACCAGATGCGTTCGAAATAACCACACCTTTTCGCCAACACATCATCACCATCTAACTCGAACTAAATCCCGGGACGGGATTCCCCTTTAAGGATTAGGTACTGTAACAATTCACAATTTTGAGGTCATTATTTAACTATTTAATTTACTTATTATTTTTATTTTTAAGAAAATTTACTTTTGCGAGTAACTAGATAGGTTATTCCGTATACGTCGTTAAACGTACATTTAACTCTAACCGACACCTGACAATACTTAGTATAACTATTTTTATGCATTTTGGTTTCTTACAATCACAATTTAAATATCCCATTTTTACTTTTGCATTTTTATTTAAACTTTGCACATTTTACGTTTTGCGCATTTTCAATTTTTAAACATCAAGTAATCACCCAACAAGCTCAAGGATCACCTAAAATATCAAAATGAGTTTTGATGTCAAGTTTTAACATTTTTTTAAGTTTTGTATTTTTATATTACCCGATTTTAAGTTTCGCGTCTTAAAAACTCTACGTTTGCAATTACCGGAATCAAACTATACACTAAACGGTACCCCTTAAATAAAATAACACCAAAAATAACCAAAATCTACCACCTCCCCATGAGGTGGCTGATTATGAGAAGTGTCCTAGGACACTTGTGCACTCTTTTCTACTCTTTTTTTCCCACTACATATTACCACTTAACAAAAACCATTAAACACCAAACCAGTCTTTCTAGATCTCAATACTAGCATCATTTTCTTGTTTCCTCCTATTGAATTTCGTGGCTTATTCAGCCCAACACATCAAATTAATCAAAATTTTACAAAGTTTATTGACCATAAGTTAAAGATCACAAGTCCTTTTAGCTAGTTCATGGTTTATTTCACTCAAAACAATAATCAATCTCATCAAATCTTGGGTTTCTTGGAAGTTTTAGCAAGGGTTTCTTGGAAGTATTTTTAATAATAGATCTTGATTTATTAAGTTAAAGGGTGGTGATTTTGGTGATTATCTTGGAAGCTTGGGTTGTGGTGATATAGGATCTAGTGTTCTTGTCCTTGATTCTTTGTGTTTTTCATCTCATCCTTGTTTAAGAAATCACACAATACTTTTCATTTCACTACTTATCTATATTTCATTTCATGTATTTTTCATGTTTCATATGCATGTTGTATTAATTTATGCATTGTACATATCTTAAAATACCAAAAACTATGATTGGGACTAAGTTTGCAAAGACCATTTGGACCAGGGACTGTTTTCATAATTACCGCACTTAATCAGTACACTTTGAGACTTAGGTAAAAATATAGGCCTGTATATCTATCTCCTATCTTTGATTTTCCGGGAGGTTGGTCGTAAGACGATACCCAATGAATTAATTAGAAAATAAACGGCAAGGGTTGTCGGAAAACGCACACCAGATTTGAAAGGCTAAAAAGTCTAAAAATTTGTATTGAACCGTCTGTTGCTCAAAACATAAAAGTTGTAGGTAACACATTAACTTGAATGTATCTGAAAACCCCGCATAAAAAGGAGTTACGGAACTCAACTCATCGCAAAAACGGTGGGACTGTTAGGTGCTGTCCCGATCAGACTTGACATATTAGGGTAAAATGGTAATTTATCTTAAGAAATATAATTTTCAGAATAGTGGGACCCACAAATCTGATTAGTACACTTCAATACCTTTTCGGAAATATAAAATTTGAAGTATAACTCCTTACGATTTAGGAGAAACAGAATTTTTAATATTAAATACCGACTTTTTATCAAAAACCGCACTTTATATAAAAACTAGTTAATTCATCAAAACTAGTTTGAAAATGGTCCCGCATATTTTATAAAACTTATAAACATTAAAAATAATGATTATAACTATTTTGTAACTTAAAAATTTATAAATTATAAATTTCTACAAACACTTATTGATTTATTTTACACTTACCCGAAGTGGTAGGACCCACTTTCAGGAATAAACCCAATAACTCATTTTTGGACAATCTAACCACATATCGACACAATAGGATTTTTGGACTATAAAACATCATAAAACCCGAGCCTCGAACAACTTATATATTAGGGCTCGTAACACTTTCCTAACTTGTCAATTTTAGTCCCTATCACTTTATAAACCTTAAAAACTCTATGTACAATTGCATGATTGATATAGTAAATATATAAAACTTTCTTGCATCTATATTATATTATTTTAAAAACCTAAGACGCAACATATTATGTCTAGGTTACTCGTAGGACTTATCGGCTTACTCGTCACTTTATTTGCATCTTGCTATTCACTGTTGCTTACGGTGAGTTCATAGCTCCACTTAAACTCTTTAAACTGTTTATAAACCCATTGGGGGAGATACACGCTATTTTACAATTTGGACACAAGTGCTTTGTTGATCCCAGTTGAGCAATTGATCTAGTTTGTTATCTTAGATAAATCTAAAACAACAAGTATAGAAACTGACTTTACTTGAAACAATATCAAACACAATGCGGAATCTTATGTTTAATCTTAAGAAGAACAATGAATGAAACAGTAGAATTCTCACTAAACACTTCAATATATTAAATACGAATACTCAACAGTATTAGGGTTACAAAACCTTGAAGTGATCCGACTCTAACAATGATACGTATCTAAACTCTAACCCTAGAACCTCCTTTTATAGACTAAGGAGTCCTAGTCGGTTTACAATAACTTTCTACACAAGATAAATCTTTTCGTATCTATTCTAAACTTATCTAAACATACTATACGTAATTATCTCTTCAGTAGTAGTATGAAATACTCTAACAGCCGTATCTTTTACTCCAGCAGTAGGATCTCCAACACCAGCAGTAGTATAGAATACACTAGTAGTAGTATGACACTTAGAGTATTTTCCTTTATGCACCATGAGCAGTTGTATCTATTCTGAGCAGCAGCATCTCAAAACCCAACAATCCTCCCCTAAACTTGATATTTTCTTCCAAAATCATCAAGTTTCTTTTAAGCTTTAAACCTTCACCAGGAGGATGCTTCCAAACACTTACTTTGTCCTTCTCCTATAATCTGCCCCATACAGTTGTCTTTGCATTTTTCTAAGAAGATCAACATCCATTTGACTCCAATAATCAATGTGAAGTTTGATAGTTCCATTGACCATCATATCAAGTGTAGTCTTAGCCAAAGGGTAATCCTTCTCTACCAGCATGTAGATTTGAAGTCCTCCCTTCATTATTATATTGTGAACTCCACATGATTGATGCAATCTCCAAAGAGTAATTTTAGTACATCTGGCCTGCTCAATCCAATCTCTGTCTTCAGCATAAACTTCAAATATAATCTTTAAATCTACATAGAGTACACTATCCAACTCATATTGTGGCCTTGAATTTCCATATTTGTTCTTGATTAATTTCCACAAACTCTCCAAATCTTCTCTATCAAAGTTTCTGAGCATTTGAGAGTATGTCAAAAACCTTTGAGATCTTCCACCAGCTCTGTTTATCTCCCACCAAGGAGTTTCACCATCATAACCAGCCTTCCATCCAATGATAGGAGCTTTAGAATGCAAGGGAACAGTATCAACAAATGTGTCATCATCATTGTCTACAACTCTAGTCATTTGTTGTAGATCAGCTATTTCCTTTTCATTCTCTTTCTTGGATTGTTCTGACTGCTCTGTTTGCTCCTCTTCTTCATTCTCATGCTCTGACTCAGAACTCTGCTCAACTGCCTTAGACTTATTAAATTTTCTCTTCTTCCTTCCAACACTTTTCAAAACTCTTCCAGCTCTCTTTATACCAGTACTAGAGCTCTCTTTCATTTCCTCCTTCACTTTTTCTTCTATCTTCTCAACCTTTTCTTCTACCTTTTCTTTTTCCACCACTGTCTCTTGTACTTCTTCCTCAATATCCATAGGTACAGAATCATCAATTTCTCTTTTAGGCCTCTCAAACATCTTTTGAATTGTATCATCAGAGTACCAAGATAGATGTTTAAATGTGTATCCCTTCATGTTTTTCAAGTACCTTTCTTGAAATTTTCTTATCTGTTTGATAGTTGGTGGTTTGGGCAATTTTCTTTTTCTTCTTTCAGCAAGATACCATTTCTTTCTTTCTTGTCTGAACTTCTTTAACCATTGAGTTCTTCCTTCTATAGTTTATGTATCTTGCTGTTCCGCCTTAATCATCTTGGAAAGCTCAATGTTTGCTGAACTTTTCAAACACCTTTTTCTCCTCAAACAAGCATTCCCTTTTGACTTTTCCTGCAAAAGATTAGTCCAAAACCACAAAAACACAAGAAATAATATGCCACAATAATCACAATTCAAAGTTATACTTAGCAGTTGTATAAGCAACAAGCAGCAGAACTAAATATAACAAGCAGCAGAACTAGCAACAGCAGAAACAACTTATTGACTAATAGCAGTACAAATCCTTACAAATCATTACAAGAACACAAAGAGATAAGAATTTTCAAAGATTTATCATTCATATACTAGCAATTAAGAATTGAAATCTACCCACATCAAAACCTTTTGTGAGCAAATCTGCAATAGTATTGTCAGTATGGATTTTAACAATTTGAATTAACTTCTTCTCAAAACAATCTCTTATGAAATGATGTCTTATCTCAATATGTTTTGGTTTAGAATGAAAAATAGGATTTTTAATAATGCACATTGTACTGTTATTATTAATATAAATTTTGTTGTGCATAAAATTGTACTCATAGTCCAGTAATTGATTCTGAATCCAGAGCACTTGACCACAACAACTTGAAGCAGCTACATACTCAGCTTCAGTTGTAGAATTTGCCACTACAGTCTGTTTCTTGCATTGCCATGAAATCAACCTTTGTCGAAGAAATTGACATCCTCCTGTCGTTGATTTCCTATCTAAACATGCTCCAGCATAATCACTATCTGAGTATGCGACCAGATCAAAAGGTGAATCTTTTGGATACCAAAGGCCCAACCTAGGTTGACTCCTTAAGTACCTAAAAATTCTCTTTACAGCATTCAAGTGTGACACTTTAGGGGAAACTTGAAATCTGGCACAGGCATACACAGCAAACATAATATCTGGCCTAGAAGCTGTAAGATACATCAATGAACCAATCATTGATCTGTATAAATGCACATCAACCTCTTCACCATCTTCATCTTTGACTAGAGGCTTGTTGGACTCCATGTTTGTCTTAGCAGGCTTCACATCAGAAAAACCAAACTTCTTCAAGATATCAATCACATACTTATCTTGGCTGATAAATATGCCATCATCCATTTGTTTGACTTGGTGCCCTAAAAAGAATGTGAGTTCACCCATAGAACTCATTTGAAACCTGTTGTGCATTAGTTTCTCAAAATCATCACATAACACCTTGTTGGTTGACCCAAAAATGATATCATCAACATACACTTGAACCAATAAGATATCCTTTTTGTCTCTTTTGATAAACAAAGTCTTGTCAATGCTTCCTCTACTGAAGCCATTGTTCAACAAGTACTTTGAAAAGGTGTCATACCAAGCTCTAGGAGCTTGATGCAAACCATACAATGCTTTCTCCACCTTGTAAACTCTATCAGGATAATCCGGATCTTCAAAACCAGGTGGTTGTGTCACATAAACTTACTCATCAATTTTCCCATATAAGAAAGCACTTTTTACATCCATTTGATACACTGTGAAGTTCCTATATGAAGCATAAGCCAAGAATAATCTGATAGCTTCTATCCTTGCAACAGGGGCAAACATTTCATCATAATCAATACCTTCTTCTTGAGTGTATCCTTGAGCCACTAATCTTGCTTTGTTCCTGATCACAATGCCTCTTTCATCCCTTTTGTATCTAAAAACCCATTTTGTACCAATTGCCTTTTTCCCATTAGGCAAATCAACCAAGGTCCAAACTTCTTGAAGCTTAAACTGCAACAACTCTTCTTGCATAGCTTCCACCCAACTTGAATCTTGTAATGCTTTATAAGCATTCTTGGGTTCCACTTGTGACAGAAAACAAGCAAACATGCAGTTCTGAAGGTCTTTGTGGCTGTTTCTTTGATGAAGAGATCTTGCAAAGAAACCTTGTTCCTTCAAATCTTTAACCATACTTCTTGTTTGAACAACAGACTTTGGTTCTCCAAGGATCTATTCCTTAGGATAATTCTTATGAACTCTTGTAGTTGGAGTAGGACTAACAGGTATTACATTCTCCATATTGGATAAGTCAGCCTCTGCTCCAAACCCGTCCAAAACTTCATCATCAGTATCTTCATAGATATTGATCAAACCAGGCATATTTGGATCATCAGAAGAATCATCATCAACAAAAGATCTTCCATCTTTGTCAACAGTAGGAACTTTTGGTACAGTAGTAGAAATACTAGGCTTAGTAGTAGGAACTATTGGCTTAGCAGTAGAACCATAGTTACTGCTGCTAGCATTATTTCCTTTGCTTTCAACATTTGCTGATTCGTTATTCAGCACTTCATCAACAATTTGTGGTCCTTCAGTAATCAGTTTTCCAGCATCAGAAGGTTTATCACCACCTTCTGTATCTCCTTGTGGTACATCATGAATAGCATCATCTTTTGAACTCTTCTTCTCTTTCTCTTTGGCTGTGAAAGTTGGATCAAGCTTCCAATTTTCAATCAAAATAAACTCCTTTGCAGATTCATTCACCTGAGCTTGTGTACCTGCATTAGAATCACCTTTTGTACCTGCAGACTTATTAGTTGAACCTGTAATCACTGGCTCATAATTCATACTTTTGGTTAGAGAATCAATATCAAACAGCCAGTCAGGTCCACTTCCTGCAACATTAGATGTGGTTTCACTAAACCTAACATGCAGGTTTTCTTCCACATGCCTAGTTCTTTTATTGAACACTGATGCGTGGTTTTGCGACCTTACAACAGGTTTTACCTCTCGAGGGATCTCAAAAGGCTTACAACCCCACCAGGCAGTGTACCTGACCGATGTAGTATAGTGTAGTGGTAAGTACGGGGGATTGATCATTCTCCACAGGGAATAGTGTTCGTTAGGTATGAAAAACTACTTTAATAGGTCTAAGGGTGAGGGAAGATTCTTTTTGTATTTTTATATTTTTTTATGAAAGCAAGTAAAATCTCGGGTTTAAATGAGTGGGCGGAATTAGTTGCTAGTCAACTAACCCAAATAACTACAAATGCAAATAAAATAAAATAACTGAAAATGAAAAGGTTGTGAAACTTATGTGGAGAGAAATGTGTTTACTTAGATTTCCTTACTCCCTAACTATCTTTTACCGGTTGATTAGTGTGTATTAATTGCGTGGATGACGGGTGTATTCCTTAATACCAATCGTGGGGTGGCGTACGTACTTCCCCAACTCTACAAGCTCCTACTTCACTCCTATGTCGAGCCGGCTAGGAAGCTCCTAACATGGGATCACTAGAATTCGCTCATGCATTAAATACAACCATAAAAACCTAGTACGCATTGGTTCATGTTTCTTAAGACGTTCAAGCAAGTTACCGTATAGGAAGTTAGCCAGTTTTCTTAAGCCTAACATCGAAAAAACAATCATCCAATACAATCAATAACACACTAATAACCAATAATCAATAGTTAGGTTTCATTAGATCTAAGCAAACACAAGATAAATCTAGCCTAGCATGTTAATCAAAAGACAAGAACAAGATATAATCAAACAACACATAGACATATTGATTGATTAAACGATTACTTATCTTCAATTAAACATGGGAGATCCAAGGGTATGAAAACCCTTAAAAATGGCAGAAATTCGTCTTAGGGTTTCTCCTCACAAAGTTGCACACTAATGACAAAAAATTGCAAAACTATATATAGAGTTTAAGGTCTGACGGCGTCACGTTATGGATCTTGACGCCGTCACCTCGCCGTGTCTAGGGTTTCCGGATGGCCTTCTTGACGCCGTCCCTCTTTAGTGCTCCAAAATCCTCCCTGGCTTATCAAGGCTTGACGCCGTCAGAAATGGGCTTGACGCCGTCTCTTGTTAAGTTAAACCGTGATGGCCTTGATCACCTTAAAGGGTGACGCCGTCAGAATTCCCTTGTAAAATTCTCTGGCTTATCATGTGTATTTTTCATATCCACCTCTTTTGCCAAGCCATGACGCCGTCAAGAGCAATACTTGACGCGTCAAGGGTACTTTTCCAGCCGATTTTGAGACTTTGTCGTTTTCTTCACTTTTATGCTCCAAAAACGTCCAAAATGCTTCCTTTTCCAGATTTCTTCTCCAAAGTACCTAAATGACAAAAGGAACGATTTAGGGCAATATTTGATCAAATAAATACGATTTAGGGCTTAAATGACCCCCTAAAAGCGGTACACTTTTCGCTTCATCAAATACCCTTACACTTGAGATTTGCTTGTCCTCAAGCAAATGCGCTTTTATTCTAATCAAAATACAAGTTAGGGGTCATTTAATGCTAATATAAAAGTAATTACAACAAATAGTCGTTCCACTTTAATCATAATAAGCACGGAGATTACAAACTAGCACCTCACAAGTAGTGTTTAGATACTCACATCTCTCAGGTGTCATCAAAATAAATCTCATAAATGAAAATGGATAATATCTCTCACTACCTGTCATAGCAAATAGATTACCATAGGCTTGGGAAAGGATCGAAAACCTTCTCCACTTGGCGTAAGCACCTAAGATAAACTATCAAAGAGGGCTTTTAAATGGGTTATAACGTGAGGTGTAGGGATATGATAAACACGGTTTTGTTGGATAAGGGATATTTTACTGGTGGGAGTTAAAGATCTTGATTAATTACATGTAAAATATGGCGTTGCTAAGCCAAGACTAGACTCGACTTAAGCTAATGAAAGAAAATAACAAAAACATAAAATAAACATAAAATGAAACGGGATGGTAGTCCGTATGTTTTTTCTACTTTTCTTTTTCTCATTTTTTTTTTTTTTTTTTTTTTTTTTTTTTTTTTTTTTTTTAATTCATACACTCTTGCCCTACCATCCAAAATAATACATCATAGGGGCATTGCATCCCCCTTACACTTGAACTTTTACATAACTTTACAAATAACTATTATAATGACTCGAATTAAGATAATCGAAACACTCGGAGTACTTTTTAAAATATTAAGCACATATGGGGGTAATAATGTTCTTCTTCCCCATTACTCCATTACACTAGTACTTTACCCATGAGTCCCAATCGTCCCAAAACAATATGTACAAGGATATGACTCGACTTAGCAACCATGTAATCAATTAGATAATTAACTAAGGGTTTAAACAAATGTTGTCACAATAATGCACTAAAAATGAGTGCATACAAGGTAGGCTAAGGCGATTTGGGTGTACATTTAAGTGGGGTGTAAACAAATTCTTCCTTTAAGTAAAATGCTTAAAGTTAGAAACGAAAAGATAGGCTCTGAGGGGTGTACTAGGGGTATCGTGTACTAAAAATGAGTACAAAGCAAAGGGTGTGGGAGAATTACTTGACCAATGTAGCCAAAGTAATTATAACAAAAACACAGGTGTAAAAAAATGGGTTAATCCTAATGCCTCTTATCATGTAGTAAATCTAACTACACGAATGTAGTCTCACTTGTGGCCTCGGAATGGTCCTAACGCAAGTTCTAGAATCTAAGTGCTACCGGTACACACATCATAGCATAAATGCTTTTCCTACCAATTCTAGGGGCGAACCTCACATATTTGGGGGTGGAAAATTTTTTAGTGGTACGGTTTTTGTGCTAGTCATATAACTCCTATCCATGAGACGCTCATTAAGATCAAAGTTTCACTCCTATATGTTATAAAAAAAAATTTAATTTGGCACTAAAATTTCCCTAACAGGTATTTATCTCAGTTTTATTACACATCTACCATTAAACAAACGAAAAATCAAGCGTAATAGCATTCTCTAAAGTATCGTACTTTACCCCCCCCCCCCCTTACACTTAAGATGAACATTGTCCCCAATGTTCAAATAACAAGATGTAAAAGTAAATAAGGTAAAAGAATGAAATCAAATACTCCCCTGATTCGTTTGGTGGATAAAGAGGTAACATGGTTAGATCTTCTTCCAAGAGAATGTAGAAGCTCCAAGACTAAAGCATCGCCAAAAGCTTGATTCCACATACATCTCCTTGTCCAAAATAACCTGTTAAACCTGAGAAAACAAACACGAAAACCTGCATAACATCGGCGGGATAAATCTATATAAGGATATAATGCTTGTGGAATGATAATTTTGCAGATTCCTGGAGATTATAAGTTAGAGATTTAACAAAAACTTTTTATGAAAACAAAACTTTCAAAAATTTCAGAAAATTAAAACCTGACGCCGTCAGAAATGATCTGACAGAATTCTCATGTTAAGTTTCCGGAAAATTTCTGGAAAAACCTCTACCTTACTTCCTGGAAATCCTGTAAAACATCATTATGACTCGATACAAGCATTTGACTCAAACAATTACTAATATGTATGTTAATTTAATATTGTTATGATTCACGTTCATTTGTTCTAATAAACCGATTTGGATTTCCCTTACACTTAGCTTTTGCAAAATACCTTTATATGTAGTTAAGACGAAGTTAAAAACAAGATAAAGCATTTTCACAATTTAGTTTCGAACATGAATCAATAACAACAAAAATAAAACATACATACGGAAGCAAATAAAATCAAACAAACAAACAAATAAACACACAAAGCAAATAAAGCTTGGGTTGCCTCCCAAGAAGCGCTTGTTTTTGTTCGAGTCACGAACCTGACTCTACCCTTATTTAACGGAAATAGGGGAGGTTTTCTCTACACTTAGGGTTAAGTGCGGGTGATAGTAGCGATACACACCAGCTCGGTAGGAGTATGCCACGTGAGGAAAGATTGGTGGATGAATTATATGCTCAAAGGGGTGTGCTCCTTTCATCATAACCTTACCTAGTTCACTTTGGTCAATGGGTGAGTTAAAGTGTTCTCCTAAAAAGGGATCATTTTCTAACAACTTCGAGAGACTCCTAATTGGGAATCCATCTTGACCCAATAGACCCGGTTTAAACCCATAATGTTTCTTGTGATCAATCATGAATGGGTGATGTAAACATGTAAGGTCATTTTTCACTCCTATATTGTCTTCCTCACTACAAGGCTTAATGTCTACTACCTTAAACTTAAGACTACCCGGACTATATGGTTTGATGGGTGGATCGGGACCTAATTCAATTCCTAAGTTCACATCTAAGGATGGAAGATTAGGTAACGGTTTTGGTTTAGGCTCCGGTTCATCAAAACTAGGAACTTCCATAGAACTAAAAGAAAGGTTATGACTACAAGTATTCAAACCTATTTCTTCTAGTTTTGTTTCTTCCAAAGGTTCTACTTCAATTGGGGTTCCTATAGTCCCTTCTACTTCTTCCGGGTAAGTCACGGGCGGTGTGTATGCCTCGAATGATGGTAGGACTTGTGGGGTACTTTGTAGGTTTGTGTTATTTACCTCATCCTTCCTTGTCTCTATATCAATTATATCCACATCATGTGTTTTAGTAGAATCTAACCCAAACATGTTCCTAAGTATCTCAAATCCTTCTCTAGCCATTTCAAGTTCTAAGTCCGATTCATAAGAATCTTCCCCGATAACATGATTACTATGTTCAATTTGCCTAAAGGATTCATCATGTGTTCCTTGAGATTCAAAGTCATTGATCATAAAACCTAGGTCTTTTTGCTCAATATGCTCATGTTCGGCTAAACTTATGGTTCACGGTTAGGAGGCTTTCCTCAAAATTTTTCCAAAGGGTCTTATTAAAAGGAGTTGATCCTAACAATGATTGTTTAATAGAAGCCACACATGCACATAATTCATCAAACCTATCAAACTTTATACCCATCTCCTCTTGTATATATCTAAGATCACTTAAAAATTCATTGGAACAACAGGAAGCAAATCTATCCGTGTAAAGTAATTGTTCCTCTATTGTTAATGATCTAAATGGAATTTCATCCGCCATGGTGACAAATGAAAATGGTTTTACAAACAAAGGGCACAAAGAAAAAGATAGACTAAAGAAATCTAATAAAAAGAAAATAAAAATCTCACTAGAAAGGAATCTAGTGAGTATACCTAATAAAATAAAAATTCAACCTAAACAATAACTATTCCCCGGCAACGGCGCCAAAAACTTGATGCGTGGTTTTGCGACCTTACAACAGGTTTTACCTCTCGAGGGATCTCAAGAGGCTTACAACCCCACCAGGCAGTGTACCTGACCGATGTAGTATAGTGTAGTGGTAAGTACGGGGGATTGATCGTTCTCCACAGGGAATAGTGTTCGTTAGGTATGAAAAACTACTTTAATAGGTCTAAGGGTGAGGGAAGATTCTTTTTGTATTTTTATATTTTTTTATGAAAGCAAGTAAAATCTCGGGTTTGAATGAGTGGGCGGAATTAGTTGCTAGTCAACTAACCCAAATAACTACAAATGCAAATAAAATAAAATAACTGAAAATGAAAAGGTTGTGAAACTTATGTGGAGAGAAATGTGTTACTTAGATTTCCTTACTCCCTAACTATCTTTTACCGGTTGATTAGTGTGTATTAATTGCGTGGATGACGGGTGTATTCCTTAATACCAATCGTGGGGTGGCGTACGTACTTCCCCAACTCTACAAGCTCCTACTTCACTCCTATGTCGAGCCGGC
This sequence comes from Artemisia tridentata subsp. tridentata, assembly GCA_021014915.2. Classification (NCBI taxonomy): domain Eukaryota; kingdom Viridiplantae; phylum Streptophyta; class Magnoliopsida; order Asterales; family Asteraceae; genus Artemisia; species Artemisia tridentata. Next base: position 104,772,856 of record CP139504.1, read on the forward strand.
TAGGAAGCTCCTAACATGGGATCACTAGAATTCGCTCATGCATTAAATACAACCATAAAAACCTAGTACGCATTGGTTCATGTTTCTTAAGACGTTCAAGCAAGTTACCGTATAGGAAGTTAGCCAGTTTTCTTAAGCCTAACATCGAAAAAAAATCATCCAATACAATTAATAACACACTAATAACCAATAATCAATAGTTAGGTTTCATTAGATCTAAGCAAACACAAGATAAATCTAGCCTAGCATGTTAATCAAAAGACAAGAACAAGATATAATCAAACAACACATAGACATATTGATTGATTAAATGATTACTTATCTTCAATTAAACATGGGAGATCCAAGGGTATGAAAACCCTTAAAAATGGCAAAATTCGTCTTAGGGTTTCTCCTCACAAAGTTGCACACTAATGACAAAAAATTGCAAAACTATATATAGAGTTTAAGGTCTGACGGCGTCACGTTATGGATCTTGACGCCGTCACCTCGCCGTGTCTAGGGTTTCGGATGGCCTTCTTGACGCCGTCCCTCTTTAGTGCTCCAAAATCCTCCCTGGCTTATCAAGGCTTGACGCCGTCAGAAATGGGCTTGACGCCGTCTCTTGTTAAGTTAAACCGTGATGGCCTTGATCACCTTAAAGGGTGACGCCGTCAGAATTCCCTTGTAAAATTCTCTGGCTTATCATGTGTATTTTTCATATCCACCTCTTTTGCCAAGCCATGACGCCGTCAAGGGTACTTTTCCAGCCGATTTTGAGACTTTGTCGTTTTCTTCACTTTTATGCTCCAAAAACGTCCAAAATGCTTCCTTTTCCAGATTTCTTCTCCAAATTACTTAAAATGACAAAAGGAACGATTTAGGGCAATATTTGATCAAATAAATACGATTTAGGGCTTAAATGACCCCCTAAAAGCGGTACACTTTTCGCTTCATCAAACACCCTAAAAGCTTTACTATTTGTAGAGTATCCAACAAAGAATCCTTCATCAGCCTTCTCATCAAACTTGCCTAGGTGATCAATGGTATTCAAGGTAGTCACAGGACACCCAAATGGTTTTAAGAAATCAATCATAGGTTTTCTACCATGTAACAGTTCATAATGTCAGAACTTGTAATTTCAGGTCCTTTTTCAAGCTTCAAAATTTCACTATTCATCTCGGAAATTTACTATTCACGGGTTACTATTTATCATTTCACTATTCATCATTTTTGAAGTCAGTTTGAGACTTTGAGAAGTTTTCAAAAAATTTACTATTCACAAAATACTATTCATTCCCGGAGCAAAATCACTATTCACGATTATCATTCATCATTACGTAAACTAGGTTTACGGGTATTCAAATTTGCGTAACCAGTATGGTTTAGCTTCGTATTCATGCGTCATCAGTAAGGACACATCATATAGACTAGAGTAGTCTGCATATCATTAGTAGCATCATTATCATATTAAGTCATGCACGGGTTTGTGTGTTTGTCATTTACGTATGTTCGTTTATTTGTTAAACGTTACCACTCAGTCATTACTATTAACATTATACCCAATACTCCCGACAATGATCCTAATATATTTTCAAAATAATTATAATGATATAGAGATTATATTATTACTTTACCCGGTGTTTTTAAACTAATTGCTATATTTTTCGTTAGGAGCTTATAAGTCCGTCGGTTTGCGATATTTCATCACGATAATTATTTCAACACCCGATTCTTGCAAGGAATATGATTTTACAATTTTTACAACTTCGTCGTATTTAATTTTACCTCGTCATGATTTATTTCTAATTAACTCGGTACCCGATAACACCTAATGTATGCACTAAACTAACTAATTCTAATTAATTGGAGACAAGAGCCTTAATTGCACATCAAATCTCTTCCACTCTCATCCATGTGCCGCCCCCCCTAAACCCCCCCCCCCCTAATTCTTCACTTCACTTGATTACAAAGTACAATTCCATTAATACACTAGCTTATATGTTCCTTGATTTAATTAGAGAAACACATACAACACATAATTCACTAGCAAAATAACCAACTTTCTCATCTCTTTTCTCTCTATATGATCGGCCACACCAAGAACAACAACAATAATCCATAATTTTTCCAAGATCAAGTCATAATCAAGGCTCATTTACACTCCTTGTTAGGATTTTTTGATTAAATCTCAGGGTTTCTTACATATTTCTCATCAAATCATCACAAACTATCAAGTAAGCTTCAAGAACAATTTTGATCATTTCATACTTTCATTTTATCTATATATTGTGGTATTTTCAAGTGTTATTGGTATCTAGTTATGCAAAAATGTATGTTACATTTTCACCCTTGATCATTTTCTTATAGACACTAGTACATTAAGCTATTTCATATTGCCTATTGTTATGGACTGTTAATTACGTATTATTTTAGTTATATGACGACATTTTCAGATATATATATATATATATATATATATATATATATATATATATATATATATATATATATATATATATATATATATATATGGCGACATTGTCATGGCGACACTGCTAGATTAGATTATATGGCGAAATTGTCAGAATTTATCTTATGACGACATTGTCATGGCGACATTGTCAGATTTAGTTATATGGAGACATTATCACACTTACCTTTATATAGCGACATTGTCACACTTAACATTAAATTTCGTGGTCCATAAATCATTTGACGTTCACTTAAACCAAATCATATTTAGCAGTGGGTTGTAAACACACAGGTTGCAAGTCTTGTATGGGCGGGGCTTGGAACTGGGTGGATTTATAACGCCTTTGCTGGGAAATCATTTTCAAATGCTTTACATTTTACACTAATCTCTATGAACTCACCAACCTCGTGTTGACACTTTTAGCATGTATTTTCAGGTATTAAGCAATAGCACGCTACAGGAGGCATTTGGCAGGGCATGGCATGGTCATAGACGACTCTGATATTCATTTGGGGACCGTTTAACTTACTTAAGGGCCTATCTCTGCACTACTTTTAACAATGTAAATTCAACACTTTTGGTTAAACAATTTTATTCTAAATGATTGAGGTAAAAACCGTTCTTTGCACTAGTGTTGTGATACCAATTGAGTTGCACCCCAGTGGCATGTATGCTTCCGCTGGACCCGATTTCTGGGGGTGTGACACATAAGGGGTCTTGTTATAAGGCTTAACTACTTTACTCCTATTTTGCACAAAACAAGCAGTGTTGACTGCTTCAGCCCAACAAGTAGTAGGTAATTTTGATTCAGACAACATAATCCTTGCAGCCTCAATAAGTGTCCTATTCCTCCTCTCAGCAACACCATTTTGTTGAGGAGTTCTAGCTACACTAAACTGTCTTAATATACCTTTTTCCACACAAAACTGGTTCATAACATTATTCTTAAACTCAGTTCCATTGTCACATCTTATCACCTTAACTTTGTGATTTACTAGGTTTTGAACTCTTGTTATAAAGGCCTTAAGAATGCTAGAAGTTTCATCCTTAGTTTCTAAAAAGAAAACCAAAGTGAATCTACTATAGTCATCTGTGACAACTAGGCAGTACATCTTCTTATTTAAACTTTTCACATATGTTGGTCCAAACAAATCCATATGCAACATATATAAAGGCTCAGAAATAATGTTCACAGCTTTGGACTTACAAGAAGCTCTGTGTTGTTTTCCCATCTAACAAGCAACACAGGTTTTAGGATTTTCAAAAACTTTTAAAGGTAAACCTCTTACAAGGTTTCCCTTAACCAATTTATTAATAGTTTTGAAATTTAAATGGCCAAGTCTTCTATGCCAAAGTTTGGATTCATCACTTGTGGCCTTTGTAAATAGGTAAGCTAAAGCTCTTTTGGGAACTATGTTCTTTATGTCAACATTGTATATGTTGTCTTTTCTAGGGACTCTAAGTAGCACTAATTTATCATCAGACAACTTAAAATCAGGAGATAAGACAAGACACTCAGTGTCAGTAAAAAGAACAAAATTCTTTTTGTCACACATTTGTGAGACACTAAAGAGGTTGAACTTAAGCCCTTTTACAAAGTACACTTTTTCAAAATCCATTTTTCCTGTTCTTATTGTACCTTTACCAATGATTTTACCTCCTTTAGGATCATTCCCAAAGGCAACATATCCACCATCCATAGCTTCAAAATCTTCAAGGTTGGACATGTCTCCTGTCATATGTCCAGAGCATCCACTGTCATATATGTATTTGTCCTTTAATTCCTCTTGTAGATTGCCCTGCACACAAAGTAAGAGAATCAATTTCTCTTGGGGACCCAAGCCATTACTGACTTGGATCTGCCTTGTGCATCAACATAGTCAAATTTCTTTAAATCCATTAATGCACTGCTGTGTCTGAGAACATGATCTAAAACCTTTATTTTTGGTTTCCAGACCCAGCAAGCTGAGGCCTTTACAGCATAAAAATGGTTGCCCAAAACAGTGTTTGCTATCACTTTTGGCTCCTAGAAAGAAAAACCCATGTAAACCTACTAAAATCATCAGTTACTACAAGACAGTACTTCTTATGTTGTATACTACTCACAGATGTAGGACCAAACAAGTCCATATGCAACATAAACAAAGGTTGAGTAATAGAGTTCTGGGTCTTGGGCTTACAAGAAGCTTTGTGTTGTTTGCCTTTGAGACAGGCAATACAAGTTTGGTCATTTTCAAAACGTTTTTGAGGAAAGCCTCTTACCAAACCATCTTTAACAATTTTATTTATGGTTTTAAAGTTGACATGACCAAGTCTTCTATGCCAAAGCATTGACTCATCCAATGTGGCTTTTGCAACAAGACAAGTGAGAGCCTCTTTAGGAACAATTTTCTTCATATCAACACTGTACATATTGCCCTTTCTTGGAACTTTAAGTAGTACCTGACTTTCATCAGCTAACTTAAAGTCTGGAGAAAGCACAAGACATTCAGTGTCAGTAAAAAGAACTTTTTTCTTTTTGTCACACATTTGTGAGACAGTAAAGAGATTATATCCTCCATCCATTGGTGTAAAGTCAGAAAGATAGGACATGTTCCCAGTCATGTGCCTAGAGCATCCACTATCTGCATATCCTTGATCTTCTTCATCATCTTGTGGATGTCCCTGCACATAAAAGAAAGGAAATTAGTTTCCTTTGGGTACCCAAGCCATTACTGACTTGGGTTTGCCTCGTGCATCAATATAGTCAAATCTCTTTAATGTTATTGATGCACCATTGGGTTTGATTGGTCTCCATACCCAACATGCTGAGGCCTTAACAGCATTACCCCTTTACCCCTAGCAGTGTTTCTATGTCTACCAGTACTAACTGCTGGTCGAGCAATACTAATTGCTGGCCTAGTAGTTTTAACTTTTGAGTTCCAAAATTTGTTTTGAAACACTGCTTTCTTGTAAAAAGGCCTGAGAACAGTTTGTTGTGCATTTTTTGAAGTTGGTTTTGCACTTGAAACTGTTGGTTTAGGGTAAATAGTCTTAATTGGTCTGGCAGTACTAACTGCTGGTCGAGCAGTACTAACTGGTTTAAGGCCAGACTTCAATAAAATTGCCCTGGGAGTCATTCTGTTAACATTAAGGTGAGATTTTCTAGACATATTGTTTAAGTTTACCCTCTCACTTGTGTTCCCAAGCACCCTTTTATTCCCTTTAACCATCCTATTCCCTTGATGGTTATTATAAAAAGTCTGTAGGTGGTCAAAGCTACCACAAGAAAAGAAAGCCTTGTTGTGCATGACAAAGTCATTTCCTAGTTGATGGGACTTGAGGTTATTCTAGTTCCTCTGATTGCCCCTAGGCTTGTTTGTGGGCCTATACATCTCAAAACATCTAACTGTTTGCCTAGCTTGTTTTACATGTGTTCTAGGTTTAACAGTTTCAATTTTAACCACCTTAGGAACATCAGTCCCTTTATGCTTTTCTACATCAGGTTTAATCACAACTTGATCTTCATCATCAGATTTCCAGTCTATAATAATGGGAGCATCTGAGTTCCTATCATTTGATACCTTGTCCTCAGCAAGAGAGGTGTCACTAGCACTCTTAAAAGGCTCACTCAACTCAACAGGTTTATTAACATTAGCATTTTCTTTAGCCTTACAACCATATTCTAATTTTGGCTCTTGAAACTCAGCTAAACCTGTGTGTTCTAAGTCAATTCCTGGGGGTGCAGGTACTCCTCTATGAGGAGGTGGACAAGTTTTATAACCTAACCCAGACTTAGCTTTATTAACCATTTGACACTCTATGATTTTATTGACTCCCTTTGATGCATACTCCAGAGTGTCTACAGTTAATTGAATATTATCTTTTGCCTTTTTGATCTTTTCTAACTCAGCTCTAAGCATACTAATCTCAGCATTTTTATGAGTCAAATCTCTTTTAAGTACAACTATATCTTCTGTAAAGACAGGCTCATTTTTCTTATAATACAAAATTTGTTCTTCTAAGACTGCTAAACATCTTTTATGATTAGATAAATTATAGTGTGTTTGGTTTAACTCTATTCTCTCCTCATCATAATGTTTCTTTAATGTTTCATAATCTTTAAGAGCAGAACAAGATTTAGAACAAATTTTCACTGAGTGTACCTCTGAGTCAGAAAAAGCCATAAGTGTCATCTCAGCTGGTGCTTCCTCCTCATCAGCCATGAAGCTCCAGTCATAACCCAGACCATCAATGGCAACCATAGCCTTTGAAGATGGCTATGCCTCTTCCACTGCCTTCGGATTGCTTCCATACCCTTTGCTTTTGCTTTCCTGCTGCCTGGGTCTTCTACACTCTCTAGCAAAATGCCCCAACTTGTGACAGTTAAAGCACTCCACCTTTGATTTATCAAAACCAGTAGTATCATTACCACTGATGTTGATCTTTTTCCCAGTTCTCTGAAAGAATTTCTTAGCCCTCATGCTAAGAAGTGCAACCTGTCACTTTAGGTCCATCTCTTCCAAATCATCATCATCAATCTGTTCAAGATCTTCATGTGACAGCATAGACCCATTGGCTTGGCTGGTCAGGAATGCATAAAAAGTAGTATCACTAATACCAGCAGCACTAGTTGATGAGCTAGCAGTACTAACACTAGGGTTAGCAGTACTAACTCCTGAAGCCATTTTCACCTCTTCTGGACTGGTGTTGCTGGGAGATGACACAAATGCCATATTCCCAGAGCTTGAACTTGCACTTCCAGATTTCTTCACTTCCTGTTCAAAAATCTTAAAGTTGTTGTATAAATCATTGAGGCTCATTGTGTCGATTTCTGGTTTGTTCTTCCAGACAACCACATGAGTATACCATTCAGCAGGTAAACTCCTTAAGAATTTGGAATTCAGGTCTTCTTGAGGGATCTCAACTCCTAGTACAGCCAGTTGGCTGACTATCTTCTGCAACCTATTAAACATGTGATCTAAAGACTCATTGCTTGAAGCACTGAAATTCTCAAAGCTTTGCTTCAGCAAGGTCTTTTGGGTCTTCTTGGTGGCTTCATTGCCACCAAACCTGGTAGTGATTGCATCAAACAAGGATTTTGCATCCTTGTATTTGCTGAATGTTAGGAGTTGATCATTGGGGATAGTCATCAGCAACAAACTCCTAGCTTTAACATCATTCTTCTTTTGCAGCTTTTCTTCTGCAGTAACTGGAGAGGTATTCACAGTTGTCTTTGTCTCACCATCAACGGTTGTTTCAGTTGTTGATGGTTTGAAGGAGTTCCCATCTTCAATGATTTCCCAAAGTGCATAGTCCTGTACTTGAAAATACTGTTCTATCTGTAGCCTCCACATCTCGAAATCATTCTGCTTCAGCATAGGCAACTTTGCAGCAGTGTTGGTCTGTGTTGTCTCCATGTCCATCGTCTTTAAAAGGAAAAAAGAGTTCTTCTTCTAAATCAAAGTATCAACCTGTCTCTGATACCACTTGAGAGGATCTAAACATACTTAGAATGTGTTGAGGATACTTTGAGTTTATATCAACAAGTATGCGGAATCTACTTGGTGATACTTAGAAGATTGGTTTGATGTAACAGTAATGCACAGTTTGTATATGAACAATGAACAATGAATATAACTTCAAACGATTCAATATTATTAGATATAATATGAGTGATCTCTGATATCACTAGGGTTACAAAACCTTGAATCTTAAATAAAAACGTATATCAACATCTAACTTAGGACCTCCTTTTATAGCACAAGGAGTCCTTTACAAGATAAGTATTTATCCGTATAATTCTAACTAAATAAGATATACATACAATCTTTTCTATACTTATCCTTCTACACGTCTTCTAAAGCAGTACTAATCTTCAGTCTTCATGCAGCAGTATGATCTTCTATACTAGCAGTACTAATTCAGCAGTTTGTACTGTTAGTTATCTTCAACAGTCTTCAGCTTACACTGGCAGTACTAACTCCATTAGTAATGTTAGTGTTATATCTTCAGCAGTACTAAACCAAAACTAAGTTTTGAACATTTAATTCCTAACATGGTGCTTAAAAAGTATTGCCCTTGCAACGAAATTAAAAAGTTGGAGGTCGAGTTTTGGAACCTCAAGGTGCAGGGTACCAACATTGCTGCATTCAACCAACGCTTTCAAGAGTTGGCTCTACTATGCCCTGAGATGGTCCAAACTAAAGCTCGTTTACTAGAGAGATATATTGGGGGATTACCCCCATACATCAAGGGTAATGTCACTACCTCCAAAACTGCTGATCTCCATGAGACTATGGAAGTGGCCAACAAGCTAATGGACCAAGTAATCGAGGATACCACCAAGAAGGTGGTTGACAACAAAAGAAAGTGGGAGGATCACTTCAAAAACAACAACAATGGTCTGAACAAGCGACAAGAAGTGGTCAAAGTCTATGCTGCCAGCACCAGTGAAAAGAAAGGTTATGCTGGAACGTTACCCAAGTGCAACACGTGCCCGTTTCATCACAACGGGCCTTGCCCCATTCAGTTCGGGAACTGCTGGAAGATCGGTCATCGAGCCAAGGATTGCAAAGCTCCTACTCTCGTGATAAACTCGAAGGTCACTGTCACGTGCTTTGAGTGTGGACTGATTGGGCACTTCAGGAGTGATTGCCCAGAACTGAGGAATAAAAATGAAGGAGTTTGCCAGGATCCTAACGACGTTGCGGGTGATAACGATGCTTGAAGAGAGAATTCCCTACTTCGCATAATAAGACCTAAACCTAGACCCTATTGGGCTGTATTTCCTTGAGTATTTTGTATTTCCATAAGAATTCATTTCGTTGCATTGTATGGATTTCCACCTAATGAATCCCCCATCATTTTACATCAATGCGTGATGACGACTTAATTCCGTTACGCTTTCTATTGTATACCATCTTTGAAATTTTTCCTGCAAACTATTCTGCTATCGTCTTATATACGGTTGTGCTCCCTTATAAACTATTTTGATTCCAAGCTTATAAACGGAATGGCCAATACTGTTTTAAACCCAATACTATCTTGACAAAACCGAACATGGCATCACTAATCCTCAATTAAACATAGCCTAATCACCTATGTTTAATTCTGGAAGGATCATGCTATGATGAGAATAGTCACCTCAAGAATTTTGTACTTCAAAGCGAACACTTCACGTCTCGATCATCAAAGTTCAATAGCTTCTCAAAGGGGTCCCGAATTCATGTGGGAGCGTGAAGACGAAATCAAGCGTAAATACCCACACCTTTTCTCAAATCCATCGGGTAACTCTAAGTGAAAACCGAGAACGGTTTTCCTTCTAAGACGGGGAGGATGTGACAAACGGTAATTTTTCAACCAATATTTTAATAATAAATGTTAATTTATTATTACCTAGCCGTTAAATTAAGCATTCATGAGCTTACATAACTATTACGGGAAGCAAACCCACACACTGTAGCTTACAGTAACTCACTACATGATTTATTTTATCAGAAAATGGGAACATTTTGTTTTCTGACTATTACTGATTATATACGTATTAAAACGAGAAATATCTCGCACAAAATACCACACGCATACCGACACAAACCAAGTAACGGCATCAATTCAATATTTGTTCTTCGGAATCAAAATGTATGTTTTCATATTGCTATTATAAAAGCGTTCTCGTAAATAACATTTTCGCGCTCACGCTAACCTAGAAAACTCAAATTACACTGGAGCTCAATGGGACACGGGGCACACTTAATACCCACAAACCCATTTTAATAAAATGTTAAAAAAATATAAATAATAAATACATACAATCGTCCTTGTTTCTATCTCCCCCCCCCCCCACACACACTCTGCAAACCATTTCTCTCTCTCACCCTAACGTCACCCACTATCCCCACCACTTGGTAAACTCAGATCTGGTCCAAATCATGACAACAAAACGATCCATGGCATCGCTGAGGCGATCAGTCTGATTCCCTCTTGTCTAAAACCTCGGAGTCAACGAATCCCACCAAAAATATGATGGAGATGAGGGCGATGGTATTCCTATTTTTTGTACGAACCGACTGTTAATGAAGAAAGGAGAGTCAACCCTTCTTGTTTTAATTCTTTTTATATCACCGGTCGGTCCACAAGCTAAGTCACACCCCAAAAACTTCACTCACAAATCAAAAAGGTCAACTGTGGTGGATAGCTTGCTAGATCGGATTGGGTTTATTATTGTTCGAAAATTTTTGTCAGTCTCTCTCTTGATCAAATCTTGTGTTGTAAGAATCCCAACCCTTGTTTTGATGTTTTCATTTGGTGACATTTCTTATGCGTATTTACTTTTGTGATTTGTTGAAATCTTGATTTTTTATGGTCTTGTTGGTTCATATGAATCGGCTGATTTGTTTTATATATACAATCGTTTTGATGTGTTCATTTGGTGACATTTCTTTTGTGTTATTGTTATTATGTGGTTCAAAAAAAGATGAGAGACTAAAACTAGAACTGAAACCAATTTAGGCTCGGATTTGGAAGTGCTATTATTGTTGGCTTATTATGTTAAACCTGTAGTCGTGCTTGTTTTGGTTTCATGGTCGAGCCCCAAATGTCTAAGCGTTGGTAGGCGATGTTAGCTGTTTTCTTTTGTTTTGTGTCTGCTATCGAGAACCACCACCCCCAACAGTGGAGGTTGGATTTGTGTTGGCTTATTGAGTTAGAAATCCTAGTGCGCGTATGTTTGGAACGGGTCTGGGAAGCCCTTTCCTAACTCAGGTCAAACCCCTTTTGGGTCACGCTTTGACCGCGAGTTGAGTTTAAATTGTGAATATTGCTGAGCCCTTGATTTTGTCTTGATTGCGTCTTGGTAAATTGTTTGAGTCTCGAATCTGTAGGAAAACCCACAAGGTCCAGTTGGTTACCGGTTCAGGGCCACCCTCACGTAGGGTGTTTGGTCCTGCTTCTGATTCGACCACCATAAACCACGTAGGGTGTCATGGCTTGGCTAACAACAACAGCACAAAGGTGTTGAGTTCCAATTGTCTTTGTACCGTGTTTGTGCCAAATAAAGGTTTAGAGTCACGGTGTGTTTGTGTTGCTCGGTTAAAGGGGCCTCAAGCCTTGCATAAAGGATACGATTGGTTCGTGTCATATACACTAGGTCGAAAGGGTTCGGGTTCCTTTTTGCTTGGTCACTCGAGTTCGGCATAGAGCGTTTGGTTTACTCATTGGTTTGTCAAAATATGTGCCCAAACAATCACTAACATAACTGTGTAATTTTACTAGAATTAAAAATCAAGTGGTTAGGACTTACTTTGTGTGTTGAGACTGTTGGGCCTGTCCAACCCACAGTCCAATCGCGAGCCCAACAAGCTAGCATAAGGTGCTTTTGTTTTCTCAGAGAGTGCAAACAAGATTGAAGAAATTGTGTTATACGTTTTAAGGTTTGGCCGTAAGCGTGTCTTGGATCTACGTGTGTTGTCCCGACTCATTCCCGACCCATTTCTTATCACTCGACCACAAGTTCGCGACATAATTTATAACGAGCTTATAAAACTTACTTATAAGCAAAACTATATATATATATATATATATATATATATATATATATATATAATATATATATATATAGTGGATATATTGAGAAGGGGTCTTAAAATGAAAAGGCTAGGAAGCTACCACATCGTGCCACATGTCCAATCCCCACCCCTTATTTTTTTTAACTGAAAGGGGTATTCTCGTCATTTCAACCTTAGGGTTTATAAAGTGTTTTTTCTTCTATTCCTTTTCATTAGTAAACTAGAGATCGTCATCTCCACACACAAACAGACACACACACAGAGACTACATTGGGTAACCGCCTTCTCCACCATCTTCTCCACCAGTTTACCGCCTATCTCCACCGTGATATCCCCCATCTTCTCCACCGTCTTCTCCATTGTGAATTTGAGATGTCGATCGAGTGCTCATCGTCAACGAATACTGAGAATTTATCGTGAACTAATTACGAGTGTTAATCATCAACAACTAGTTCATCATCAACGAATAATAATTGTATGATCTTAATCTTTTGTATTTATTTAATTTTTTTTGTTAATTTACTTTATGTTAATTAGAATAGTTAACTGTAATTAGTTAATATGTTTTTGTTGATTCTTAGTGTATTTAGCTGATTTAAAGCATTCATTCAGTATGTGTTTGATAAAAAAGAACTAGATGAAAAATGTGTATATGAAACCTGTACACCAAGTGTTTGATAAAATGTCTACATGATATTCTATAACTATGATGCACTAGTTTCGTACTGTGATGCACCAGTTGTTCATACACCTTGTGATGATCTTCTTTCTAAAATTGTGATTCACTGATTTAGATATGTGATATTCAAGATGTGACCTAATTTCAGTTGACTTAATTCGATGCAGTTGTTTGTCATTGATTCACTATTTTTTAAACTGTGATGCAGTAGGTCCGCAGTTGTCCTTTGTGAGGGTGCATTAGGTTAAACATAGATTGATTTATTTATGAAAATGTGTCTGTATGCTTGGATGTTTGTGAGATGCGCTTGATTTTGAACTATAATGCATTAGGTTCTCAGTTGTCCTTTATAAGGATGCATTAGGTTAAACATAGATTGCCTTATGTGTGAAAATGTGTCATGTATGTTGGGATGTTTGTGAGATGCACTTGATTTTGAACTGTGATGCAGTTCTCAGTTGTCTTTTATAATGAAGCATTAGGTTAAACGTAGATTGCGTTATGTGTGAAAATGTGTCTATATGCTTGGATATTTGTGAGATGCACTTGATTTTGAACTGTGATGCAGTAGGTTCTCAGTTGTCCTTTATAAGGATGCATTAGCTTAAATGTGGATTACGTTATTTGTGAAAATGTGTATGTATGCTTGGATGTTTGTGAGATGCACTTGATTTTGAACTGTGATGCAGTTGTTTCTCAGTTTTCTTGTATAATGATGCATTAGGTTAAACATTGATTGCGTTATGTGTGAAAATGTGCCTGTATGCTTGGATGTTTGTGTGATGCACTTGAATTTCACTGTGATGCAGTAGGTACTTAGTTGTCGCGTATAAGGTTAAATTAGGTTAAGCTTAGGTTGCGTTATTTGCGAAAATGTGTTTGTATACTAGGTTGTTTGTTTGATGCACTTTAATTTGAGAGTTTTGTTTCGGATATAAAAGCTGGATACCTAAATTATATTTTGGAAAAATTGGTTATCTTAGTTGTGTAACATGTTACTGGACTTCGGAATTTCAGATGGAACAGATGGGATGAATAGTGGTTTATGCCATAATCGTGTTGAGTTGGCTGCTACAAACACTACGTTAAGGTCATTAGTTTTAATGAACTATTTTCCAGATACCCCATATATCACCCAAGCTTGCAAGTACAACTCAGCCCCATTGATAAGCATGATGAACACATGTCATGATGTAGCTGGTAAACGGTGGCCTAACTTCATTGATGTCGACTTTTATAAGGTATGCACCATAATTTTTTGGGTTATTAATTTGATGTAATTTGATATACATTGTAGGGGAAAAATGGGAGTGTTGGTTCATTGGTCAAAACATGATGCAGTCACTCGAAACACTTTTTGTTCAACATTCTTTAGTTTGTTTTATAAAAACTCTTTTTTATACATGATTATCAACAAACCATATTGCGAGATATACATTAAATTACATTTTGAGCGACTTTTCAATTTTTTCCTTTTTAGTCAAATTTAAGGACGCTAAATTTTACCCGTTTTACCCATTAGAGAAAATATATAACATAAATGACCCATTTACAAGAGAAGGGGATGCAATTGAGCCTTATACATGATGTGTTTGTAGTACCTACTATATTCAAATATATAACTTATATTGGCAATCAAATTTTGCAGAGGAGCAATGGTGGAGGGTCACCTGCTGCGGTAGATAAGGCTAACGGGCAACTAGTCTATTGCCGCTGCAATATATCAGTATGCAGGTACGAAACATCAATACTAATAATGTTTATACCGTTTTCACATACTTCACATTATGATTACTATCACAACAGTATAAGTGGACCAAAAAAGCTTCACTAAGATACAAATTTATTGCTATGCAGCCAAACATGAAATTTGGAGCATGTAACCTCCCATAGGCAGGTGCTGCTCCAACGCCAACTTCAGAACTAAGGAGCTCCAGGAACATGGATAGGAAACCCGTTCATTTTTACAAGACAGGTTATAATTTAAAAAATATTATTGTATTGATATTCAAGCATTACTTGTATATCATTAATTACCAAACAACAATACATTAGTATCTCAGTGATTCTGAAATATATTCAGTATCATTATGTTCATTTTAAATCATTTAATTCATTGTGTTATTTTGTTTACTGTATTGTGATGCAGTAGAATATACATAGTGATGCAGTATATTATACATTGTGAGGCAGTATAATAATACAGTGATGCACTAAAGTATTATTGTGATGCAGTGTATCACAGTTTTTGTGTTACTACATTACAGTGGTATATACCATGATGCACTAGGAATAAGATAGTGCATCAATATTAGAAGTGCATCACAGTTAACAAATTAGTGCATCACAGTTTATAATTTAGTGCATCATAATTTATAATCTAATATCTTTGATCATTCAGTAAACCAAATGTAACACCCCCAAAATTATTGCAGCTGAAGATAGTTCACTGGGGTATTACTTCCTAGCACAAAGTACAAGTCATGGAAAACGACCCTTTTAAAAGAGACGTTTTAAAAGTGTTTCACATTTGATACATTAAAACCTCAGAGTATGCAAAGGTCCTAACAGTTTTCATAAAAATACAATGTTTTCAAAAGATCACAAATGTTTTAAGCATAACATAAATCTTTAAAATAAAATCTCTTCAAATGTGAAAATATTCCGAGTCTTCAAAAGATATCTGTGCGACTCCATCCAAGACCTTCATGCCTTAAAACCTGAGATAAAACACGCTAAAAGTCAACACAAAGGTTGAGTGAATCCATAGAGTTTAATTATAAGCGGTCGATCACAATATCATTTATAAAAGCGACTAAGCAACAAATGCAGAGTCTAGTAAGGTTATTATTGCACTAAGCTCGTGACCCCGAACATTAACGTTATGGTGGGATATTCTAACAGAATATAAATTTTGCCCTTCGACATAGGTAATAGCCGTACCTAATCAACAATACGAATACATTACATGTGATAGCCAAACTGGCACATTTCGGCATGAGGGCTGTCGTACCCAATAGATCTATTTACTGTATTCGCGTTCACTCGCAAGTGATTAACGGTTCACGATAAGGAAGGGACTTTCAGGCTATGGGAAACTTAGGCAAAGATAATAACCGGATAGCATACAATTTCAATTCAAAATACAGTTTTCAAACAGTTGTGATCATAGTAAAAGTAACTAGCATGTATCTCCCCCACGGAATTTGTAAATAGTTAAACAAGTAAAAGGTGGGGCTATGAACTCACCTTAAGCAATAGAAACCAAAGAGCACGAATAATTCAACCAAAGACCGAAGTGAGACCAGAAAGGACCTATAACAAGAAACGTGCCTAAGTGAATGCTAATTGAATAAGAGAATGAATGCACATTATTATACTTGATTCATACAGCCAAGGCATCATAATAAGGGTTTTCACAAGTCATATGGTCATGGTTTCCAAAAATAGTAGTTCCTGAGTTGTTTACCCATCACATTTCCTTAGTTTTATTAGCTGCTGAAAACTTTCCCCGATTTACAAAAATCACTACTTGCAAACCGTAAGCCCAAATTTTAAGTTCTTTATATCCCTAGTTTTCTTTAAGTCCCTATTATACTGTAAAAATAAGTTTACTTAAAAATTTGCAGGTTTAACCACTTTTTATATATTTTCTTTACAGACCTATCCTAAAGAAAAGTGTAACTGAGTTTTACGGCTTACCGAATCGGCCGTCATTTGAAATCTACAGGTCCTATGAAGGTGAGGCCAATTGGAGGTGATAGTTCTATTTGTTTAGTATAGGTTACATATTTAGTTTTCAAAAAGTTATGGAATAAAACTTTATTTTTGCCCCGAATGCCAACAGCATACAGAATCTGACCTTTTTTACCATAAAATTCATAGTTTAATCATCATAACACTTATAATGGCGAGCCTTTTTGACACATGATCCTGAGACATACACCTAGGTCTGTATAATTTTTACTCATTTTATAGAGCCACTTTTCATTCTAAAAACATTCAATAATCACAGCCTATAATTTCAGCAATCACAATTCAACCCTAACCTAAACATAACTTATCCAAAACACAATCACCCTTAACCTAGGCCTCTAATGAATCAAGTATAACATGTTTAACATCATGAAGGCTTACTCACTGAAGTAAAGCCCAAAAATAACTGAATAATAAAAACTCATTTGCATGAGCAAAGATCGAGAGGAGATGATGTTATTTACTTACAAGAAGTGAAAGAATCACTAACAATCTTTCTAGGGTTTGATTAAAAACGACCCAGAGACACCACCACAAGCTTGGACCTTCTCTTCTATTCCTCAAATAGAGCTTGAGGGCTGTAGAGATGACTCTAAATTAATCTTGAGGAAGACTTCAAGAAAACTTCGATAAAACACCAAGAAACTCTTCAAATCTTTGATTCAAATCACCATCTTTTGCAAGGATCTTCAAGAGAATGTTATGGAGATGATTTTGTGATTAAAAATTTGATGAGATAAGGGCTATAAAATCCAAAATTTTCATTCATTTCAAATTCCCATTTTACCCCTCTAATTTTTGAATTTGTAAGAGCATACAAATAATTATACAAGAGCATTATACATTTTTACCTAAGTATGAAAATTTAATTATATTTCATTTAAAAACATTACCTTATAATTAAATTAAACATTATAATTAAACACCTCAAACTATATGTTATATTATGTAATACATTTAATGAAAGATAACCTAAAGTTTGCTACTACAAAATCCTTCCTAATTTTCTACAAGACACATCACACGTTTTTTTTTTTTTTTTTTTTTTTTTTTTTTTTTTTTTTTTTTTTTTTTTTTTTTATCCATCATATCATACGACACCCTTTGGCAAGAAGATAAGAATCCATAAAATCTCCAACTTAAATGAAATCTCTCAATACTAGCCTAATATCACGCCATTTATACTAATCACATTATTAGTTTCCTTAAACAACACACCTCCTTTTTTGTTCGGCCCTATCCCACCCCTTTTCTTTTTATACGACATATCACATAAGATAAAAACACAAAATATTCCCTCCTCTCCTCTCCATAAAATCACGGCTCCAAGAAGAAGAGAACAAGAAAGAATATTGGTGGTTTTGTCTCAAGAACACGAAGGAATACAAAGGTGTTGAAGAGGGTTTTTAGCGCGACGTTTGTACAAGGCTTTGGGGTGAATTGGTTTGTGGTTTTCTTGGTTTTGTTCCCTTTTTTTGCTGCCACATCAAGGTATTGTGATACCTTCATTCTCGTCTCCTTATCATCTTCTAAAACATGATTATAATCGGTTTATTAATCACATGAAATCATAAAACGTATAATCTTGAATTTGTGTGTACCATATGGAGTTAACGGGCTTTAATCTTGAATGATTCGTATGAGGTGTTTGAATATGTGTTTTTGATGAATTGTATCAGTAGATAATATGTATATTGATCACATAATTAATTGGATTAAAAAGGGATAAAGTAATTAGGGTTTATGTGGTTGTTTGATCAGGACAGAATCAATAGTCAAATATATGTGCATCATACAACGAATTTTGTAAATGTTTAATTTTGGATTTTTGCTCTAAAACTCAATCTAGGGTCTTAGTGAAGTATTCCAATTGGTTTGGAAGGATTTGAGTATGATTTGGTCGTATTTTTGAATTTATTGTGATGATATGTCAAAACAGTGTCGGAATAATTTTATTCCAGTCGTGGTTTATGATTTTTCATTTTCAAACTGTATCAAGTTAGAGGCTACCAATTTACGTGAATTATATTTCATATGTTTACTATTTCCTGGAATTTTTGTATAATTTTCTGGAGTAATTTGGTTAGGCTTTCAATTGCATACTTTTGAACTGTATCTGCAGATCCGAATCTGGATATGTTAGCATAGATGATTTTTAAAAGGGGGCTTCCACTTAATAATAAAATCTGTAAAAATTCAAGTAGACTCTTAAGACATATGGGCTCCTGTGAGAATTTTTTTGATTTTTAGTTTGGGTTTATGAACGTTTTTAAAATTCATTTATTGGGCTTAATTTTGTGATAAAACCAGTTAATGTGTATGCATGTGCTACATAAGTGTTTAATGTGTCACTTGGGTGTTTGGTTCCCTAATACATGTTCTTACATTGGGTGTGTCTTTTTAAATGTCATGTTGACTTGTGTATGGGTACGTTTAACCTAATTGATAATCCCGAACCCTAAACCTAATTAACTAAATTGGGAAGTCGTGTTAAAAGTTACTTTATAAGGAAAGTTACTAAATATGTAAACTTACTAAAAATGGAAAGTTACTAAATATGAAAACTTACTAAATATGAAAACTTGCTAAATATGGAAAGTTACTAAAAATGGAAAGTTTCTAAAAATAGAAAGAAACCTCAATTATGTAATCTGATTAAAATGAGCTTATAAGTAATACATGATTATTAATTTGTATAGGTTCGGTGAAGAAGGAGTTACTTTCCGTTTCTCTGTGATCCATCTTTTATCTGTTTGTCTATTTGCATAAGGTACAGATATTCTGACCTTTCTTATAAGGTTTCTCATAATCCTGTTCACATCTTTTGATTGCTTAACCTCTTATTTTGATGCCTTTGCTATGAGCCTTTCTATTATGACACTTTTGATATAAGACGATGACATAAGCCTTTGATATGAGCCTTTGTTATGCACCCTTTGATATGATATTTTTGATGACCTTAGATTCTGTGTCATTACTATGACATTCTATTTGACCCTTCAGTTTGATACCCGAGCTATCACTAGTCATGGGGGTTCCATGACCATGTCATTGATGCACCAATGGCATGACTCTAGGGTGGTCGAGTGATGTTCCACCCCGTCCCTTTTCTGTTATGTATTATGTTTCTGGCCATTATGATTTTCTGCAGGGGCGTATGGATGCATTCTAGATCTGATCTGCTATGTTATATGTTATATTTCTGGTGTTTGGTACTGTGTGCAATACATGCCCTTCACATTTCTGGGAGCTAGCTACTTCATTTTGTTACTTATGATGAAGACCATGATTATGATGTTATGATATGATATGTTTCTGGGCTCGTGGTAGATTTCTGACAACCCTTACACATTTGATACACCTATACTATACTTTCTGTTATTCCACTATGCACTATATTCTGTATTTCTCATTTTCAGTTTCAGCACTTTTTTATAGATATATCTGTTCACTGGGATTTTTAAGCTCAGCCACATTTCCTTTCTTCCGTGGTAGGTTATTAAGCTGGGAGCTGGGCTATCTTTGGGCTGAGAGTAGGAGTTGTGTGTGGACTTACCTACCCTAGACTTCCTAGCTTTGGACTATGTTTTTATTATTTAGACTTGGATTATGTTTCCTTCATTTTGGATCTTGGAACTTATGTATTTCTTTTAAGTCGTGTTGACTTACATTTTGGTATTTATGATTAGACTTCCGCTTGCGTTTTTATTATGTATGTTCTGATATGCCACCATAATGTGATACTTCTACCCTTGTCGGGTTGGGGTGTTACAATTATGGTATCAGAGCCCAGGCTGCGACTTGTAGTAAATAAGTTATGGCCTGTGAAGATTTGGACCCTTAGGTTTGTTCTATAGGAGCTTATGAAATGACCTTTGAAGGATTTGCTTTAGGTTTCTCCCCGTAGGAACTTCAGTTATAACCGGTGAGGATTGGGTAGACTATAAGACATTTGCTTAAGTATCATTGCTTCCGCATCACTCTGATTCGTGCCTTACTTTTAGTTAAGCCCTTTTACGATCACTATTTCCGGAGATTAGAAACTTATTATTTTACACAACCTAAGTTAGTAACCAAGTAAGTTTAGAATGCCTTGAGAACCATATGGATATACCTTAAACTATTTAAATTTCACTTTCTGATTCCGACCTTAATCTCTGATTCGTTTGATAATCAGTTGGATACCTTTTCAACTATTCTGAGAATCCTTATGAGCATGACGTGTTTGACACATTCTGTGATTTCTCTTGCTTTTACTAAGCATATTAAAGTCCTCTCTACACTGTTAGGTTATGCCTTAACCATTGCTATTCCTATGAGAAATCTGGTGGTTATTAAGTTATTAACCACGAGTATAGGAAATTGTTCACTCCATTCTGATAATGAGATTAACCCTGCTAATTGTTTCCTTTGGAAGGTTATGACTTTGACATAGGTTATTGACTGAGCGTGTAGATGCTAACGACTGTCATATCATACGTCTCACTTTTGGCAACTCGAACAATTGTTTTATTAATTCTTTTACCATATTTTCTGATTGGCGAAACCGTTATTCATTACCTTGAATGGAGGATTTATCTAATCAATCGAAGGATGTGAAGTTCCTATGGAGATTGACTTAAGGTCTAATTATCATCTATTACGTGTAAAGGCACTACAAAAAAGCAAGATATTGCTGAAACTGCCTTTCGTACTCATTGTGATCACTATAAATTTTAATGATATCAATTGTATTGGCAAATACTTCAACTATTCTTATGGATCTGATGAAATCATGTCTTTCACGAGTATTTGGACCAATTTGTTATAGTATGACAGTGTGGTGTGTTCAAAGGTGAATGAGGAACATGAAGATCAATTCTTGTTATGTCAGGATGACCCCTTGTTCTGGAAGAGTAAATTTTGATGGGTGTTCATAAGTTGCAACAGATAGTACTACTAAGGATCCTGCGAAGACTGAGATTTCCACCAAAGGGCCAAGATCGACGACGGTTTCCAGAGTGAGAAACTTGCAGAGGAGTAGAGGAAGGTGTACACGACTTGCGTTACCATCGATGAAGCATGTGAGAAGAGAAGGGAAAATTAGGAGGGACTCGATTATACTTTATGCAGCACACGTGGAGATTATTGCTTGGGCATCAAGACAACCAGACCGTAGGAGACAAACTATTCAACACATAACCTAGAGTTGATAGTAGCGGTGTTTACCTTAAAGATTGGAAGACATTTCTTGCAAGGCGAAAGTGGTGGCGAACATAGAAGAAGAATATAATCAAGATGGCGAATCTTGAGCTGTGTTAGAAGACCTGACAAAGACACGCAGTTTCACTTCCCTATTTATTTTTAGTTGTACTAAGATGAATTGAGATCAGAAGCAGATTTGCTGGTGGAAGGGTATTCAATTAATAAGTTGACAAAAATCTTCCGAACGAAGATCATTTGATTTCATGGCACACCTACAATGACCGTGTCAGAGATTCGTGTTACTACCTCACAGTTTCAGGAAGAACTACAGAAGGCTTGAGGAATTAGACTCAAGTTTAAGATTTCTTTTCACTCTTAAACTGATGGACAAACAAAACGGACTATTCGAACTTCCAAGAGATATTGAGATCATGTACTCTTAATTGACTAATTTTGAGGCGAACATTCATGTCTGATTGAGTTGATTTCAGTGAGTAATAATTGATACAATTGATGACGTACTTCACTTCTGCCAGACGTACTTAGGTTTCCATTACCGTTATGATAAGATTTGTTTTCCAAGTTCGTTCCGTTGAGTATGACTAATTTTGATACCACCAGAGGATGAAGAAGATCGGTTAGGGTGCTGATAGATTGCTTATTCCACAACTTGAGATAAAGTATGACCATCATGAGGGCATATTTATATGATGCTAGTATTATGACGCCTGATCAACCTGATAATACTTACATCAAATAACGTGCACTTATTGTGATCATAGGATATCGTGAGGAGTGCCTGAGAAGCTTTAGAATTTTGACGTCTAATGGAGATTATATGTGATTAGTGAGACCTTAGGTTCATTCTACCTATGCGTACACTCTGCCTTCATCGTTAGACATCTTGATATGTTTGAATTCTCGACATGCGTTTTTTTGACCTTTGTGCATCTATTAAGAATCTTAGGCTTCATTGTAGATCTCTCTACCGTTTGTTATTATCATCCAATCTGTTTTCTGTCTGTATGTATCCCATGTGTTACTATTGAGAAGTTTCACCTACCATCTGCTACATCTACGTTTCACATCCGTTGAATCTGATTCATTATGATCAACTTTGTATAAAGATCTGAGACTATGAATTTTGAAGAACAAGATCTGTTTGCTTGTGAAAATCCTTGGAAAGAATTATACTGAAGACGAGACTACTTAAGAAACTGAAGAGTTATGTGTATTTGTTATTCACATGTCTTCTGCGATTCGATACATTTTAATCTGATCTTTCTACTTCAATTTCGCGGACGAAAATTTTTTTTAGAGGGGAAGAGTTGTAAATCCCAAAATTTTCATTCATTTGAAATTACCATTTTGCCCCTCTAATTTTTAGAGCATACAAATAATTATACAAGAGCATTATATATTTTTACCTAAGTATAAAAATTTAACTATATGTCATTTAAAAACATTACCTTATAATTAAATTACACATTATAATTAAACACCTAAAACTATATGTTATATTATGTACTACATTTAATGAAAGATAACCTAAAGTTTGCTACTACAAAATCCTTCCTAATTTTCTACAAGACACATCACACATTTTTTTTTTTTTTTTTTTTTTTTTTTTTTTTTTTTTTTTTTTTTTGTGTCCATCATATCACACGACACCTTTTGGCAAGAAGATAAGAATCCATAAAATCTCCAACTTAAATGAAATCTCTCAATACTAGCCTAATAGCACGCCATTTATACTAATCACATTATTAGTTTCCTTAAACAACACACCTCCTTTTTTTTCGGCCCTATCCCACCCCTTTTCTTTTTATACGACATATCACATAAGATAAAAACACAAAATATTCCCTCCTCTCCTCTCCATAAAATCATGGCTCCAAGAAGAAGAGAACAAGAAAGAATATTGGTGGTTTTGTCTCAAGAACACGAAGGAATACAAAGGTGTTGAAGATGGTTTTTAGCGCGACATTTGTATAAGGCTTTGGGGTGAATCGGTTTGTGGTTTTCTTG
The DNA here is from genome assembly GCA_021014915.2 of Artemisia tridentata subsp. tridentata. Taxonomy (NCBI): domain Eukaryota; kingdom Viridiplantae; phylum Streptophyta; class Magnoliopsida; order Asterales; family Asteraceae; genus Artemisia; species Artemisia tridentata. The sequence goes on from CP139504.1 coordinate 104,796,503, forward strand.
GTCTTGTTCCCTTTTGTTGCTGCCACATCAAGGTATTGTGATACCTTCATTCTCGTCTCCTTATCATCTTCGAAAACATGATTATAATCGGTTTATTAATCACATGAAATCATGAAACGTATCATCTTGAATTTGTGTGTGTCATATGGAATTAACGGGTTTTAATCTTGAATGATTCGTATGAGGTGTTTGAATATGTATTTTTGATGAATTGTATCTGTAGATAATATGTATATTGATCACATAATTAATTGGATTAAAAAGGGATAAAGAAATTAGGGTTTATGTGGTTGTTTGATCAGGACAGAATTAATAGTCAAATATGTGTGCATCATACAACGAGTTTTGTAAATGTTTAATTCTGGATTTTTGCTCTAAAACTTAGTTTTGGGTCTTAGTAAAGTATTCCAATTGGTTTGGAAGGATTTGAGTATGATTTGGTTGTATTTTTGAATTTATTGTGATGATATGTCAAAACACTGTTGGCAGAATTTTATTCCAGTCGTGGTTTATGATTTTTCATTTTCAAACCGTATCAATTTAGAGGCTACCAATTTACAGGAATTATATTTTGATATGAGTACTACTTCCTGGAATTTTTGTAGAATTTTCTGGAGTCGTGTGGTTAGGTTTTTAATTGCATACTTTTGAAGTGTATCTGCAGATCCGAATTGGGATATGTTAGCATAGACGATTTTTAAAAGGGGGTTTCCACTTAATAATAAAATCTTTAAATATTCAAGTAGACTCTTAAGACATATGGGCTCCTGTGAGAATTTTTTTGATTTTTAGTTTGGGCTTCTGAAACATTTTTAATATTCGTTTAGTGGGCTTAATTTTGTGATAAAACCAGTTAATGTGTATGCATGTGCTACATAAGTGTTAAATGTGTCACTTTGGTGTTTGGTGCCCTAATACATGTTCTTACGTCGGGTGTGTCGTTTTAAATGTCGTGTTGACTTGTGTATGGGTACATTTAACCTAATTGATAATCCCGAACCCTAAACCTAATTAACTAAATTGGGAAGTCGTGTTAAAAGTTACTATATATGGAAAGTTACTAAATATGTAAACTTACTAAAAATGGAAAGTTACTAAATATGAAAATTTACTAAATATGGAAAGTTACTAAAAATGGAAAGTTTCTAAAAATGGAAAGTTTCTAAAAATAGAAAGAAACCTTAATTATGTAATCTGATTAAAATGAGCTTATAAGTAATAAGTGATTATTAATTTGTATAGGTTTGGTGAAAAAGGAGTGACTTTCCGTTTCTCTGTGATCCATCTTTTATCTGTTTGTCTATTTGCATAAGGTACAGATATTCTGACCTTTCTTATAAGGTTTCCCATGATCCTTTTCACATCTTTTGATTGCTTAACCTCTGATTTTGATGCCTTTGCTGTGAGCCTTTCTATTATGACACTTCTTATATAATACGATGACATAAGCCTTTGATATGAGCCTTTGTTATGCACCCTTTGATATGATATTTCTGATGACCTTAGATTCTGTGTCATTACTATGACAATCTATTTGACCCTTCAGTTTGATACCCTAGCTATCACTAGTCATGGGGGTTCCATGACCATGTCATTGATTCACCAATGGAATGACTCTAGGGTGGTCGAGTGATGTTCCACCCCGTCCCTTTTCTGTTATGTATTATGTTTCTGGCCATTATGATTTTCTGCAGGGGCGTATGGATGCATCCTAGATCTGATCTGTTATGTTATATGTTATATTTCTGGTGATTGGTACTGTGTGCAATATATGCCCTTCACATTTCTGGGAGCTAGCTACTCCATTTTGTTACTTATGATGAAGACCATGATTATGATGTTATGATATGATATGTTTCTGGGCTCGTGGCAGATTTCTGACAACCCTTAAACCTTTGATACACCTATACTATACTTTATGTTATTCCACTATGCACTATATTCTGTCTTTCTCATTTTCAGTTTCAGTACTTTGTTATATATATCTGTTCATTGGGCTTTTTAAGCTCAGCCGCATTTCCTTTCTTCCGCGGCAGGTTATTATGATGGGAGTTGGGCTATCTTTGGGTTGAGAGTATGAGCTGTGTGTGGAATTACCTACCCTAGACTTCCTAGCTTTGGACTATGTTTTTATTATTTAGACATGGATTATGTTTCCTTCATTTTGGATCTTGGAACTTATGTATTTCTTTTAAGTCATGTTGACTTACATTTTGGTATTTATGATTAGACTTCCGCTTGCATTTTTATTAGGTATGTTCTGATATGCCACCATAATGTGATACTTCTACCCTTGTCGGGTTGGCGTGTTACAAGGGTGTTGTTGTGTGGATTTTTGGCAGCAAGGAGCAAGGAGGAAGAGAGAAATAAAAAAAGAGAAAATGGTGTGTGAAGGTGAGATCTAAAATGGGGAAGAATAATTGTGGTTATAGGGAGTTGTAGAAGAGTGAAGTGTGGAGGTGGGTTTGCTACTCCCTAGGTCCTATTTTAGGGAGGTCCAAGGGTGGATTTGGTTTATTTTTTTGTAAAATGGATAAGTATAACATGTGTATATGTTTAGTATAAGTGTTGGAGTGGATTGTGTAAGGTAATGAGTAGTATTTAGGGGTTTTAAGTGGTAAATTGGAAGGGTGAAGAGTAGTGAACGAATAAAGCTTGAAAAATAAAGATAAAGATCATATATTATTAACATTGGATTAATATTTGGTGTATTAGTGTGTTTGTGCGATTTAAATCAAGCGTACGATCTTAAAAACGCGAATTACGCAGTACCGGGTGACCTGAAAACGTGAATTTTAGAAAAGTATTATCAAAACATTATGAAATTTTTATGAAGTGTTAAAATGGTTAATTTTAATATTTCATGGGAGCCTTGGGTTTTCCGGAGTGTTAAAATGAAACTAAAGATCGAAACGCAGGCTCAAAACGTGATTTGTTACTAAAATTTGACGTAATCGTGAAACGAAATAGAAAATGTAAAATATAGAAATTTTTGAATAATAGGAGCATATGATGGAATATTAAACCACTAATGATAAGAAAACGGGTAGAAATCCTAAACACGGCTCATGAATAGCTAGAAACGCGAAAATCGCTAAATCGGGTACTTTTATGCATAGTTTGTAAAAATAAATGTCACAAGGATAATATTTTCATAAAAATGTTAAATTTAACTTAAAATGACCTATTTGATGTTTCGTATATTTCCCGAGTGTTTCGGAGTGTTAATATGTCTTTAAAGCTTAAACCGCGAGCCGAAAACGCGTAAGACGTAAAATGTGCACACTTCGCGTAGAAATAGAAAATTAAATTTTTCCATGTGAAAACAAGTACGTGGGGGAAAATAAATCATATTAACGGGTAGACTGAGGATAGCCTGATTTTACGAATTTAAGTGTACGTGTCACGACGTACGCGGGCAACTTTCCCGGCAAAAGCCAATTTACTTAAAATAGCATAATAAGCAAATAAAATTAGTAAAAATAATGACTTGAAATTTCTCGGTTGTTACATTACCCATTCGTTAAAAAGGAATCACGTCCTCGTGATTCAGTTTATCTTATCGGCTGACGGTGTGTCGGGAAAAGAAATGAGGGTACTTGTAGCGAATGGTTTCCAGGATAATTAGCGATGTAGTTTGATTAGTCGCCTCGGATTACGGTGTCGAATGAGGCTGATTTTACATAGTGAAGGCAGGATAATAGTCTGATTAGTTGTGTAACCTTAAGAAAATTCACAAATTGTTTTAAGGATCTAAGTGAAAAGTCGTTTTTAATAAATCTTACTGGTGACTGCTCCCAGCATAACATGGTCCCTCCTGAATTAGGCATAGGTAATTAGGCTATGTATAGTTGAGGAATGATAATGTAATGTTCGGTTTAGTCAAGTAGTTTTATGATCTTAACTAGTTCCTTATTAAAGTTAACTTTGTCGTCAAGCTGAATCTCCTTTAGTGGAATGACGATGGTTTCATCCGAAAGGCACTTCTTCGAGTTCGAATTGTGAAATGTATTGGGCACACAACCAAGCTCTTGCAGAAGTTCAAGCCAATAAGCTACCGGTCAAGCTTTTGCCAAATTCTTGTAGGGTTCAACATACATCGAGTTCAGTTTTCATCGTTTTCCGAAACATAGCATGTTCTTTCGTGGCGAACTTTCACGTAACTCTCCTGACGATCTTGTACTGCTTGCAACCTGTTGTCCTGGAGTGTTGTTCCTACACCCTGATGCATACTAACGATTTATGCGAATGGGATTTCCACGGGAGCGTACTATCAGTCGTAAGAAGTAGATGCCAATGCCTTGGGGTAAAAGATAGTTACAAGGAGTAATTAATAATACAAATGAAAAATCTTGATGAATCACAAAAATAATAATGGAATTATGTCGAGTGTAATGTTTTAGGAGCAAAGACAATCGATGCAAATGAAAGGATCAATGAAACAAAACAATAAAGAATGGATTAAGATGTCCATATCATTCGTACTAGTATGAGCATAGAGTGCTCGGAAGAAATTTTGATATTTATACAATCGAAGAAGCAAATGAAAGGGTGTGTAAAAGAGAGGTCAATGACTCAAATTAATGCAAACTGAAGAACCATAAATTACAATAATAGTAAAGCGAAGAGATATAGAATATTAACACAAATAATCAATTAATCGAGACAACCAACGAATCAAACCAATAGTCAAAAGAGGCCAATACTGAAAGACATAATTCTAAATGAGGTTCAATAATAAACGAGACAGAAAATATTCTTTGCGAGTGTCAAATGAGAATAAATAAGGAAAATCGATAACTGAGAAGGATAATAGACACACGATTGTTAAAAGAGGTTAAGTGAAATAGACAAGAATTGGGAAAGCAATAAGTGTAACAATACTTTAAATGAGAAGAAATTAGATAGACAATAAATGTGAAGGCAAATAATAAGGGAGAAAGAAGATAAATGTCATGGAAGAGAACAAACGGTAAATGATGAAATCCATAAATATCACGAATGTTATATGAGAATAACTGGGAAAATCAATAAATTAAAAAGATAATGTGCATCTCGAATGCTAAATGAGAAGAAGAAATGAGAACGAACAATAAATTGGAAATACAACAAAGAGCACGAATGCTAGCTGAGGGTAAACAATTAATGAGGAACGCAATAAGTGACAAAGACAATAAGCATTGTGATTGCTAATTGAGAATGAATGGGGATCAACAATAAATGAGAAAAGCATTACGTTGAAAGCATGCATTTTAAATAAGAACAACATAAAATGAGAAAGGCATTGAGTAACAAGAAAGTTGTTTGAGGTTAAATGAGAACAAATAATAATTGGTAAAGTCAATAAATATCACGAATGTTGATTAAGTAAGATCCGCACTTGGCTCCTCGTGCTTTACTCTGCTCCAACAAGACTGTAGGTTGGCCATTACAGCTCGTTTCTACTGACGTGTAATATCTCTCATGATGTGGCATGTGTGTCACCAACGATGGGATGCTGTGTTGGATGGGCTCTTTGGTGATAGACTCTGGTCGAGTGAGAGGAGTAGGTGCAGTATTGGTTCTCCTTTTCGTCTTCCGAGGGGTTCTTCTTTGAGTGAGTAATCTTCTGGTTTGAGTTCACACTCTATAGCCTTGTCCTCGAATGGCTTTGTCTCACTATTAGACATTAGTATGAAGTTGATGAAGTGGGTGTCAGAATGGTGGCTGACAAGTTTCCAAATTTTGTCCTTGAAATCGAAAAATAGTATTAAGTTAAGGTAAACATTGTTGTCAAGCTTTGGCGTTACCTTCCTAGCATCGTGATTCTTCAAAACACAAGGAGTGAAAAAGAACGAGGCGTTAAAAAGTAGTGTTCCGAAAGTAGGTTGTTCTAAGGCGACATTTTAAAGTCATGCTCTAATCATCCGACGTGTCTTTAGGCGATAGTTTACGAGGCGATGTAGGTGTTCAAGAAGTATGGGACCAATGTTCCAACTCGTCTTCGAAAGCAGATAGTATGACAATCGAGGGGAAATCGATAGACTGTAACGCGTTTTACATAAGACGATGTTATGAAAGGTCATGGAAAGTTTTAGCGAATCACGTTATTACTCACGATGTTTGAGAAAATAAAGAGACCATTAAAATGTAAGTATAGGTATGTAATCGGGGAAAACAAGGTTTGAGCTCAAACTCCGAAATAAGCGTAAGAGGTCAAAATCAGTCAAACATTTATATAATTAACTTTTATATAAATAATAGTGTAAATAAATATACTTTATATAATACCAATAGTGATGACATATGTATAACAGCATAGGCAGTCTGGTGGTATACGCGCACGGATATCAGATACGGAAATGAGAGACTCTTTAGTGAAAAATAGTTATAGTCTAGGTTTCGAAAACAACCCAGTTCTCTATAACTGTAGCTCTGATGGCAATCTGTAACACCCCCAAAATTATTGCAGCGGAAGATAGTTCACTGGGGTATTACTTCCTAGCACGAAGTACAAGTCATGGAAAACGACCCTTTTAAAAGAGACGTTTTAAAAGTGTTTCACATTTGATACATTAAAACCTCAGAGTTTGCAAAGGTCCCAACAGTTTTCATAAAAACACAATGTTTTCAAAAGATCACAAATATTTTAAACATAACATAAATCTTTAAAATAAAATCTCTTCAAATGTGAAAATATTCCGAGTCTTCAAAAGATATCCGTGCGACTCCATCCAAGACCTTCATGCCTTAAAACCTGAGATAAAACATGCTAAAAGTTAACACAAAGGTTGAGTGAATCCATAGAGTTTAATTATAAGCGGTTAATCATAATATCATTTATAAAAGCGACTAAGCAACAAATGCAGAGTCTAGTAAGGTTATTATTGCACTAAGCTCATGACCCCGAACATTAACGTTATGGTGGGATATTCTAACAGAATATAAATTTTGCCCTTCGACATAGGTAATAGCCGTACCTAATCAACAATCTGAATACAATACATGTGATAGCCAAACTGGCACATTTCGGCATGAGGGCTGTCGTACCCAATAGATCTATTTACTGTATTCGCGTTCACTCGCAAGTGATTAACGGTTCACGATAAGGAATGGAATTTCAGGCTATGGGAAACTTAGGCAAAGATAATAACCAGATAGCATACAATTTTAATTCAAAATACAGTTTTCAAGCAGTTGTGATCATAGTAAAAGTAACTAGCATGTATCTCCCCCACGGAGTTTGTAAATAGTTAAACAAGTAAAAGGTGGGGCTATGAACTCACCTTAAGCAATAGAAACCAAAGAGCACGAATAATTCAACCAAAGACCGAAGCGAGATCAGAAAGGACCTATAACAAGAAACGTGCCTAAGTGAATGCTAATTGAATAAGAGAATGAATGCACATTATTATACTTGATTCATACAGCCAAGGCATCATATTAAGGGTTTTCACAAGTCATATGGTCATGGTTTCCAAAAATAGTAGTTCTTGAGTTGTTTACCCATCACATTTCCTTAGTTTTATTAGCGGCTGAAAACTTTCCCCGATTTACAAAAATCACTACTTGCAAACCGTAAGCCCAAGTTTTAAGTTCTTTATATCCCTAGTTTCCTTTAAGTCCCTAGTGTAATGTAAAAATAAGTTTACTCAAAAAATTTCAGGTTTAACCACTTTTTATATATTTTCTTTACAGACTTATCCTAAAGAAAAGTGTGACTGAGTTTTACAGCTTACCGAATCAACCGTCATTTGAAATCTACAGGTCCTATGAAAGTGAGGCCAATTGGAGGTGATAGTTCTATTTGTCTAGTATAGGTTACATATTTAGTTTTCAAAAAGTTATGGCAGAAAACTTGAGTTTTGCCCCGAATGCCAACAGCATACAGAATCTGACCCTTTTTACCATAAAATTCATAGTTTAATCATCCTAACACTTCTAATGGTGAGCCTTTTTGACACATGATCCTGAGACATACACCTAGGTCTGTATACTTTTTAATTATTTTATAGAGTGATGCGTTCGCAAAAGGTTTTAAATTTATAAACAAGAATTACCGGAAAACTAGGAACACATTCGGGCAAGTATACCCTTATCGTGTATAGTTAGGGAATGGTAAGTCAAGGTCGTCCCACGAGATTTGAGTGTTTTCGAGATGAAGAATCTAGTGTAACAAGTATGTGCTAAAAGTATATTGGTTGTCACGGTCCAAAATACTATGAGGCATTTAAACATATAAGTAGCAAATAACACAAAGATGATAATGATGTAAATTCAATAATATAAAAGACAACACTTATTTAGATTAGTTTAGGATATAGGGATTGCATAATATGAGGATGGTTTGACAAGTTGATTACAAATATTAGAATATGATGGTGACAAATTCCAATCTATGATTTAAAGTATATAACCCTCGCGAAAGATCATAAAACAATTAAATCAAGCATAATCAACCAATTCGGGACTTAGTTATTTAACAACTTTGATTCGCGATAGTTTCATAAACTTATCAATTTCTTTGCAAAATCAAGTTACTAATGAAATGGTCAATACATTAGATAATCATCCATAGACAAAACGATTATAACTAGTAGGTTGATAAAATCCCTTTCGACCTATGAAATCACCAACAACTAATCAAACTTGAAAAGCAAATGTCACAAAAGCTAGCACACTTGGTTTGTTGAATCAAGCATGAAATTGATCAAGACCATAATTAAACACAAGCAATCCCCATATGATAAACATCATCCAAATAAGTGTATAAAGAAACTACTCCATATTGTTTTCAATAAAATTCAATGTAGCAATAATCATGAAACCAACAAACATCTTGAAATATAAAAGAGAATTACCAAAGTAAGATTACAATTGATAATGAAGGAATTATAGCAATCCTTGGGCCTCCAATCAACTACAAACTTCTAACCAACCGGAAAAATATGTCTAAACACTTTCTCTAGCACTTGAGCACTTCTTCTAGAATTGGTAGAGGTTTCTTGGTCTTTTGGGTTTGATAATATTTAAGGGATTTCCTGGCCTTATGATGTAAGGGAGGATAAAAGGTGAGTGATGATGTTATGTTGTAAGTTCATGATAGATAATGTAGATGATGATGCACAAATGATAGCCAAAAGGGTGTATTTATGCTTGTGGGTGAACTTGGCCAAATAAATGAAATACTTGGGCATTAAGGGTCATTAAGGTGATATAAAATACAGCCACAAGTAGTTAATGGATGGCCTTGAAGAGTTGGAGACTTAATTCCACTCATAAATGCAACATTGAAGCATAAAAATGCTTCCAGCCGTCCCCTGCTGAGATCAAGCCACACGACTGATATGCTATTGTTTAACCATGTATTTTCCAAACCAACTTTGTAGATTTTTCTTTGCTCTTCGCGTGGCCGCTTGAATCAAGTAAATCCGAGTTCGTATGCTCAAGATATGGTCAAAACAGTGGAGGTGTGTCGGAAAAAAAAAACTAGACTTCAAACATTCTTTGATTTAGTTTATTTTCTTCATTTCACTTCTCGTTTTTCCGTCATGTGCTTTATTCTTGAATCTTTGGAGTTACAACTTCATGACTTTAACTTTCTCAAATATGCTTCACGAGACTTGCATTTGTCGAGAATTCTTCGTACATGCATAACTCATTGTTTATTGATCGTTTCTTCACATTTTCCTTCATTTTCTTTGACTTAGTTGTATCTGAACCTGAATACATCTTTTGTACCTTTTAAGCGTAAAATGTTCACAAATACAACCAAATAACATGCATAATCATAAGAATAACGCTAATAAAACATGTTAGATTTGAGCGTTATCAAATCCCCCACACTTGAACTTTGCTTGCCCTCAAGTAAATTTAGCAATTAAGAAAAATATAGATCCCACATGGTGTATGAAAAATGATTATAAGATGATGCAAATTTACCAAGTACAAGTACTAGATACAATTCATCGTTTTAAGCTTTTTAATGGTGAAAAACCGAGATGTTTGACAATACCCTATGGATTCTCTCGCTTGATAACATGGCTAAGCACCTCACGAAAAGGAATGAAAGTATAATTCACTCAACACTCATATATTTTGGTGGTGGATTATATATAAGAAAATCACACTCATATTGCTCAGTCATGATCCATCTATTACCATAGGCTTGTACAAGAAACAAAACTCCACCGACGTGGCGTAAGCACCAAGTGTAAACATCTAAAGAAGACTTTTATTCGGGTTCAAGGCTTCAAGGGTTATATAAGACTTTGTGCAACTATCTCATGCAAAACATAATAGCTCGCTAACAACGAATTCTTGCATCACCAAATAACGGATGGTCACTAAGGATAACCTTAGATCGCTAACAACGCTATCTAATTCCTCAAGAAATCGGATGGTCACTACATGTCAATACTCTTGATAATTTCACAAAGCCAAAAGGGTAGGGATAAGGCATGGGATATTTTATGAATTTGGTTTTAAAATAAAAATAGAGTCAAGTCTAATTCCCAAAGTTGCTAGTCACCAAACAAACCACAAACCCGTAAATGATTATAGTTACAATATTCTTCTCTTCACATATCGATCACCAAATATATATATATCACGTCTTAGCACATTGGCTAATCGATATCTCAAACATACTTCATCTTCCTTCATAATAATAATATAGCACATTGGCTATAATTTTCATCACATATATTTTTTTTCTTTTTTTTTTCGATGACTTATTCATTTTTTTTTTTCAAAATTTTTTCAACACCTTTCTCCTTCATACATCACATCTCCCCCACACTTCGCATAAGCATAAACCACAAAAATACAAATAAGAAGTTGGCCACCTTCATCTTTGTCGGAATGGCACACACGAATAACAAAGTGTGGCTAACTAATAATCATAAAAAAAACAATCCAACATTCCAACCAACTAGCAACCAACCGTTTAGACTTTGACAAGGGGTAGGCTAAGGTTTAAAGCAATGTTGCAAAAATCGGCTGAATCGGCCGATTAATCGTTAATCGACCCAGTACCTTGTAGAATAGTGAAAATCGGCCAAAAAATCGGTCAGGCAAAAAAATCGGCCAAAAATCGGCCAGGCAAAAGAATCGGCCAAATCAGTCAGGTTTAAAAAAATGAAAATTTAGGCATTCTGCTTAATTTGGGGATCGTTTGTTTCACTTATAATGCACAATGAGCCTCATAATCAGAATTGGAGCCTTTTATTGACGTCTGGAAACATAGTAGGCTTGTAATCAGTTACGATCTTTAGTTTGGTCGCCAGAAATACCCAAAACATGCAAAAAATGGCAATCCGATTAATCACCGATTAATCCCGCCTTGGCCGATTACTCGCTGCAGGGTGGTCGAACGCCCGACTACCGATTCACGATTTTTGCAACATTGGTTTAAAGTGTAAAATATTTTTTTGTATTTTTTTTGGATGTAACAAAAGAAAAGAATGGCTCGGAGGGTGTTCTAAAGGTAACTAGCGCTAAAAACGAGTGCTAACAAATGGGTCCATATGGGTGGTTAACTAACCGATGTGGCTAGCTAATATATTATAGATGTAAACGGAAGGCCATTTGGTTTAATTCCTAAGGGTGCCTCTTTATCACACGAATACACTTATATCACACGAGGTGATCTCACTACGGTCTGGTAATGATTTGCAAGTATAAGTTCTAGAATAAATAAGATCACCGGCACACTCATAGCAAAAAGATCAAGCATAAAAGATGTATGCTATATAAGAATAGGCTCAAATCCTCACATATTTAGTGGAAAGGGCTATAATTGCGCTAGCAAATGTTATCGATCCTAAAAATGGATTGCAATATCAATCGGGACACATCTCGAATTTTTTCAAAATTTACCAATTTCACCAATGGGATGATCTAATTATTCTAATATATTAACCTATATGCTTGAAAACATTAGAAGTTAAGGGCAAACAAGTATACAAATCTTTAAATTGGCCCAAAGATATGAAAATTTAAAACTAGTTTCGTTTTTCACTATTTTAGTTTCCCCCCCACACTTAAGTTAATCTCAATATAAAAAATAAACTTCAAAGCATGAAAAATAGGAAAAATTAAGATAAGAAAAGATCGAGAGAAACGAAACTTCATGGGCTTAAGAAATTGCGATCGAATCCCCATATGATAAGATGTTAAGTATGTGAGATCAATTGATTTCTCTTCCAAGCATCCATCTCCATCACCTGCTGCAATTATTCAAAACAAAACAAAACAAAACAAAATACAAGCAATAATATAATAGACATTATTAGCATGTAACACCCCGATACTTATGATTTTTCAAGTTTGAAAGTATGTTTGTAAAGGGTGTACATGTTTATTTAAAACAAGAATAAAAGCATGAAAACAATTAAAAGCTCGGGTTGCCTCCCGAGAAGCGCTTAATTTATTTCTGAGTCATTAGCTAGACTCTTCCCTGCTCTAGGATTCTTTGATAATTCGTTTCTAGTATGGAGTTTTTATTGCATGGTGCCAAATGTATTGATAATTGTGATCGGTTCGAAGAACTAATTTTCAATTTTCATTCCAATCTAGGTCGGGTACCTTTGACACTCCTTTTTCATCCTTTCTGATCTCTTTCTTTTTCAAAACTCCATTTCCAATAGCTCCAATCGCATCCAATTCCTTATTACCAACATGAGTCGGTAATTCATCGTATATACACATCTTCTCTTTCGCTGAATGTTCAGTGGTAGTGATATGCACGGTGCAATCCTCGAGAAAAGGTGGTTCGGTTGGTGAATTAGTCATGATTGGGTTCGGAATGGTTTGGATATGATTTTCCTCAATAAATTCAACATCACCCTTATCATGTTCGTTTCGGATCAATGGTGATTTGGAGACAAATTCATGTCTTAAGTTGAAATTTGTGGTATGAGGAAGAGATTTGGTACGGTTGGTTTCTTTGTCTAGAGACTCAAACTGCCTCTCCAAGTCTTGGATTAAGGCTTGGTGGTTCCTTAAACCTTGATCAATTTTGCACTCCAATTCAACCAACTAGTTCTTCATCATCTCATTTACTTCTATCTGATTAACCATCTATTCTCTCATCATTTCCTCCGTTGAGGTTTCAGTATCTTTATGTCTAGAATATTGTGATGGGGATTGTGAAAAATATTGATGATAGCCATGAGTTGGGTTATGGTTTGGATAGGGGTATGAACTTGTTGCATTTCGGTAAGAATATCCTTCTTGTTGAGCATAATTTGCTTCAATGGGATCACACATTGGCGTGTCATCACTCATGTAGATTTGTGAAGCATTGTTTCTTTCGTCGTCTCTACGAATGTCTCGCATCTTTTTCATCTCATTCCTTATGCTATGGAATTCATAATCGATTTTCGTAGCGAGAGCTTCGATTTTTTCCATCAAGATTCCATGAACAGAATTAATGTTGTCTCCACCGATGGAAACAATGGTTTTTGGTTTGGGCACGATCAGAGATTCTTTCGAGAAATCAAGCTTAAGTCAGACCTTGTCCTCGAGGATTTTGTAAGCTTCGTTTGGAGTTCTATAGAGGAAAATTCCTCCGGCGTCGAGAATTCCTTGAGTTGGATCGTCTAATCCATGATAGAATATTTGAACTATTGCTCCTTTGGTTAGACCATGTCCATGACAAGTGCAAAGCATATCTTTAATACGGAGCCAAGCATCAACGAGACTTTCGTGATCGAATTGGTGGAAATTATGAATTTCGTTTAGGAGACGTTTGAACTTTGCGGGAGAAAAGTATCTGCTTATAAAAGCTTCTCTCATTTCATCCTACGTAGTAATTGTCCCTTCATCTAATTCATTCAACCAAATTTTAGCTTCACCGGATAATGAGAAAGGAAAAGTCCTCAACTTAACCGCTTCCTCTTGATTTTCACCATATTGGAATAGGTTAGTAATCTCGAGAAAATCGGATATGTGTTGATGAGGATCGGACCGGATTTTCCCATCAAATTGATTCTCCCGAATCATACTCATGTGGGTACCCTTGATAACGAAATTGTTCTCAAGTGGAAGTTGGGTAATAGCGGAACTAGGTGTTGGTGCAACGGTCTTAGTGCTTAACCACATAGGTTGGTCATCGGGATCAACGACAATAACGGGTGGGGAATCGGGTGGTCTTTCGACTTTCTCCTCAAACATGTTGAGTTTCGTTACAACGACAAGTTCCTTGATGAATGGTTGTTTGGTGTAAGGTTCGGGTGACTTGATTTCTATAAAAGGTTCAAATGAGTCGATTTTGGTGAAAGGCTCGGATGACTCGATCTCGGGGAGTACATTTGGTGTATTATCGGGTTTACGAGTCTTCTTTTTGAACTTACGTTTCAGTTCGTGAAGTGGACCAATGATTTGTTTACCCCAAGAATGTGGGTTTATACAAACCCGGAGCGATTTGCAAAAAGCCATTAAGAGTTACGAATAAAAAGTAAAAAAATTAAATAGAAGTAACTATTTTTGAAAATGTGAATACAAGATAAGAACGAACTAATTGAGAAAGATTAAAAGCTAAAAGACAATGGTGTGCTCAATTCGTCGCTTGAAGAGCGAGTGGTCATACACGAGAAAAACGAACCCTATCGACAAAAGATTTAAAGAAAACAAAAAAAAATAAAAGGAATTTTTTTTTTTTTTTAATGTCAGACCGGCGGTTTGGTTTTTAAACCGGCGGTTCGGCGAAGTAGAAAAAGAAGAATTGGGACAGAATGCTTATGCCGCCCGGTATTGATTTATGCCGGCGGTTTGGAGGTAAATTTTTTTTCTTTGGTTTTGGTTTATATACAAACCGGTTCAAGCAAATTCTCAAAAAGAAAGTACTAGGAACTGTTTTAGCTACTTTACTCTCAGTAAGAACTAATGTAATATTAACCAAGTTATAATAATAACTTCGTATATTAAAACCATATATCAATTGTCTACTTTTAAATTTAAACTTTAAAACTTTTATTAAACTTAAAAATAAATTTAAACATGAAAGAACAAATAAAAATTAAGACGAACACAATGGGTTGGTTTTTATTTTCGCAAGCAATTTCGAGCACAACTTATAAAATGATGAAAACAAAGATTCAAAACAAATAAAAACACAAACAAATCCCCGGCAACGGCGCCAAAAACTTGATGCGTTCGTAAAAGGTTTTAAATTTATAAACAAGAATTACCGGAAAACTAGGAACACATTCGGGCAAGTATACCCTTATCGTGTATAGTTAGGGAATGGTAAGTCAAGGTCGTCCCACGAGATTTGAGTGTTTTCGAGATGAAGAATCTAGTGTAACAAGTATGTGCTAAAAGTATATTGGTTGTCACGGTCCAAAATACTATGAGGCGTTTAAACATATAAGTAGCAAATAACACAAAGATGATAATGATGTAAATTCAATAATATAAAAGACAACACTTATTTAGATTAGTTTAGGATATAGGGATTGCATAATATGAGGATGGTTTGACAAGTTGATTACAAATATTAGAATATGATGGTGCCAAATTCCAATCTATGATTTAAAGTATATAACCCTCGCGAAAGATCATAAAACAATTAAATCAAGCATAATCAACCAATTCGGGACTTAGTTATTTAACAAGTTTGATTCGCGATAGTTTCACAAACTTATCAATTTCTTTGCAAAATCAAGTTACTAATGAAATGGTCAATACATTAGATAATCATCCATAGACAAAACGATTATAACTAGTAGGTTGATAAAATCCCTTTCGACCTATGACATCACCAACAACTAATCAAACTTGAAAAGCAAATGTCACAAAAGCTAGCACACTTGGTTTGTTGAATCAAGCAATGAAATTGATCAAGACCATAATTAAACACAAGCAATCCCCATATGATAAACATCATCCAAATAAGTGTATAAAGAAACTACTACATATTGTTTTCAATAAAATTCAATGTAGCAATAATCATGAAACCAACAAACATCTTGAAATATAAAAGAGAATTACCAAAGTAAGATTACAATTGATAATGAAGGAATTATAGCAATCATTGGGCCTCCAATCAACTACAAACTTCTAACCAACCGGAAAAATATGTCTAAACACTTTCTCTAGCACTTGAGCACTTCTTCTAGAATTGGTAGAGGTTTCTTGGTCTTTTGGGTTTGATAATATTTAAGGGATTTCCTGGCCTTATGATGTAAGGGAGGATAAAAGGTGAGTGATGATGTTATGTTGTAAGTTCATGATAGATAATGTAGATGATGATGCACAAATGATAGCCAAAAGGGTGTATTTATGCTTGTGGGTGAACTTGGCCAAATAAATGAAATACTTGGGCACTAAGGGTCATTAAGGTGATATAAAATACAGCCACAAGTAGTTAATGGATGGCCTTGAAGAGTTGGGGACTTAATTCCACTCATAAATGCAACATTGAAGCATAAAAATGCTTCCAGCCGTCCCCTGCTGAGATCAAGCCACACGACTGATATGCTATTGTTTAACCATCTATTTTCCAAACCAAATTTGTAGATTTTTCTTTGCTCTTCGCGTGGCCGCTTGAATCAAGTAAATCCGAGTTCGTATGCTCAAGATATGGTCAAAACAGTGTAGGTGTGTCGAAAAAAAAAACTAGACTTCAAACATTCTTCGATTTAGTTTATTTTCTTCATTTCACTTCTCGTTTTTCCGTCATGTGCTTTATTCTTGAATCTTTGGAGTTACAACTTCATGACTTTAACTTTCTCAAATATGCTTCACGAGACTTGTATTTGTCGAGAATTCTTCGTACATGCATAACTCATTGTTTATTGATCGTTTCTTCACATTTTCCTTCATTTTCTTTAACTTAGTTGTATCTGAACCTGAATACATCTTTTGTACCTTTTAAGCGTAAAATGTTCACAAATACAACCAAATAACATCCATAATCATAAGAATAACGCTAATAAAACATGTTAGATTTGAGCGTTATCATAGAGCCACTTTTCATTATAAAAACATTCAATAATCACAGCCTATAATTTCAGCAATCACAATTCAACCCTAACCTAAACATAACTTATCCAAAACACAATCACCCTTAACCTAGGCCTCTAATGAATCAAGTATAACATGTTTAACATCATGAAGGCTTACTCACTGAAGTAAAGCCCAAAAATAATTGAATAATAAAAACTCATTTGCATGAGCAAAGATCAAGAGGAGATGATGTTATTTACTTACAAGAAGTGAAAGAATCACTAACAATCTTTCTAAGGTTTGAATAAAAACGACCAAGAGACACCACCACAAGCTTGGACCTTCTCTTCTATTCCTCAAATAGAGCTTGAGGGCTGTGGAGATGACTCTAAATTAATCTTGAGGAACACTTCAAGAAAACTTCGATAAAACACCAAGAAACTCTTCAAATCTTTGATTCAAATCACCATCTTTTGCAAGGATCTTCAATAGAATGTTATGGAGATGATTTTGTGATTAAAAACTTGATGAGATGAGGATGTTGTTGTGTGGATTTTTGGCAGCAAGGAGCAAGGAGGAAGAGAGAAAAAAAATAAGAGAAAATGGTGTGTGAAGGTGAGATCTAAAATGGGGAAGAATAATTGTGGTTATAGGGAGTAGTAGAAGAGTGAAGTGTCGAGGTGGGTTTGCTACTCCCTAGGTCCGGTTTTAGGGAGGTCCAAGGGTGGATTTGGTTTATTTTTTTGTAAAATGGATAAGTATAACATGTGTATATGTTTAGTATAAGTGTTAGAGTGGATTATGTAAGGTAATGAGTAGTATTTAGGGGTTTTAAGTGGTAAATTGGAAGGGTGAAGAGTAGTGAACGACTAAAGCTTGAAAAATAAAGATAAAGATCATATATTATTAACATTGGATTAATATTTGGTGTATTAGTGTGTTTGTGGGATTTAAATCAAGCATACGATCTTAAAAACGCGAATTTCGCAGTATCGGGTGACCTGAAAACGTGAATTTTAGAAAAGTGTTATCAAAACATTATGAAATTTTTATGAAGTGTTAAAATGGTTAATTTTAATATTTCATGGGAGCCTTGGGTTTTCCGGAGTGTTAAAATGAAACTAAAGATCGAAACGCAGGCTCAAAATGCGAGTTGTTACTAAAATTTGACGTAATCGTGAAACGAAACAGAAAATGTGAAATATAGAAATTTTTGAATACTAGGAGCATATGATGGAATATTAAACCACTAATGACAAGAAAACGGATAGAAATCCTAAACACGGCTCATGAATAGCTAGAAACGCGAAAATCGCTAAATCGGGTACTTTTATGCATAGTTTGTAAAAATAAATGTCACAAGGATAATATTTTCATAAAAATGTTAAATTTAACTTAAAATGACCTATTTTATATTTCATATATTTTCTGAGCCTTTCGGAGTGTTAATATGTCTTTAAAGCTTAAACCACGAGCCGAAAATGCGTAAGACGTAAAATGTGCACACTTCGCATAGAAATAGAAAATTAAATTATTCCATATGAAAACAAGTACGTGAGGGAAAATAAATCATATTAACGGGTAGACTGATCATAGCCTGAGTTTACGAATTTAAGTGTACGTGTCACGACGTACGGGGGCAACTTTCCCGGCAAAAGCCAATTTACTTAAAATAGCATAATAAGCAAATAAAATTAGTAAAAATAATGACTTGAAATTTCTCGGTTGTTACACCAAAGCAATCAAAAGTTAATATTAAACAAACATTGATCCAGTGGCAACTCAAGATTTTGATCCAGTAATCAAAAGTACTTAGTATTCATGTAAATACTCTAATTAAGATATGCAAATACAAGATTTTTCTAACAAGTATTCATTATATAACGACAAAGCAAACACGATCATCCCATAACTTACATGTTACGATAGATAACAAATGAAAAGTGTTATTCAAACATCCAATAATTCAAAAACCAAAAGCGCGCTATTAACTTCCTAATTAATAAAAGGCCACATATACATAGGCCACCAGAGCATTATAACATCTTTTTTTTAGGGAGTGAGATTCAAATCAACGCTTCCAGTTCTTGTGAGTCAACATAAAATGTCCCCAGGTTGAAGTCGAGATCATCAAGAGGCTTGTTGAACATGGCTAGAACCACTAGCTGATGCACCTACATTAAATTTTTTGAGATTAATGAGGTTGACCAACTCGTTATAAATACCATCATCTGCATTAGGCGCCATGGTATCATTTTTCTCAACATTTTCAACTTCAACAACCTGTATGCAAACAACAGATTATAAGGTTGTGGATATGATGATCACAAGTTCAACATAAGCAAACAACGTATACTAGTTAATCTGTATTGTTATGTTATCATCTATCATAGCAAACTGAATACTTACTACATCATAGTTCAAATTCAAGTGCATCACACATACAACCAAGCAAATAAACACATTTTCGCATATAAAATAACCAACGTTTAGCCTAATTCATCTTTATAGGCAAAAACTCAACACATCCTACATCACAGTTCAAATTCAAGTGCAACACACATACAACAAAGCACACAAACACAAATCCACACATAATGCCACAAACATGTACCTAGTGCATCACGATGATGCGTGAATAGCAGTTTCTTCTTTGTCATTTGCTTATTTCTTTTTTCCTTTTGCAGGTGATGCTTTAATTTGGGATGATTCTTCTCATAGCCTACATAAACAATGATACAAATTTATCTGTGATGCGGCGATGCAATAATATAAACAGTGACACCGTAATATAAATAATGATGCAGTAATGTAAACAGTGATGCAGTAATTTTATTGCACTTAATATAATATAAGCAATGATGCAACAGAGAATTAATTGTGGTGCATAATCTTTTAATCATGGAAAAACAATGTACTGCATCATAATATTGTTAACTAGTGCAATAAAGATTATGATGTTACTGCATCACTGCATTAAAACAACTGCATCACACATTGAAACATACATACTAAATCAAATATTAAGTTTTGAACTTGCTATTAATACAAATGGTCCATATCTAAATGTATTTGACTTATTTCGGCTTATAAAGATTTACTTGAGTTTTATAAACAATATACAACGGCGTATTAGTCAAGCGTATATTCGAGTCATGCCCAACTTTCGTAAAAATCCTACATTTAAAGTGTTTTTAACAAAACTAATAAACGGACATTAAGCATTTTTTTTAACAAACCTACATTCTTAAAATATATAGTTACTAGCTTATTTTAAATATAAACACTTCAAATAAAACCATCACTTAAATACATATTTTTATTTATAATAGTAACAAGCATTTTATATATAGATATAAATACACAGAGTTAAATATGTATATATACTTCTAACATCAATGTCACTATATTCCGCCAACGTCTATCACCCATTGCAATTATCTTCCCGTACCTCATCCTTCGGTTATTGTCGAACCAAAGATTTATTCGTCCTCGATACCTTTATCGTTGTATACTTATACACTTCCAAGAGCCAATACTTGCAAACATTTAGAAACCTGTTTTCAAACTTAAATGCTGCCACACAAGCAACAATAACACAACACTTTAAAACTTTTGAATTTAATTTAATCTCGTTGAGTCTTTAACTTAACTGTGAACTAAAACATGCCTTACTAATCTAGGTCGCGTTTTGGTGCCACACACTCTCTGATTTACTTCACTTACTGCTTACTTTACTATGGTGAGTTTCATAGCCCCACTTTTGCATTGTTTATACTTGTTTTCAAATACTCGGGGTAAGAATACATTGCTCTTTTTTTTAACATACGGACACAAGCACTTTAACGATTATACTCCCATAACCAAATGGACCGGCTAAGCCAAATGAACTGGCAAATCTGCCAAATGGACTGGCCAACCTGCTATGTACATAGACAACCAAATGTATCGGTACACCACTGTCCGTTCCCGACCAAATGTATGGTCAAGTAAATATTGAACCTTGTGATCCGCACTGTTTTTTTTTTTTTTACATACTTAAACCTATGAACTCACCAACTTTATGTTAACACTTTAGCATGTATTTTCAGGTTTTAAGATGATTGTTTATCTATGGAGGCGCTTGGCAATGGCATTGTCATAGACAACTCTGTTATATATTTGGGACCGCTTAAACTCTTTTATGGGCCTATATTTCCGCACTATTTTTTAATGATGTAAATTGAATACTTTTGATAATGAAATTTCTTCTAAACGGTTGAGGAAAAACCGTTCTTTGTACCTTGTGTTGTGATACCAATTTAGTAGCACCTCAGTGACATTTTCTTCCGCTGCAATCTATTTTTGGGGGTGTTACACTCTATTTATACAGAGATAAAGTAGGTGGAATAGTTCACTATTTTAAACATGATAGCTTATCAAGAATCAATTTGCAATTTAGAATCAACACAAGGACCCGTTGTTTATAAATAATCATTCGATTGGTTATTATTCAAATCATTGATTTGAACGATTGTCGGCATGAACAAACGGGCCATGGTGGTTTTTGAATAGTTTAGTTGGTGTAGTTTCATTACTGAGGCGAGGCCTCTATTTATACAGAGATAGAGTAGGTGGAATAGTTCACACCCTACATTATTGCACACTAATAATTTATACCTACCGCACTATTAGGTGGCTGACAGGGGGGAGGACGCGTCTGGACACTTGTGAAGTAGTAAAGGGGACACATTTGGTTGGGGTAGACAACAAAGTTTTCTGAGGGGTGGACTCCTATTACTTTCAGTCTAATTGATCAAAAAGATTACTACTCCTTGGCTGTCGAAGTTCGTCCCTTTTTATTCTCGTACAATACGTAGCCTCCAAGCCAAATTGGATGGTTCATCTTACGCCACTTGTCACAAAACGATAGGGCCACATTTCTCTATTATTATCATTTTTTTTTTTTTTTTTTTTTTTTTTTTTGCGTAACAAATTCATGCTAGATATTTACTCCATCCATCTCAAAATAATAGTCCATATTTCCTTTTCGGGATGTCTCAAAATAATTGTCCACTTTCATTTTTAAGTAAAAACTAGAGAATTTAGTGAAGGAATATTTTATTTAAGTGGTTGAAAAATAAAGTTGCCCCACTTTTATTAAAATACGTGATTTTTGTCTCCTAACAATAATTTTGAGACGGATGGAGTAATATTTATGTGGCGGATACTTTTCGATTTCGCTTGGGCCAGATGGATTGATATTGGGCTTGGACTTCGTTAGTTGGCTGGGCTTGTAACATTGGCTTTAATAAAGGCTCAGCCAAGCTTTTCTTCGAGCTTCTTCCGAGCTTCAATAATCTTTCATAAATGCTCGAAATCTCGCACTTTTGCTCAAATGTCTATGTGTCGTACCTACAATAATAAATAATAAGTTTAAACAATATATGCACTTAAAATACACATTTTTGTTATTTATTTAGCCGTAAATTAATAAAATTTGATATAAAATATACGTGTAATTTAATGGATATCATGCGTCGTTTTAGGATATAGGATTTTAAAACATTTAAATTTCTTTAACTATTAAAACTGGTTACTGCCCATTTTAGGGCTTGTTTTAAAATTTCTATTTTTCTAATGTTTTTAGGTTTAAAACATTTAACTTTTAAAATTTAATATATCTGACATTTTCTACTATAAAAAACGGGTAACTAGTAAGTTTTGGAAACTTAGATTTATCCCAAATACTTATTTCTGTAAATAACAAACAATCTACTTGGTTTGATCAAGAGGTGATCATACTTTATGGGTTCTCCGAGAAGAACTAGTGAACTAAAAGAAATGTTCACAAGGATCTTTTAAGCTCAACATGATAAACTTTGACGTAATCTATCTAGGATAGAGGATCAAAGATAATCATAAGACTTTTATGCAATCCATCTGGGATGGAAGTTCAAAGTAACAAGAGACTTTGATTGAGAGAATCTATCTAGGATGGATTAATCAAAGAAGAAAAGTCATGGAATGACTTACAGAACATTTATACCAGAATCTGAATAATATGAGATTCCTAATACTTGAAGATAATGCCTAAATTCACGAGTCTTGATTGAATCAAGGCGTGTACCCCACGTACAATACAATTAAATATCAGAGATATTTAATAAATAAGATTTCTTATAAAAATAAGATACTTGAGTGATCGTATTTCCAGAAATCTAGAGATTGAGTATAGCTCATATACTACTGGGTAGTATTTTCGATCTGTAAGTCAAACTCGAAAGGAGATGAGTTTGTAGATCATGAGTGAAATCTCGTATCTGCTTTGGAATGTTCAGTTAAAGTTGGGAGATGTTTACGGGAGGAACAACTAATTGGGTTAACACTAGTTAAACAAGATCAAAATTAGTGTGCTCATGCCAAAGGTCCTTCACCTAAATTAATATGAGGAGTTTAACTTAGAGTTGAGCAACAGAAGCGAGAGCATGTAATAACCCGAAAATTTCGAATTATTAACTTTCTGTAAACCCGAAGCAATTGATTACGAATTTTAATCAAGTTATTTTATTCACATTTGCATTCGAAATATTGCTATATATGTATTTTCTTTTCTGAGAAATAACTAGTGAGATTTCAAAACAAACCCTGTGACAAACTCACGCACCATTTTCACTGGAACTGCACATGTACCGACACCGTGATAGTATGGCATGAATAAATAAATCAAACGAAGAACGTACAGCACGAACCATAAAAATAATTACGAACTCAGAAGTAAACTCAAATAATAAATGACGACTCTAAAGATATGAACTCTCGAGTTAGAGATACTTAAACAGAGACAAAACTAACACGGTCTAGTGAGACCCGGGTACTTAAATTATTCACCCTACCTTAAAAATACTTATAAACATTTACAACACTACTACATTAAAATTTACATACTACCCTAAATAAATAAATCCTTTGCTTTTTTTTTTCCTCTTGATATCTACGAACACCCCCACCCCCACATATTATTTCGATTCTACTCCTTCTTCTCTTGGATCCGGTCAACGCCCCATCTCCCCATAATATAACTTTATTACTGATGCTATCTTGTCGACCCCCATTCCCAACTAAAAACACCATCACCTTTTCAATTCCACCTTCTACCTTAGCCTATTTTCGGCAAAACCGCCATTCCCAAGACACCACCTTCCCTTGATCTATCACTATTGCCGCTCCCTCGAAACCCAAAAACAATGACCCATCACCATCCCATATTAATTCGGGTTGACCATAAATCTTTGTTCCATTCTTAAGTCACGAGATCCCTTAAGATTTAGCACCATGTTCATAAACACTAGACACCATTTAGGAAAGATAACTTTTCCCCAAGACCTTTCTTCGACCCGTCTCCATCTCCATTTCTGCCATCCCCTAGACCTAGAAAACCGATCTTAGTCACGGGCCTAGAAAGACTCATAGGTCAAACCTGAGGTGGACTCAATTGAAGTAGATATATCACCCATATAGTAAGATCACTCCCCCAAAATCCAAAAGGACCCCTGGAACTACTCACAGAAATCGGTTATTTAATTCAACTCTCCAAGTGGACATCGAATCACCATCTCAATAAAACACTTGGGTAACCACTCAAGAAAGGAATAAGAGTTGGAGAGGTGGAGATTCGATTTGGAGTAGCTGGGTGCTCGGATTTCTTGGAGTTCATTCGGATCCTTCAACCCACAAATCAAAGTAAGAACTAAATTATACCCAGACTCATATTCATTTATTTTATATAACTTTTTTTTACTTAATCTTAAGCAATATTGTTGAGTTTAAGTTGACTTAGAAATAAGTAGTCGAATAAGGTTTTGTTATAAAATGGGTCGATATGGGTTTTGACTTTTAAAGGTCAAATTCCTAATAATATGGGTAATATGATAGTATTCTTGAAATGTTAGTGAGTAAATTGTCGAACGTAGTTAGGGCTGTCAAACACCCCTCGTAGCAGCAGTGGAATGCCGAATGGTTTTTGATGAGGCGAAAAGTGTACCGCTTTTAGGGGGTCATTTAAGCCTTAAATCGTATTTATTTGATCAAATATTGCCCTAAATCGTTCCTTTTGTCATTTTAGGTACTTTTGAGGAGAAATCTGGAAAAGGAGGCATTTTGGACGTTTTTGGAGCATAAAAGTGAAGAAAACGACAAAGTCTCAAAAATCGGCTAAAAGTTACTCTTGACGGCGTCACAATTTACTCTGGACGGCGTCATGCTTTGGCAAGAAAAGTTGGACGTGAAATTTACTCATGATAAGCCAGTGAAAATAGCATGTGAATTCTGACGGCGTCACGCTTTAACTTGATCAAGGGCGTCACGGCTTAAATCATAAGGGGACGGCGTCACGTTCACGAGCTGACGGCGTCAAGCCTTGATAAGCCAGAATGGATTTTTGAAGAGCTAAAGAGGGACGGCGTCAAGAAGGTCATCCGGGAACCCTAGAAGTGGCGAGGTGACGGCGTCACACTCCATAAGGTGACGCCGTCAGATCCAAAAATCTATATATAGTTTTCTAATCTTTTGTCATTGAAGAGAGCTTAGTGTGTGGAATTTTGGGATAAAACCCTAGGACGAATTCAGCTACTTTTTCAGGGCTTTTTGCCTTGAGATCTTCCATGTTTCATTGAAAGATAAGTTATCAAGTAATCATTCAATATGTCTATGTGTTGTTTGATTCTATCTTATTCTTGTCTTTTGTTTAACATGTTAGGCTAAATTTATCTTGTGTTTGCTTAGATCTAATGAAACTTAGCTATTGATTATTGGTTGTTAGTGTGTTATTAGTTGTATTGGATGATTGTTTATCTATGTTAGGCTTAAGAAAACTGGCTAACTTCCTATTCGGTAACTTGCTTGAACGTCTTAAGAAACATGAACCAAACGCGTACTAAAGGTTTTTATGGTTGTATTTAATGCACAAGCGAATTCTAGTGATCCCATGTTAGGAGCTTCCTAGCCGGCTCGACATAGGAGTGAAGTAGGAGCTTGTAGAGTTGGGGAAGTAAGTACGCCACCCCACGAATGGTATTAAGGAATACACCCGTCATCCACGCGACTAATACACACTAATTAACCGGTAAAAGATAGTTAGGGAGTAAGGAAATCTAAGTAAACACATTTCTCTACACATAAGTTTCTCACCACATTTCATTTTTGTTATTTTATTTTATTTGCATTCGTAGTAATTTGGGTTAGTTGACTAGCAACTAATTCCGCCCACTCCTTCAAAACCGAGATTTTATTTGCTTTCATAAAATTATAAAAACATAAAAAAAGAATCTTCCTCAACCCTTAGACCTAATTAGAGTAGCCTTTCATTCCTAACGAACACTATTCCCTATGGAGAACGATCAATCCCCCGTACTTACCACTACACTATACTACATCGGTCAGGTACACTGCCTGGTGGGGTTGTAAGCCTCTTGAGATCCCTCGAGAGGTAAAACCTGTTGTAAGGTTACAAAACCACGCAATCAAGTTTTTGGCGCCACTGCCGGGGAATAGTTATTGTTTAGGTTGAATTTTTATTTCTATTAGGTCTACTCACTAGATTCCTTTCTAGTGAGATTTTTATTTTATTTTATTTTTCTAGGTTTTCTTTAGTCTATCTTTTTCTTTGTGTGTTTGTTCGTAATTTCCATTGACTCTTCCGTTCACCATTATGGAGTACGCGAATCCACCATACCACCAACCACAAAGGCCATTCTACCCTATTGACATCTCGAATTTCAAACAATATCGAGATGAACCCATATATGATGCATGGACTCGTTTTAGAAATTTACTCCGAAAATTCCCTCATCATAGTTTCGCTTTAGCATCCCTAACCCGAACCTTTTACTATCGTGTTGGCCAATATGACCAAATGCGCATTGAGGATTTTGCCAATGGGGACTTTAGGGAATTAAGTGCTGAAGAAGCATGGGATGCCATAGAAGATTGCGCCCAATATTATTATAAGGTAGACAACCCAACAAACGTTAGTACAAGTCAATTGAATATAAAATCCCTAGATCATGAAACAAGTTTGTTTGGGGATGAATACATTGGTGTTGAGATACCTAAGTGGTTGTCATGTAATACCATAATACAGGGTGAACACTTAGGTTATCTTGATGTGATGGAGGATCTAGCCGAGCATGATCACATTGATAAAAAAGACCTAGGTTTTATGATCGATGACGATGAATCTCAAGAAACACATGATGAATCTTTTGGGCAATTTGAATATAGCAGTCAGAATATTCAGGATGATCCTTATGATTCGGACATTGAAGTTGAGATGCCTAGAGAAGCACTTGAGATACTTGGTAAAATGTTAGGGTTAGATCCTACTAAAACACATGATGAGGATATAGGTGATCTTGACATAAGGAATGATGAGGTAAGTAACATAAGCCCACCAAGTGCCCCACAATTCCTACCATCATTTGAGGCACACACACCGCCCGTGACTTACCCGGAAGAAGTGGAAGAGACTATAGGAACCCCAATAGAGGTAGAACCCTTGGACCAAACACAACTAGAGGATATAGGTTTGAATGCTTATAGTGATCACAACCTTACTCTTAGTTCTAGGGGATTTCCTATTTTTGATGAACCGGAGCCTCAACCAAAACCGTTACCTAATCTTCCATCCTTAGATGTGAATTTAGGAATTGAAAAAGGTCCCGATCCACCCATCAAACCATGTATTCTGGGCAATGTTAAGATTAAGGTAGTAGACTCTAAGCCTTGTAGAGAGAAAGCTGACATAGGAGTGAACCATAACCTTTCATACTTACATCACCCATTTATGATTGATCACAAGAAACATTATGGGTTTAAACCGGGTTTATTAGGTCAAGATGGATTCCCAACTAGGAATCTCTCGAAGTTGATAGAAGATGATCCCTTTTTAGGAGAAAACTTTAATTCACCCATTGACCAAAGTGAACTAGGTAAGGTTATGATAAAAGGAGCACACCCCTTTGAGTATATAATTCATCCGTCACTCTTTCCTCACGTGGCATACTTCCACCCAGATGGTGTGTATCGCTACTATCACCCGCACTTAATCCTAAGTGTAGAAAAAACCTCTCCTTTATCCGTTAAATAAGGGTAGAGTCAGGCTCGTGACTCGAACAAAAACAAGCGCTCTTGGGAGGCAGCCCATGCTTTATTTGCTTTGTGTGTTTATTTATTTGTTTGTTTGATTTTATATGCTTCCGTATGTATGTTTAATTTTTATTATTATTGATTCATGTTCAAAACTAAAATTGTGAAAATGCTTTATTTTGTTTTTAACTTCGTCTTAACTACATATAAAGGTATTTTGCAAAAGATAAGTGTAAGGGAAAGTCAAATCGGTTTATTAGAACAAATGAACATGAATCATAATAATATTAAATTAACATACATATTAGTATTTGTTTGAGTCAAATGCTTGTATCGAGTCATAATGATATTTTGCAGGATTTCCAGGAAATGAGGTATAGGTTTTTCCAGAAATTTTTCGGAAACTTAACATGAGAATTCTGTCAGATCATTTCTGACGGCGTCAGGAATTACAACCTGACGGCGTCAGGTTTTAATTTTCTGAAATTTTTGAAAGTTTTGTTTTTAAAAAAAGTTTTTATTAAATCTCCAACTTATAATCTCCAGGAATCTGCAAAATTATCATTCCACAAGCATTATATCCTTATATATAGATTTTTCCCGCCGATGTTATGCAGGTTTTCGTGTTTGTTTTCTCAGGTTTAACAGGTTATTTTGGACAAGGAAATGTATGTGGAATCAAGCTTTTGGCGATGCATTAGTCATGGAGCTTCAACATTACCTTGGAAGAAGATCTAACCGTGTTACTTCATTATCCACCGAGCGAATCAGGGGAGTATTTGATTTCATTCTTTTACTTTATGCTTTTACATCTTGTTATTTGAACATTGGGGACAATGTTCATCTTAAGTGTAAGGGGGGGGGGGGTAAAAGTACGATTAGAGAATGCTATTACTCTTGATTTTTGTTTGTTTAATGGTAGATGTGTAATAAAACTGAGAGAAATACTTGTTAGGGCAATTTTAGTGCCAAATTTAAAATTTTTTACAACATATAGGAGTGAAACTTTAGTTCTAATAAGCGTCTCACGGATAGGAGTTATATGACTAGCACAAAAAACCGTACCACTAAAAAATTTTCCACCCCCAAATATGTGAGGTTCGCCCCTAGAATTGGTAGGAAAAGCATTTATGCTATGATGTGTGTACCGGTAGCACTTAGATTCTAGAACTTGCGTTAGGACCATTCCGAGGCCACAAGTGAGACTACATTCGTGTAGTTAGATTTACTACATGATAAGAGGCATTAGGATTAACCCATTGTTTTACACCTGTGTTTTTGTTATAATTACGTTGGCTACATTGGTCAAGTGATTCTCCCACACCCTTTGCGTTGTACTCATTTTTAGTACACGATACCCCTAGTACACCCCTCAGAGCCTATCTTTTCGTTTCGACCTTTAAGCATTTTACTTAAAGGAAGAATTTGTTACACCCCACTTAAATGTACACCCAAATCGCCTTAGCCTACCTTGTATGCACTCATCTTTAGTGCATTATTGTGACAACATTTGTTTAAACCCTTAGTTAATTATCTAATTGATTACATGGTTGCTAAGTCGAGTCATATCCTTGTACATATTGTTTTGGGACGATTGGGACTCATGGGTAAAGTACTAGTGTAATGGAGTAATGGGGAAGAACATCATTTATTACCCCCATATGTGCTAAATATTTTAAAAGTACTCCAAGTTTTTCGATTATCTTAATTCGAGTCATTAGAATAGTTATTTGTAAAGTTATGTAAAAGTTCAAGTGTAAGGGGGATGCAATGCCCCTTTGATGTATTATTTTGGATGGTAGGGCAAAAGTGTATGTCAAAAAAAAAAAAAAAAAAAAAAAAAAAAAAAAAAAAAAAAAAATCGAAAAAATCAAGAAAAATACAAAAAAAAATGAGAAAAAGAAAAATAGAAAAAAACATACGGACTACCATCCCATTTCATTTTATGTTTATTTTATATTTTTGTTATTTTGTTATTTTGTTTCTAGCTTAAGATCGAGTCTAGTCTTGGCTTAGCAACATTGTATAGTACATGTAATTGATCAAGATTTTTAACTCGCCACCAGTAAAATATCCTTTATCCAACAAAACCGTGTTTTCCTTTTCCCTACACCTTACGTTATAACCCATTTAAAAGCCCTCTTTGATAGTTTATCTTAGGTGCTTACGCCTAGTGGAGGAGGTTTTCGATCCTTTCCCAAGCCTATGGTAATCTATTTGCTATGACAGGTAGTGAGAGATATTTTCCGTTTTCATTTATGAGATTTATTTTGATGACACTTGAGAGATGTGAGTATCTAAACACTACTTGTGAGGTGCTAGTATGTAATCTCCGTGCTTATTATGATTGAAGTGGAACGATTATTTGTTGTAATTACTTTTATGTTAGCATTAAATGACCCCTAGCTTGTATTTTGATTAGAATAAAAGCGCATTTGCTTGAGGACAAGCAAATCTCAAGTGTAAGGGTATTTGATGAGGCGAAAAGTGTACCGCTTTTAGGGGGTCATTTAAGCCTTAAATCGTATTTATTTGATCAAATATTGCCCTAAATCGTTCCTTTTGTCATTTTAGGTACTTTTGAGGAGAAATCTGGAAAAGGAGGCATTTTGGACGTTTTTGGAGCATAAAAGTGAAGAAAACGACAAAGTCTCAAAAATCGGCTAAAAGTTACTCTTGACGGCGTCACAATTTACTCTGGACGGCGTCATGCTTTGGCAAGAAAAGTTGGACGTGAAATTTACTCATGATAAGCCAGTGAAAATAGCATGTGAATTCTGACGGCGTCACGCTTTAACTTGATCAAGGGCGTCACGGCTTAAATCATAAGGGGACGGCGTCACGTTCACGAGCTGACGGCGTCAAGCCTTGATAAGCCAGAATGGATTTTTGAAGAGCTAAAGAGGGACGGCGTCAAGAAGGTCATCCGGGAACCCTAGAAGCGGCGAGGTGACGGCGTCACACTCCATAAGGTGACGCCGTCAGATCCAAAAATCTATATATAGTTTTCTAATCTTTTGTCATTGAAGAGAGCTTAGTGTGTGGAATTTTGGGATAAAACCCTAGGACGAATTCAGCTACTTTTTCAGGGCTTTTTGCCTTGAGATCTTCCATGTTTCATTGAAAGATAAGTTATCAAGTAATCATTCAATATGTCTATGTGTTGTTTGATTCTATCTTATTCTTGTCTTTTGTTTAACATGTTAGGCTAAATTTATCTTGTGTTTGCTTAGATCTAATGAAACTTAGCTATTGATTATTGGTTGTTAGTGTGTTATTAGTTGTATTGGATGATTGTTTATCTATGTTAGGCTTAAGAAAACTGGCTAACTTCCTATTCGGTAACTTGCTTGAACGTCTTAAAAAACATGAACCAAACGCGTACTAAAGGTTTTTATGGTTGTATTTAATGCACAAGCGAATTCTAGTGATCCCATGTTAGGAGCTTCCTAGCCGGCTCGACATAGGAGTGAAGTAGGAGCTTGTAGAGTTGGGGAAGTAAGTACGCCACCCCACGAATGGTATTAAGGAATACACCCGTCATCCACGAGACTAATACACACTAATTAACCGGTAAAAGATAGTTAGGGAGTAAGGAAATCTAAGTAAACACATTTCTCTACACATAAGTTTCTCACCACATTTCATTTTTGTTATTTTATTTTATTTGCATTCGTAGTAATTTGGGTTAGTTGACTAGCAACTAATTCCGCCCACTCCTTCAAAACCGAGATTTTATTTGCTTTCATAAAATTATAAAAACATAAAAAAAGAATCTTCCTCAACCCTTAGACCTAATTAGAGTAGCCTTTCATTCCTAACGAACACTATTCCCTGTGGAGAACGATCAATCCCCCATACTTACCACTACACTATACTACATCGGTCAGGTACACTGCCTGGTGGGGTTGTAAGCCTCTTGAGATCCCTCGAGAGGTAAAACCTGTTGTAAGGTTACAAAACCACGCAATCAGTTTTGAGTACTAAACTAGATTAGAAAAGTTGTAATATGAAGTTGAGCTTTTGGGTATTAGACTAAAATAGAATAGGCACAAGTGAAATGGTGTTGTTGTAATGAGGACCCATTCGAACCATTAGTAACACAACTATGGCAGTGAAAAGTTAGTAAAATTGTAAATGAGTAGTAGAGTGGGGTGTTGAGTCATACTAGCAAAACCAAGAGCGACCTTATGATGGCCCCGAACGAGCCACAACGCTCGTGTTGTCAACCATCTAGACACACCGACGTCTTGAGCTCGAATGATTCTCGAGTGTCGCTTAACAAGTGAGACCCTAGGTTCGACCTTGGCAACACTTTCGACCCTTAGCAAAAGTCTCAATTGAGACAGCCAATTACTTAACTTGGCACAAAAAGGTGTTCCATTTCAAAAGAAATACCAGACGAACCACAGGCCCAAACACACAAGCCTTGTTGGGCCACACAAAAACCCATCCTAGTTAGTGAAACACTTGGACTATTTTTCCTTTCATAGTAGGCTTTGGCAAGCCCATTTAGGAGCCCTCGATCTGTTAGAAAACCCATAAACCACAGCCCAAAATAATAATTTGGACGTTTAAAATTGTTAAGTGATTAACGAGACTAAATGGGAAATGTGAAAACCATTTCGGATAAAAACTAACGACACGACTTATTATGACAACTATTGATTGATAAAAAGTAATAACTCAACTTTACATGTCGTATATTGATTATTGAAGCTATGACAAAAACGACTAAGCGAAATAATAAAAACCATTATACGTCACAATATTTACGCGACGAAATAAATAGTTAGCACGTGTAACTATAACATAATTGTTTTGAAAGTTTATAAACTATTTTACGTTCATCAAATCTTAAATCAAAAATGCGAACTAAATCATGCCATACTAATCTAGGTCACGCGTTGAAGTTACTACACACCATTTGATTCCATTGCATCACAGATTTCTACTACTACCAAGGTGAGTTCATAGTCCCACTTTTTACTATGTTTTCAAATCCCGTGGGGAGATACATGCTACTACTTTTTATGATCACAATTGCTTGAAAATTTTATCTAAATGTGTTATTGCCTAAGTACAACTATTATTATATCGATTACTGTCGATACTATCAACTACTGTTGATACGATTATTATATCGATTACTGTCGATACTATCAATTACTGTTGATGCTACTGTTATATCAATTTATGTCAATACTACTAATTACTGTTGGTACACTGTTAACACTGTGGTTTCATTAGCTTAGTGCAATAATAACTACTTTCGATTTATGGGTGTAACAACGGAACCCATTACCTCTTAAACTTGAAATCTTGTGATCAATTATTTTACTATTAAACACTATGGATTCACTCAACCTTTGTGTTGACATTTTAAGCATGTTTATCTCAGGTAATTAAAGAAATCTCAAGCACGGAGTTGGCACGGGCATGGAGAAAAGACTCACCTTTGTTCCAAATAACTATATCATTCTTTTCAAACTCATCATCACTTTTGCGAACTACTACCCCTTTTGATAACAAACATGTAATCTCTGAATATTGAGTTTTCATTGAATGATATAAAATTCCCCTTTTTATCAAAAATCTATACTTATGACTGTGATCTAGTTGGTAATACCCCGTTTAAGTCTTCCGCTGCTTCATTACGATTTTTGGAGTGTTACAGATTGGCATCAGAGCCAGGGTTATAGAGAACCAAATGCTTTTTCAAAAACATTGGACTATAACCGTGATTTCTAAAAGGACCATTTTAAACCTTACCACCCTATGCCCTCCGTGCCAACACTTTGCTACACTTTTGCATTGAGATTTGCTTGGCAGATTATGCATGACAAACGAATTTTTATCACTATAGAAAATAGCATCGAGATTTGCTTGGCAGATTATGCATAACGAATTAGTTTTATCACCTACGAATGTTATTATGGCTAATGCATATGTATATTATGAATGACTTACACTTATATTATTTGGGATATTACAGTACCATATCTCCTTCATCTCACCCCATCATCATCGCTAAGAACCTCGATATCGAGGATGCCTACTCATCCACCAATGATCCAGCACCTCCCTCACCACACCCCGCTATACCTACATCATCCACACCATTTATTAGACCCGCCATACTTATCAGGCCCGGGAGGGATGTTCCACCCCATTACATTTTC
Organism: Artemisia tridentata subsp. tridentata; assembly: GCA_021014915.2. Classification (NCBI taxonomy): domain Eukaryota; kingdom Viridiplantae; phylum Streptophyta; class Magnoliopsida; order Asterales; family Asteraceae; genus Artemisia; species Artemisia tridentata. The sequence goes on from CP139504.1 coordinate 104,830,741, forward strand.
CGATATTACCCCAATGGACCCAAGATGGTACACTCCAGGAGTCGCCTAGTACGCCCACTCATACCACTACCACCATCATGGACCCCTGGCATGTTTACCTATGAAGATTTGGATACCTCACTATGGATAGTGCCACGACCACTACTTCATACCACCACCGAAGATCCACCCAGAAGAGCACCACGTAGTTCTTAGACTACACTATTATCATAAGTAGCTTTTATCCTAGCCACGGGATGTGTGGCCAAATTAGTGACGCTTGTAGTACCTCTTTGTTGTATAACAAATGTGAGACAAGTTATCATTTGGACATGTGGTTCGGCTATGCTATGTATTGATATCGGTCTATAAGAGCCGAGATTTTCCATCATATATGTAGTGATTGTATCTACTCTTATAATGATATCATGGCAGTAGTGCTTTATTCCGACTTTATCATGTTTAAGCGAACCTTGTCATATTACCTAGAATTTGTGTACAATCTCATATCAACTAGATGTGCCAACAGTCGCCCTTTGCACTCCATATTTTACAAACTATTATTATGCCATTTTACAAACTATTACCATGTAAAAGACAAATTTGATATCCTACCACTATCAACCAAAACAGTTCACTAACACCTCTTTATTATCTTACACTGTGAACAAATGAACTTTTCATCCTCTTAAGAAATTTCCAGACTTGCTATCAACTTACGAATTGTTTTGTTAGTTTCATATAAACCATTTTGTAAACACCCTACAGACCATTTTGCTACTATCTGGTGAAATCATTTACTATCACTTTATAAAACATTTCGCTAAAACTTTATTGGTTATCACTATCCCATTAGTCATTTCGTTACTCTACTTTACCACCCAATAAACCACCACTTTACTTCCATTTTTTTTTCCGACTATTTGACTACCTTACTACCCTCTTATAAAATAATAAACGGTGTCACTATCGACATACAAGCTATTTTACGAATCATCCCACAGACTATTTGATATAAACACAATAAACAAAATTTGCTACCCTACTACAAATCTATAAACCAACAAATGTTTATACTGACACCCTGCAGACTATGTCGCAAACACCTTACAAGTTTTTATTATTAACTCATAAATTATTTTGCCCCTCTGAGCACCACATTAACCGCTGATAAAACAACAAACTATACCACAATGCATCACAAACCAATTTTTCGTTACCCGATTCGACATGATTCTTTCCATTACTCCCACACTCACTTATCCACTTACCACCGTCAGGGAGAGCCGTCATGCCTCAAAATAACGAGATGTTGGAGGGAGTGCCCAATACATTCGAGGTTGACCAGAGTTCCAGGAGAACTCAAATGGAGACAGAGGATGACATGGTGTGGAGAGATATACCATGTATAGACGATCGCATTGCCACCATGGAGACTTGGGACTATATGCCTCATTTATCATTCGAGTCTTCGGACACTCCATACCCTGGGACACCACTAGAGGACACAGAGACGAACGTTGTTGCTCAGATGCAGAACCAGTTGGATTCGCTGACTAGAAGAGTAGAGCTTCACTCCGAGCACCTCGATGAGCTACCAGCTGATCAGTTTGAGTCGTACGACCAAGACCTCCGTATATTGTTCAGGAGGATGAACATCAGAAGACAAGAGATCTCTGATGTGAGTTTCAGAGTTGATGCCGTTGAGCATGCGCGGACGGTAGCCCAGGAGACAGTCCAGGGATTACAGTGTAGGGTAGGAGATGTTGAGAGAGCCCTACGAGCAGCCAGGGATACTGAGAGAACCCAGAGTCAGAGGATTACCGCTTTAGAAGCTATGCTGACAGCACAGTTGAGTATAAACCAGGATTTCCAAAGGCGTTTTATAGAGATGGATGACTTGGCTGAGATAGTTAGAGGTTTACAGCACGGACCTGGAGATGCACCCGGCACTTCATAGATTAGCCACGTATTGTTGTAGTAGTGACATCTTAACTTGCCCAGCGTGGCATTAATAATTTTGTATTGTTCTTTTGGAAACAATGTATCAAATTATTAAAACTCATGGTTAGTTATGATTACTATGTACCAATATTGATCTATGTTATGGTTGCTTTCTTCATTTATGTGTTGTGATTTTCTTTTATACGTCACCATATTATTCCATGTGTGTTGTGATTGTATTCAGACATGTCATGATGATTAATTATGATGATTTTGTCTATAAGGATGTTGTATGTTACTATTATGAGGACAATTATGACACCTCACTTGATTATATTAACCGTGAAACCTAAATATATGTTCTTGTGTCATTATTAGAACATGGCTACCCGCAACAGAACTACAGAAGCAGTCGCCGGATCGATCATGACTCCGGAGGAGATCCACCGATTGATCACGGAAAGCGTGACCGCTGCATTAATAGCTCAAGCTGCAGCCACGACTCCTACCGGCAGTGCAACAAGGCCTACTGCCGAGAGCGAGCCAGTTGCAACTCGCAAATGCACCTACAAAGAATTCATGAGTTGTAAACCACCAACCTTCAAGGGTACCGAAGGAGTAACGGAGTTAGCTCGATGGTTTGAGCGCTCAGAAACTGTTTTCACAAGAAGTGGTTGTGCAGAAAACAGTAAGGTCACCTTTGCTACTGGCACACTAGAGGATGACGCTCTATCATGGTGGAACTCCACTGCTCAGAAAATGGGTACTGAAAGAGCTTACCAGCTCCCTTGGGCCGAGTTTAAGCAGAAGATGTTGAAGAAGTATTGCTCACGCACCGAAATCCGAAAGCTAGAAGATGAGTTTGATCGCTTGGTAGTAAAAGGGTATGACATCCGGACCTATGACAGAAGGTTCCAAGAACTATCTCTACTATGCCCGACTAAGGTGCCAGATTTCGAGAAAACCTTAGAGAGGTATGTTGAGGGATTGCCCGAAAGCATAGAAGGGATCGTTACTGTATCCAAACCACAAACGCTGGAAGAAGCCATGGAGACTGCTCAGAAATTACTGGAGAGGGAAATTAAGCGTAAGCAGGCTCAGGGAGGCAACGATCACAAAAGAAAATTTGATGATCGTAGAGGCAATCACAACAATAGCTCGCATCACAACAACCACACTCATCACAACAACAACAACCACCACCACCAACAAAACAGAGAGCAAAAAGTCGCAAGGGCTTATATGGCTGCACCAACAGAAGGCAGAGTTTATGCTGGGAACCACCCACTATGTGATCAGTGCAATTGGCATCACTCAGAGCCTTGCACTGTTAAGTGTGGAAGCTGCCACAGAGTAGGCCATCAGACCAAGAATTGCAAGGATAGAGGCCCCGTTGCTGGGAACGACTTACAGCGAGTAGTGACTTGTTTTGGCTGTGGGGAGCGTGGACACTACAGGAACGAATGCCCTCAGAACCGTGGGCAAAAGGTCGAAGGTGCTCGCGGGAGAGCATATATGTTGGAGGGAAGAGAAGCTCACCAGGACCTCAACAACGCGACGGACTGATGAAGTTTAGAATTTAGCAGTCCTATTCCCTTATGTATTATGTTGTACTAAGTCTACGACATCCCTAGTATCCGGATTTTTAAGACTACTTTCTGTTCTAAAAACAACTTGCTGTGATAATTCCCCATCTATTGTACTTTCTATTCCTTTCTGATTTCCATATTATCAACAAATTTGTTATCACTCATAACATCTTTCCTTAAATTGCCATTTTGTAAACGGCATGGGTTGAATCTATTTAAACACTGAGAATTATAACGACTAAACCGAACATCACATCATTGTTCCTAAATTATACATAGCCTAGCTACCTATGTCTAATTCAGGAGGGATCATGTTATGCTGGGAGCAGTTATTTATAAATCCTAAAACAAACTGATTCACCATCTACAAAAGCTGAAGATTAGCAACTTTCTCTACATTCACCAAGTTCTCGACCGGAACCCTCATTGTTAAAATTTGTTATTAACAAACTCCCTTGTCTAACGGGTAGGTTACCCCCACAGATTTTTTTTTGATATTCATGAAACCTTAGTCGTACCTTTGAAAGAAATTCGACTTGACGATAAGCTAAATCCTGTCGAAGAACCAATGGAGATTTTGGATAGAGATGTCAAACAATTAAAACAAAGCCGTATTCCTATTGTCAAGGTTAGATGGAATTCTAAGAGAGGACCAGAGTATACCTGGGAACGCGAAGACCAAATTTGTGCTAAATACCCTCACCTATTCAATAAGACAAATCCCAACCACTACCACATCTTAGGATTCGGGACGAATCTTGTCTAACGGGTAGGTACTGTAATAACCGAAAATTTCGAATTATTAATTTTCTGTAAACCCAAAGCAATTGGTTATGAATTTTGATCAAGTTATTTTATTCACATTTGCATTCGAAATATTGCTATATATGTATTTTTCTTTTCTGAGAAATAACTAGTGAGATTTGCAAAACAAACCCTGTGACAAACTCACGCACCATTTTCACTGGAACTGCACATGTACCGACACCGTGATAGTATGGCATGAATAAATAAATCAAACGAAGAACGTACAGCACGAACCATAAAAATAATTACGAACTCAGAAGTAAACTCAAATAATAAATGACGACTCTAAAGATATGAACTCTCGAGTTAGAGATACTTAAACAGAGACAAAACTAACACGGTCTAGTGAGACCCGGGTACTTAAATTATTCACCCTACCTTAAAAATACTTATAAACATTTACAACACTACTACATTAAAATTTACATACTACCCTAAATAAATAAATCCTTTGCTTTTTCTTTTTTTTCCTCTTGATATCTACGAACACCCCCACCCCCACATATTATTTCGATTCTACTCCTTCTTCTCTTGGATCCGGTCAACGCCCCATCTCTCCATAATATAACTTTATTACTGATGCTATCTTGTCGACCCCCATTCCCAACTAAAAACACCATCACCTTTTCAATTCCACCTTCTACCTTAGCCTATTTTCGGCAAAACCGCCATTCCCAAGACACCACCTTCCCTTGATCTATCACTATTGCCGCTCCCTCGAAACCCAGAAACAACGACCCATCACCATCCCATATTAATTCGGGTTGACCATAAATCTTTGTTCCATTCTTAAGTTACGAGATCCCTTAAGATTTAGCACCATGTTCATAAACACTAGACACCATTTAGGAAAGATAACTTTTCCCCAAGACCTTTCTTCGACCCGTCTCCATCTCCATTTCTGCCATCCCCTAGACCTAGAAAACCGATCTTAGTCACGGGCCTAGAAAGACTCATAGGTCAAACCTGAGGTGGACTCAATTGAAGTAGATATATCACCCATATAGTAAGATCACTCCCCCAAAATCCAAAAGGACCCCTGGAACTACTCACAGAAATCGGCTATTTAATTCAACTCTCCAAGTGGACATCAAATCACCATCTCAATAAAACACTTGGGTAACCACTCAAGAAAGGAATAAGAGTTGGAGAGGTGGAGATTCGATTTGGAGTAGCTGGGTGCTCAGATTTCTTGGAGTTCATTCGGATCCTTCAACCCACAAATCAAAGTAAGAACTAAATTATACCCAGACTCATATTCATTTATTTTATATATCTTTTTTTTACTTAATCTTAAGCAATATTGTTGAGTTTAAGTTGACTTAGAAATAAGTAGTCGAATAAGGTTTTGTTATAAAATGGGTCGATATGGGTTTTGACTTTTAAAGGTCAAATTCCTAATAATATGGGTAATATGATAGTATTCTTGAAATGTTAGTGAGTAAATTGTCGAACGTAGTTAGGGCTGTCAAACACCCCTCGTAGCAGCAGTGGAATGCCGAATGGTTTTGAGTACTAAACTAGATTAGAAAAGTTGTAATATGAAGTTGAGCTTTTGGGTATTAGACTAAAATAGAATAGGCACAAGTGAAATGGTGTTGTTGTAATGAGGACCCATTCGAACCATTAGTAACACAACTATGGCAGTGAAAAGTTAGTAAAATTGTAAATGAGTAGTAGAGTGAGGTGTTGAGTCATACTAGCAAAACCAAGAGCGACCTTATGATGGCCCCGAACGAGCCACAACGCTCGTGTTGTCAACCACCTAGACACACCGACGTCTTGAGCTCGAATGATTCTCGAGTGTCGCTTAACGAGTGAGACCCTAGGTTCGACCTTGGTAACACTTTCGACCCTTAGCAAAAGTCTCAATTGAGACAGCCAATCACTTAACTTAGCACAAAAAGGTGTTCCATTTCAAAAGAAATACCAGACGAACCACAGGCCCAAACACACAAGCCTTGTTGGGCCACACAAAAACCCATCCTAGTTAGTGAAACACTTGGACTATTTTTCCTTTCACAGTAGGCTTTGGCAAGCCCATTTAGGAGCCCTCGATCTGTTAGAAAACCCATAAACCACAGCCCAAAATAATAATTTGGACGTTTAAAAGTGTTAAGTGATTAACGAGACTAAATGGGAAATGTGAGAACCATTTCGGATAAAAACTAACGACACGACTTATTATGACAACTATTGATCGATAAAAAGTAATAACTCAACTTTACATGTCGTATATTGATTATTGAAGCTATGACAAAAACGACTAAGCGAAATAATAAAAACCATTATACGTCACAATATTTACGCGACGAAATAAATAGTTAGCACGTGTAACTATAACATAATTGTTTTGAAAGTTTATAAACTATTTTACGTTCATCAAATCTTAAATCAAAAATGCAGACTAAATCATGCCATACTAATCTAGGTCACGCGTTGAAGTTACTACACACCATTTGATTCCATTGCATCACAGATTTCTACTACTACCAAGGTGAGTTCATAGTCCCACTTTTTACTATGTTTTCAAATCCCGTGGGGAGATACATGCTACTACTTTTTATGATCACAATTGCTTGAAAATTTTATCTAAATGTGTTATTGCCTAAGTACAACTATTATTATATCGATTACTGTCGATACTATCAACTACTGTTGATACGATTATTATATCGATTACTGTCGATACTATCAATTACTGTTGATGCTACTGTTATATCAATTTATGTCAATACTACTAATTACTGTTGGTACACTGTTAACACTGTGATTTCATTAGCTTAGTGCAATAATAACTACTTTCGATTTATGGGTGTAACAACGGAACCCATTACCTCTTAAACTTGAAATCTTGTGATCAATTATTTTACTATTAAACACTATGGATTCACTCAACCTTTGTGTTGACATTTTAAGCATGTTTATCTCAGGTAATTAAAGAAATCTCAAGCACGGAGTTGGCACGGGCATGGAGAAAAGACCCACCTTTGTTCCAAATAACTATATCATTCTTTTCAAACTCATCATCACTTTTGCGAACTACTACCCTTTTGATAACAAACATGTAATCTCTGAATATTGAGTTTTCATTTAATGATATAAAATTCCCCTTTTTATCAAAAATCTATACTTATGACTGTGATCTAGTTGGTAATACCCCGTTTAAGTCTTCCGCTGCTTCATTACGATTTTCGAGGTGTTGAGCACAAGAAGCGAGAGCATGTGGTAAATTAATTTTAGATAGTTTAGCTAAAGAGTACAAAGCATGACAGGATTTATAGATCTAGGATGATCTATGAGAGAATTCCTAATATTGCAGAAGTTAGTGGAAGGATGTCAAGATCATTAAACGCAACGTACATTGCTAAAGGGAGCAAGATAGTTTGGTACGATAGGACGTGTTGATCTTGAGTCCTACTGGACAAATTAAGAAGCTGAATGACTTAAAAGATTTGAAATGTGGGATCTCAAATCAGGAAACAAGCAACTACATCGCGGTTTCAAAGGGGCTTGTACTGAAGTTCTCAGGGACTTAGGACAATTATTAACAAAGAGTCATAGTTCTAATTTGTGGAATAAATTCCATTCTATTTGTGAATAGAATGAAGTGCATTGTTGAACACTAAGCTGAGTGAGTCGCGATGCAACTAAGTTTATCATCAAGTAGACTAAATCGATGAGACCAAAACTCTCTTAGGTTCATAAGCAGTAACACAATAATATTAAGATGATTGAAAAATGAGGCTCAGGGGTTCTTCCGAGAAGAATCGTCAGAAGATTTTAAGTGGTGATTGCTTACTCCCAAATACTTTCTGGTATGAGCTAAATTAATCATCGAGAATCGAAAGTAATGTCGTAGACTCGTGAAAATCGTATGAGACATTACTATGAGATTCTACTTTATGTATTTTGAATCCATGAATGAAAGACATTTCATTCTAAAGGTGTCCTTAGCTGGTTATCATGGAGGGAGATAACATAATGAAAGCAACTATTGTGAAATAAGAGACATTCGACGATCTATTGAATTCAACATGCATTTTCGGGGCAATTGTTGGACGTGACCGTGATCGAGAAGCGACCATATGGATCGAAGTTATTGACGTTCTCTGATCGTGCCAGACTATCCCAATGACTTGAGGATGTAGAACATTAGACTTTGCTTCTCAATAAGTTTTGGCTTAGTTTCTAATTACCGTGTGAAAACGTAACAATGTATACTAATGTTGGATTCAGTTAGAGGTAAGGAAAGATGACTTATTCGCCGAAATGGCAATTTGCAGCTCTAAGTTGAAATAAAATAAAGAGAATGATATTTTTTTCCTGGGCCCCTTGTGTGAAAATGATTTGTAAAAGCATGGCCATGCGATAAAGTGTTTGGGACACTTTGGGAGGACAAATCAATTATCATGATAACAAGAAAGGACGAAAGTATTACGATGTCTCACCCCCAAAATCTGAGTTTGCAGCGGAATGGAATTCCGGGGGTGTGATGTTCTCGGTCACAAAGTACAAGGCAATAAAGAACGACCTCTAAGTGAGTCATTTTAAAAACAAGCGTTTGATTTAAAGTAAAGTTTTACAAAACATAGTTATCAGAGTTCACCATCAAAATGTAAGATTTAAATACATAACCTAACGCTAAATAATGTAAGAAAATCTCCATCATGATATGCATCCAAAATGTGACTCGAAGTGCTTCCATACAAAAGGTGTATCAACATCACCTAGTTACCTGAGAATACACGCTAAAAGGGTCAACAAATAATGTTGGTGAGAGTCATAGGTTTAAATAAACAGTAAGGCGGACCACAAGATTTCAATAGCAAGAAAGTACAACAAATATAATGTCACAGCCAAAAATAATATATACAATGCCTAAGCTCATGACCCCGAAGCTCGACGTACTCGTATGCAATTAAGCACAATAATAACAATGCCCCAATAAGTGTTTGCCAGACACTCGGAAATAATCCAAATGATATGTGTCCGTTTACCCAGTTGGCGCGACCAACCCAGACGGGGTGTCAACCCAAATAGATCTATTCATAACATCCGCGCTTACAAGTAATTAACGGTTCATGATTCAAAAGGGGACTTTAATGGCAATGTGGTAACTTAGGCAAAGTAACAGTTTTAGTACTTGTGCCCGTATGTAAAAACAAGCAGTGTATTCCCACCCCGAGGGTTTAGAAATCATGTATAAATAATGTAAAATTCGGGGCTATGAAACTCACCTTAGCAAAGCAAATCTCGTTTGGTATTATGTAAACGGCAATATAGGTCCAATAACTCTAATCACGACCTAAATATACATATGTCTTAGGTTTTGAAAACAAGGTCAAGCATGCAAGTCTTACTATACATTATCACTTGTACATATCGTTGTAACATTTGTTGTCAAAATATACTTGCGTCGTTTTAATCCTTTATTAGAAATTACCACTTTTAGAAACATAACTTGTTTATTTCATAACCAAGTTTTAATCGTCGCGTTAATATGTTTCATAATTTTTTAACGCATCTAATATGTTTACACATGGTCCTACCATTTTTGTTTACTTCATTTTAACCAATATATACTCAAAATGGTCTAAAATCTATCCTTAAAAATTCCATTAGCTTTCTATTAGCCAAATAACATGCTGTCAAAATTTATATGTTGCCGCAAACATTCTTTTAGCCATATCTTTTCCGTCGTAACTCCGTTTCTTAAGTTTAACCTATCTACGCGAAGGTATTTAAGTGTACTCTAGGCTTTTCAAGGTCTCGGCTAGCCTAAACATCATTTACATCTCAGTTTTCTATTGCTAAAAATCTGGACAGAATGTCCTTTTTCAGAAATAGTCATTTTCGTCGTTTAACTTGAAAATAGCGTATCTTTTTCGTTATAGACCCGTTTTAAGTCATTCAAGCGACCACGTTTCCGTTATTAAGTCTATTTCCTATATTTCTAGCCTATTAATGTCCCTAAGCTACTGATTTTCCCAGTTCATGTAATGTTGGACAGATTGTATATTATAAGTGTCAAAAACTATTTTCTAACCTTCTAGTTGTTATAACAAATTAACCACAACTTCCAAATCTCATCCTAGATCCTCCATCAACTTTCTAACATAAAAATAGTGGTCTAAACATAAACCAAGCAACATCCAAAGTCCATTTATTAAATCATCAAGCATGACTAACTACACAAGTTCGTTACTCTACATAATTATAAGGTTTGTTACCACCATTTTTATGGATAGTTTCTCTAGTTAGTTTCCTTGTAACAACATATTGTTAAAAAAACATAACCTTTACTAAAGGATCATTATAAAAGTAACTTGTTATTAACATGTTCCAAGTGATAATGAGTAATGAAACTTGACAAGCACATAAAATGTAAAAACCATGAAGCATTAGTAAGTTTACTTACAAAGATGATTTGTGAAATGAGTGTTGTAAATCACTAGTTAACCACAAGACTTGTGCTCTAAAACCCTTATTAATAAGCCCTAATAACCTTGATCCTTGCCACAACAAACTTTCTCCTTCTTGCTCCTTGCTAAGTGTGTCGATTTGTATTTAGAGATGGATAGGGATTATTTTATTTTTTCTTAACTAAACTAGTACGTGGTGCAATATTTGAACTAAGATAACCTATTTATAGTGGAACTTGGTCAAGGGTGCAATAGGTAGTCAAAATCTTATCATTTGGTCAAGGGAGGGGGTGGCCGGTTAGGAGGCTGGGGGGGGGGGAGACATGGAGACATTTTGGTGGCTTAGCCACAAAAGTAGAAAAAGCTAACACACTTTGTGGCTAATATCATCATTATGTCAAATGTGTCTTACTAATTATGGACAAAGCAAGAGGGGGGGGCGGCCATGGGTTAAAATTGGAAGTATTTGTGTAGTTTTGATACAAAAATGTATATATTGTAGGTATTGGGTGTTAAAAATATGTATTGGTTGTTGTTTCGGTACTTAACGAAAGTTATACGTAATTAAACGTAAGTTGTAAAGAAATTACTTTGGGTGTCAGGAAATATTTTTGGAACTTTTGTAATAATTTTGGAAGAATAAAAATACGATAAAAATAATCGTTGAGAGAATCGGGTATGTCGGGTGTTAAATATTAAATAACAATTAATGTTTGTTGAATTTAAAACCATAAGTAACTAAAGAATAGAAATTTGTTTTATGGTTTAGAATTGTGAAATGGAGCAGGAGAAAGATACTGGAGCGTTGTGGACTAAATTTAACTTAAGTCTTAGTGGACTTAGAATTTATTCTAGGCTTTCACGTCGGTTCAAGTAAAAAGTCTTACGTAAATTGTTTTCAAATAAATGTCAAGAAAGTAAATTCGAGTTTGGTGAATAGTATTGACCTGAAATTTTGCGGGTTGTGATAGTCTACCACCCATAAAAATGAATCTCGTCCTCGAGATTCAGCCAGTGTTTTCATTGGAGTGTTGTCGGTGAAGAGATGTGGATATTTTCGACGGATCTGGTCTTCTCGTTCCCAAGTGAACTCGGGACCTCGTTGAGAATTCCAGCGAACTTTGACGATAGGAATTCTACTGTGCTTTAATCGCTTGACATCACGATCCATAATTTCTACTGGCTCTTCGATGAAATTAAGCTTGTCATCGAGCTAAATCTCTTCTAAAGGAATGACGAGGGATTCGTCGGATAAGCACTTCTTGAGATTAGAAACATGAAAGGTATTATGCACACTACTAAGCTCTGGTGGGAGTTCAAGTCTGTATGCCACCGGACCGATTCTTACTAGGATCTTAAATGGTCCAATATATCTAGGGTTCAGTTTCCCGCGTTTCCCAAATCGTATCACACCTTTCCAAGGCGATACCTTCAACATTACCATGTCTCCAACTTTGAATTCTAAGGGCTTACATATTACATCGACGTAACTTTTCTGGCGGTCTCTGGCGGCTTTCAATCTGTTTCGAATCTGAACAATCTTCTCAGTTGTCTCATGAACAATTTCTGGACCGGTAAGTTAAGCATCTCCGACTTCAGCCCAACAGACTGGTGATCGGCACTTCCTACCGTAGAGTGCTTCGAATCGTGCAGCCTTTATACTTGAGTGATAACTATTGTTGTAGGAAAACTCAATTAATGGCAAATGAGTATCCCAGCTATTACCGAAATCAATCACACAGGCACGAAGCATATCTTCGAGTGTTTGGATAGTCCTCTCACTCTGACCATCGGTTTGTGGATGGTAGGCTGTACTCATGTCGAGACGAGTTCCAAAGGCATCATTAAGTGATGAAGCGAAAAGTGTACCGCTTTTAAGGGGTCATTTAAGCCCTAAATCGTATTTATTTGATCAAATATTGCCCTAAATCGTTCCTTTTGTCATTTTAGGTACTTTTGAGGAGAAATCTGGAAAAGGAAGCATTTTGGACGTTTTTGGAGCATAAAAGTGAAGAAAACGACAAAGTCTCAAAATTGTGCTGGAAATTACCTTTGACGGCGTCAGGATTTGTTCTGGACGGCATCATGGCTTGGCAAAAGTGGTGGATGTGAAAATTACTCATGATAAGCCAGAGAAATTTGCATGGAATTCTGACGGCGTCACGCTTTAATGTGATCAAGGTCGTCACGGCTTAATTTAAAGAGGGACGGCGTCACCCCTAAGTCTGACGGCGTCAAGCCTTGATAAGCCAGAACGGATTTTGGAGAGCTAAAGAGGGACGGCGTCAAGAAGGCCATCTGGGAACCCTAAAAGCGGCGAGGTGACGGCGTCAAACTCCATAACGTGACGCCGTCAGATCTAAAAGTCTATATATAGTTTTGCAATTTTTTGTCATTAGTGTGGAACTTATTGGGGAACTTTGTGTGTGAAAACCCTAAGACGATTTTAGCAGCTTTTTCAAGGCTTTTTGCCTTGAGATCTTCCATGTTACATTGAAGATAAGTTATCAATTAATCATTCAATATGTCTATGTGTTGTTTGATTCTATCTTGTTCTTGTCTTTTGTTTAACATGCTAGGCTGGATTTATCTTGTGTTTGCTTAGATCTAATGAAACCTAGCTATTGATTATTGGTTATTAGTGTGTTATTAGCTGTATTGGATGATTGTTTATCTATGTTAGGCTTAAGAAAACTGGCTAACTTCCTATTCGGTAACTTGCTTGAACGTCTTAAGAAACACGAACCAATGCGTACTAAAGGTTTTTATGGTTGTATTTAATGCACAAGCGAATTCTAGTGATCCCATGTTTGGAGCTTCCTAGCCGGCTCGACATAGGAGTGAAGTAGGAGCTTGTAGAGTTGGGGAAGTACGTACGCCACCCCACGATTGGTATTAAGGAATACACCCGTCATCCACGCGATTAATACACACTAATCAACCGGTAAAAGATAGTTAGGGAGTAAGGAAATCTAAGTAAACACATTTCTCTCTACATAAGTTTTACCACATTTTCATTTTCTGTTATTTTATTTTATTTGCATTCGTAGTTATTTGGGTTAGTTGACTAGCAACTAATTCCGCCCACTCTTTCAAACCCGAGATTTTACTTGCTTTCATAAAATTATAAAAACATAAAAAAGAATCTTCTCTCACCCTTAGACCTATTAGAGTAGTTTTTCATACCTAACGAACACTATTCCCTGTGGAGAACGATCAATCCCCCGTACTTACCACTACACTATACTACATCGGTCAGGTACACTGCCTGGTGGGGTTGTAAGCCTCTTGAGATCCCTCGAGAGGTAAAACCTGTTGTAAGGTTGCAAAACCACGCATCAAGTTTTTGGCGCCGCTGCCAGGGAATAGTTATTGTTTAGGTTGAATTTTTATTTTATTAGGTCTACTCACTAGATTCCTTTCTAGTGAGATTTTTATTTTTCTTTTTATTAGATTTCTTTAGTCTATCTTTTTCTTTGTGCCCTTTATTTGTAAAACCATTTTCATTTGTCACCATGGCGGATGAAATTCCATTTAGATCATTAACAATAGAGGAACAATTACTTTACACGGATAGATTTGCTTCCTGTTGTTCCAATGAATTTTTAAGTGATCTTAGATATATACAAGAGGAGATGGGTATAAAGTTTGATAGGTTTGATGAATTATGTGCATGTGTGGCTTCTATTAAACAATCATTGTTAGGATCAACTCCTTTTAATAAGACCCTTTGGAAAAAAATTGAGGAAAACCTCCTAACCGTGAACCATAAGTTTAATGAATTAATGGGTTCGTATACATCACAACTTGAGGAAACAATTGAGGAGGATTTAGCCGAACATGAGCATATTGAGCAAAAAGACCTAGGTTTTATGATCAATGACTTTGAGTCTCAAGGAACACATGATGAATCCTTTAGGCAAATTGAACATAGTAATCATGTTATCGGGGAAGATTCTTATGAATCGGACTTAGAACTTGAAATGGCTAGAGAAGGATTTGAGATACTTAGGAACATGTTTGGGTTAGATTCTACTAAAACACATGATGTGGATATAATTGATATAGAGACAAGGAAGGATGAGGTAATTAACACAAACCTACAAAGTACCCCACAAGTCCTACCATCATTTGAGGCACACACACCACCCATGACTTACCCGGAAGAAGTAGAAGAGACTATAGGAACCCCAATAGAGGTAGAGCCCTTGGACCAAACAAAACTAGAAGAAATAGGTTTGAATACTTGTAGTCATAACCTTTCTTTTAGTTCTATGGAAGTTCCTAGTTTTGATGAACCGGAGCCTAAACCAAAACCGTTACCTAATCTTCCATCCTTAGATGTGAACTTAGGAATTGAATTAGGTCCCGACCCACCCATCAAACCATATAGTCCGGGTAGTGTTACGCTGAAGGTATTAGACTCTAAGCCTTGTGGAGTGGAAGCTAATATAGGAGTGAACCATGACCTTACATACTTACATCACCCATTCATGATTGATCACAAGAAACATTATGGGTTTAAACCGGGTTTATTAGGTCAAGATGGATTCCCAACTAGGAATTTCTCGAAGTTGATAGAAGATGATCCCTTTTTAGGAGAAAACTTTAATTCACCCATTGACCAAAGTGAACTAGGTAAGGTTATGATGAAAGGAGCACACCCCTTTGAGTATATAATTCATCCACCACTCTTTCCTCACGTGGCATATTTCCACCCTAAGGGTGTGTATCGCTACTTTCACCCACACTTAATCCTAAGTGTAGGGAAAACCTCCCCTATTTCCGTTAAATAAGGGTAGAGTCAGGCTCGTGACTCGAACAAAAACAAGCGCTTCTTGGGAGGCAACCCAAGCTTTATTTGCTTTGTGTGTTTATTTATTTGTTTGTTTGATTTTATTTGCTTCCGTATGTATGTTTAATTTTTATTATTATTGATTCATGTTCAAAACTAAATTGTGAAAATGTTTTATCTTGTTTTTAACTTCGTCTTAACTACATATAAAGGTATTTTGCAAAAGATAAGTGTAAGGGAAATCCAAATCGGTTTATTAGAACAAATGAACATGAATCGTAATAATATTAAATTAACATACATATTAGTAATTGTTTGAGTCAAATGCTTGTATCGAGTCATAATGATGTTTTGCAGGAATTCCAGGAAGTAAGGTATAGGTTTTTCCAGAAATTTTCCGGAAACTTAACATGAGAATTCTGTCAGATCATTTCTGACGGCGTCAGGCTTTACAACCTGACGGCGTCAGGTTTTAATCTTCTAAAATTTTTGAAAGTTTTGTTTTCATAAAAAGTTTTTATTAAATTTCTAACTTATAATCTCCAGGAATCTGCAAAATAATCATTCCACAAGCATTATATCCTTATATATAGATTTATCCCGCCGATGTTATGCAGGTTTTCGTGTTTGTTTTCTCAGGTTTAACAGGTTATTTTGGACAAGGAAATGTATGTGGAATCAAGCTTTTGGCGATGCATTAGTCATGGAGCTTCAACATTACCTTGGAAGAAGATCTAACCGTGTTACTTCATTATCCACCGAGCGAATCAGGGGAGTATTTGATTTCATTCTTTTACTTTATGCTTTTACATCTTGTTATTTGAACATTGGGGACAATGTTCATCTTAAGTGTAAGGGGGGGGGGTAAAAGTACGATTAGAGAATGCTATTACTCTTGATTTTTGTTTGTTTAATGGTAGATGTGTAATAAAACTGAGAGAAATACTTGTTAGGGCAATTTTAGTGCCAAATTTAAAATTTTTTACAACATTTAGGAGTGAAACTTTAGTCCTAATAAGCGTCTCATGGATAGGAATTATATGACTAGCACAAAACCGTACCACTAAAAAATTTTCCACCCCCAAATATGTGAGGTTCGCCCCTAGAATTGGTAGGAAAAGCATTTATGCTATGATGTGTGTACCGGTAGCACTTAGATTCTAGAACTTGCGTTAGGACCATTCCGAGGCCACAAGTGAGACTACATTCGTGTAGTTAGATTTACTACATGATAAGAGGCATTAGGATAAACCCATTGTTTTACACCTGTGTTTTTGTTATAATTACATTGGCTACATTGGTCAAGTAATTCTCCCACACCCTTTGCGTTGTACTCATTTTTAGTGCACGATACCCCTAGTACACCTCTCAGAGCCTATCTTTTCATTTCAACCTTTAAGCATTTTACTTAAAGGAAGAATTTGTTACACCCCACTAAAATGTACACCCAAATCGCCTTAGCCTACCTTGTATGCACTCATTTTTAGTGCATTATTGTGACAACATTTGTTTAAAACCCAAGTTAATTATCTAGTTGATTACATGGTTGCTAAGTCGAGTCATATCCTTGTACATATTGTTTTGGGACGATTGGGACTCATGGGTAAAGTACTAGTGTAATGGAGTAATGGGGAAGAACATCATTTATTACCCCCATATGTGCTAAATATTTTAAAAGTACTCCAAGTGTTTTGATTATCTTAATTCGAGTCATTAGAATAGTAATTTGTAAAGTTATGTAAAAGTTTAAGTGTAAGGGGAATGCAACGCCCCTATGATGTATTATTTTGGATGGTAGGGCAAAAGTGTATGCAAAAAAAAAAAAAAAAAAAAAAAAAAAAAAAAAAAAAAAAAAATACAAAAAAAAATGAGAAAAAGAAAAGTAGAAAAAACATACGGACTACCATCCCGTTTCATTTTATGTTTATTTTATGTTTTTGTTATTTTTTTTTTAGCTTAAGATTGAGTCTAGTCTTGGCTTAGCAACATTGTATAGTACATGTAATTAATCAAGATCTTTAACTCGCCACCAGTAAAATATCCTTTATCCAACAAAACCGTGTTTTCCTTTTCCCTACACCTAACGTTATAACCCATTTAAAAGCCCTCTTTGATAGTTTATCTTAGGTGCTTACGCCTAGTGGAGGAGGTTTTCGATCCTTTCCCAAGCCTATGGTAATCTATTTGCTATGACAGGTAGTGAGAGATATTATCCGTTTTCATTTATGAGATTTATTTTGATGACACCTGAGAGATGTGAGTATCTAAACACTACTTGTGAGGTGCTAGTTTGTAATCTCCATGCTTATTATGATTAAAGTGGAACGACTATTTGTTGCAATTACTTTTATGTTAGCATTAAATGACCCCTAACTTGTATTTTGATTAGAATAAAAGCGCATTTGCTTGAGGACAAGCAAATCTCAAGTGTAAGGGTATTTGATGAAGCGAAAAGTGTACCGCTTTTAAGGGGTCATTTAAGCCCTAAATCGTATTTATTTGATCAAATATTGCCCTAAATCGTTCCTTTTGTCATTTTAGGTACTTTTGAGGAGAAATCTGGAAAAGAAAGCATTTTGGACGTTTTTGGAGCATAAAAGTGAAGAAAACGACAAAGTCTCAAAATTGTGCTGGAAATTACCTTTGACGGCGTCAGGATTTGTTCTGGACGGCGTCATGGCTTGGCAAAAGTGGTGGATGTGAAAATTACTCATGATAAGCCAGAGAAATTTGCATGGAATTCTGACGGCGTCACGCTTTAATGTGATCAAGGTCGTCACGGCTTAATTTAAAGAGGGACGGCGTCACCCCTAAGTCTGACGGCGTCAAGCCTTGATAAGCCAAAACGGATTTTGGAGAGCTAAAGAGGGACGGCGTCAAGAAGGCCATCCGGGAACCCTAAAAGCGGCGAGGTGACGGCGTCACACTCCATAACGTGACGCCATCAGATCTAAAAGTCTATATATATTTTTGCAATTTTTTGTCATTAGTGTGGAACTTATTGGGGAACTTTGTGTGTGAAAACCCTAAGACGATTTTAGCAGCTTTTTCAAGGCTTTTTGCCTTGAGATCTTCCATGTTACATTGAAGATAAGTTATCAATTAATCATTCAATATGTCTATGTGTTGTTTGATTCTATCTTGTTCTTGTCTTTTGTTTAACATGCTAGGCTAGATTTATCTTGTGTTTGCTTAGATCTAATGAAACCTAGCTATTGATTATTGGTTATTAGTGTGTTATTAGTTGTATTGGATGATTGTTTATCTATGTTAGGCTTAAGAAAACTGGCTAACTTCCTATTCGGTAACTTGCTTGAACGTCTTAAAAAACATGAACCAATGCGTACTAAAGGTTTTTATGGTTGTATTTAATGCACAAGCGAATTCTAGTGATCCCATGTTAGGAGCTTCCTAGCCGGCTCGACATAGGAGTGAAGTAGGAGCTTGTAGAGTTGGGGAAGTACGTACGCCACCCCACGATTGGTATTAAGGAATACACCCGTCATCCACGCGATTAATACACACTAATCAACCGGTAAAAGATAGTTAGGGAGTAAGGAAATCTAAGTAAATACATTTCTCTCTACATAAGTTTTACCACATTTTCATTTTCTGTTATTTTATTTTATTTGCATTCGTAGTTATTTGGGTTAGTTGACTAGCAACTAATTCCGCCCACTCTTTCAAACCCGAGATTTTACTTGCTTTCATAAAATTATAAAAACATAAAAAAGAATCTTCTCTCACCCTTAGACCTATTAGAGTAGTTTTTCATACCTAACGAACACTATTCCCTGTGGAGAACGATCCATCCCCCGTACTTACCACTACACTATACTACATCGGTCAGGTACACTGCCTGGTGGGGTTGTAAGCCTCTTGAGATCCCTCGAGAGGTAAAACCTGTTGTAAGGTTGCAAAACCACGCATCATTAAGCGATTCCAAAAATCTTGAAGTGAATCGACTGTCTCGATCCGAAATGATTGAAACGGGTACACCATGTTTCGAGACAATCTCCTGGATATAGATTCTGGTTAACTTATCCATCTTGTAGTTTTCTTTAATTGGCAAGAAGTGAGCTGATTTGGTGAGACGATCAACGATCACCCAAATCGTGTCGTGACCGCTCGGAGTTTTAGGAAGTTTAGTGATGAAGTCCATGGTAATACGCTCCCATTTCCATTGAGGAATCTGTGGTTGCTGTAGTAAACCAGACGGCTTCTGGTATTCGGCCTTTACTTTGGAACAAGTAAGATATTTGCTAACATAAGTAGCGATGTCGGCCTTTATATTCGGCCACCAATACAGCTTTTTAAAATCCTGGTACATTTTTTCGGAACCAGGGTGTATGGAGTATTTCGACTTGTGTGATTCGTGTATGATCAACTCTCGTAAGCCACCGAAAAGTGGTATCCAGCTCCTATTTTTGAAGCATAACTAATGCGTGGTATTCCATCGAATCTTCTCACGAAACCATTTGTACTTTCTGGCATACCATCAATGTTCTCATTCGGTCGGTTCTCTGTCTTAAGTGCTTCGGCCTGGGCTTCTAGAATTTTGGATGGAAGAGGCGAATTAATGATCATACCCAATGATCTTACTTTTAAAGGTTTGAGTCGCTCTTTCCTGCTAAGGGCATCGGCTACTACATTCGCTTTACCAGTATGATATCGGATCTCGCAATCATAATCACTGAGTAGTTCTAGCCAACAGCGTTGCCTCATATTAAGCTCTTTTTGATCTAAGATATGTTGAAGACTTTTGTGGTCGGTGTACACTGTACACTTTGTACCGTAGAGGTACTGTCTCCAAATCTTTAGCGCAAAGACAACTGCTCCTAACTCTAAGTCATGAGTGGTGTAATTCTTCTCATGAACTTTAAGTTTTTGGGAAGCGTAAGCTATAACCCTCTCATTTTGCATCAACAAAGCTCCAAGTCCTTTATGCGAAGCATCACAATAAACCACAAAGTTTTCCATTCCTTTGGGTAAAGCCAAAATCGGCGCACTGCAAAGTTTCTGCTTCAACAACTGGAAGGCAGACACTTGTTTCTCTCCCCATTTATACTTCTGTTTCTTCTGCATTAGCTTGGTTAAAGGCTTCGCTATCTTCGAGAAACCCTCAATGAACCTTCTGTAATACCCGGCAAGACCTAGAAATTGACGAATCTCGGTGGGAGTCTTGGGCGTTTCCCAATCCTTAATAGCCTCGATCTTAGCTGGGTCAACATGCAATCCCTGGCTGTCAATTACGTGTCCAAGAAATTGTACTCTTCGGATCCAAAAATCACACTTAGAAAACTTCGCGTACAATTCTCGTTCTTGAGCAATTCTAAGATCGTCTTAAGATGCTCTTCGTGCCCTTCCTTGCTTTTGGAATAGATTAGAATATCATCAATGAACACAATTACAAATTTATCCATGTACGGCTTGCACACACGATTCATGAGATCCATAAATACCGTCGGTGCATTAGTTAATCCAAACGGCATCACTTGAAACTCATAATGACCATAACGAGTCCTAAAAGCCGTTTTCGGAATATCTTCTTCCCGAACCCTTAGTTGATGATAACCCGATCTCAAATCGATCTTTGAGTAAAAACTGGAACCTTGCAACTGATCGAACAAATCATCGATTCTTGGAAGTGGGTAACGGTTCTTTACCGTTAACTTGTTTAGCTCGCGATAATCTATGCACATTTGGAATGATCCATCCTTCTTCTTCACAAACAAGACCGGTGCTCCCCAAGGTGAGGAACTTGGTCTAATGAATCCCTTGTCCAATAGCTCTTGCAACTGTTTAGACAATTCTTGCAACTCTGATGGTGCTAGTCGGTAGGGTGCTCTCGCTATTGGTGCTACTCCTGGCATCAAATCTATCTGGAACTCTACTTGACGGGT
Organism: Artemisia tridentata subsp. tridentata; assembly: GCA_021014915.2. Lineage (NCBI taxonomy): Eukaryota > Viridiplantae > Streptophyta > Magnoliopsida > Asterales > Asteraceae > Artemisia > Artemisia tridentata. Next base: position 104,852,183 of record CP139504.1, read on the forward strand.
AGGCGGTAATCCAGGCAAGTCTTCGGGAAAGACTTCCGGAAAATCTCGAACAATCGATACATCTTCCAATCGTTTCTCATCCGACTTCTTTTCGGTTATATGTGCCAGAAAAGCATGACATCCCTTCTTTATATACTTTTCGGTCTTGACACACGAGATGATGTTTAATCGAGTTCCGCTTCGTTCACCACGGATAATCAAGGTTTCACCATTAAAAGGGAGATGAACAACCTTTTCGTCGCAAATGATCCTAGCTTGATTTTTAGATAACTAATCCATACCAATTAAGATGTCAAAACTACCGAGTTCGATAGGGATAAGGTCTATGTTAAATAGATGATTTAGGAAATTAAAGGTACAATCGTGGATTATGGTGTTGGAGCTAACTAGGTTACCATTTGCTAATTCAACGTCGTAGGTGGTGTCTAAGATGGTCAGTGCAATATTAAGTAGAGGAGCAAAAGTAGTAGACACAAAACTTTTATCGGCACCTGAATCAAATAAAACTGAAGCATAACGATCATTGAGAAGGAACGTACCCGTGACAACAGTCGGGTCCTTAGTAGCTTCCCTGTTTCTGAGATTATAAACTCTTCCCCGGGCTCCGTAATTCTGAGTTCCCTGATTCTTCTCCTTCGGGCATTCTTTCTTGAAATGTCCTGTTTCGCCACATCCGAAACATGCTCCAGGAACCCTTTGACTTGTTGCTGCAGTAGGAGACCTACAGTCTTTGGTTAAGTGCCCAATTTTCTTACAATTGCCACATGGAGTAGGGCAACGTCCTGGATTGTGGTGACGTTGGCACTTGTCACACTTAGGAAGATTTCCTTCATAACCTCTCTTCTCTATAGGGCCCGCAACATAAGCCTTAACAACTTCTTGCCTTTTGTTGGGTTGCTGAGTAGCATTTCCTCCTTGATTAGAATCCCACTTTCTCTTGTTGTTGTTGCTGTTGTGGTGGCGGTTGTTGTTATTGTTGCGGTTACTGTTATTACTATCTCGAGCAGCCTTGGCTCGAACAACTTGATCCATCAGATTGTGAGTCATTCGGATTGTCTCGTCCAGAGTACTCGGCTTAGAAGAGGTAACATTTCCTTGAATATAAGATGGAAGACCCCAGATGTACCTTTCAATCTTTTTCTGGGTAGTAGAAACCATCTCAGGATAGAGAATAGCCAATTCATGATATCGTTGGGTATAAGCTGCAATGTCGTACCCTTTCACTGTTAAATTCCAAAATTCAACTTCCAATTTCTGAACTTCATTTCTCGGACAGTACTTAGCAGTTACCATTTCCTTAAACTCAGCCCATGGTAATTCAAAAGCAGCATCAATTCCCACTGATTGGGCATAAGCATTCCAACAAGATAAGGCACCATCCCACAAGGTACCTATAGCATATTTCACCTTACAGTTTTTCGCACAGTTGCACATACGGAAAGTCGATTCCAACTTCTCGAACCATTGTACCAAACCGACAGCTCCTTCCGTGCCACTGAAAGTCTGCGGCTTGCAACCCGAAAACTCCTTGTAAGTACATCCACGAGTTGTGGTTTCACCCCTGGTTGCCGTTCCACAAGCTTCTCCTCCGTTACCACTGTTGCGATTGTTCTCATATTCAGCCATAACAGTAGCAACCTGTGCTGTAACCCGTTGGGCAACGAGTCGATCGATCTCAGCTGTACTCATGCTTTGTTTCTTAGGCGGCATTGTTTTTCTAATCACAAGAAACAACAATAATTAGGATCCATAAGTAACAAAGGTCATCATAAGTATATATATATACAACCATGACGTGTGAAAATCACAAGAAGATCAACCACAACAATACAGGAATAAATCATGACAAAAATAGATCATGATAGAAATATGACGTGATAATAACAACCCATGATAATCACAACAATCATAACATATTTTCACCATGAGTAGGTACAACCACAACAAGATAAAAATACATCACGATAATGATAAAGCATGATAAGAATATGGCGTGATAATAATTGTTAGCATTGATTTTATTATGAAGTGATGGTCATTGTGTTGTATATGTAATGTGTGTCGAGTAGGATATGTTAATTAAGAAAGAGTGGGCTTTTGGTGTTAATATAGAATAGAAAAGATCACTTAATGATCTATCCAACCTAAGCCCACACCAAAGCCCACTCCAAGCCCTTTAGGGCATCTCATGTAATACTTAAGCTCACTCCCACCACATTTGTAAGTGTGCATTAGTTTGGATAAGGTGGGAGTGTGTGTAGGTGTTCTTATCTTGTATTCTCTTTCTCCTCTAATCTAATATACACACCGATCCATCTTTATCTTTTCACTACTGCCACCACTTCTATTCTCTTCTTTCTTTCATCTCTATCTTTTTCTCATCTTATTCTCTTCTATCTTTGAGTGTCATTCGATCTAATGTTTATGGTATGATAAAGAAGTGATTTTTATTCACAACAAGTGGTATCAACAGCCATACTTCGAGGTAGGAGTCTTTGTGTTCGGTTCTTGCTTAAAAAAAATACACATTGTTGCGTTTTTGATCTTCTAAAAACGTGACTGTTTGTGTTTTTTCTTGGACTTCCTACGCATATATCAAGGTTAAGGTTGTGTTTGTTCGTTATTAGAAGCGTGGTTTTGTGAAGATTTCATAGTTTTTTAGTCGTATCTTGCATTTAACGGTTGGAATATTTGGTGTTCTAAATGTTTAGATCGAAAAATTAAAGAAGGGTGTGTAAAAGTTGTTTTTGGATTTTAATCATTGATCTATTGCGTATAAATCTAGTGAAAGAATTATTGATATGAGTTGATAGAAGTTGGTAACATTTCTCAGTGGTTAAAGTCAGTGGATAAAGTGACTAAAGGACAAGAGTTGGTAGCCTAACATACTTCGAAATTCCAAAAGCTGCATTCTTTCGCAATTCAGAAGTAATATTGCAATTCCAAAAATATCGCAATCTTGTATAAGATTGCGATAGGAGATCTTTTTCGCAATTGTGCTTTGAATGCGTTATCGCAATTACACAACCAGCTTATTTCGAAATTGAACAAGTTTCTCGCAATTGGACTGACTTTCGAAATTGCCACTGAATATCGCAAATCACAACTTTCGGAATTGCTTTCGCAATTGGTGTATACTTTCGGAATTGGGATATATTTTCGCAATTGGGTTAACTTTTCGAAATTCATCAATTTTTCCGCAATTCAAGATCTTTCTGAAATTTGAAAGAACCATTTCGCTAACACAATCTTAAATACTCTATCTATCGCAATTGTAAGGATTTAAAAAAAAAGTGTTTTGGCGGGAAAATCCGAGTAAAATTTAATTTTTACAGGAGACTAAACGTTCAATTTTTACGCGAAATTCAAATTTTGGTACAACAGTGAAAATTTTGGCCCAAAATTCAAATTTTTAGGCCAAAATTCGAATTTTTTGGGCGAAATTTGACGTAAAATTTTTCAAAACTCAAATTTTTCTAATAACCTTATAATTGCATTTTATGGAGTATTTCAAATTCTGGTAGAGAAATTTTTCAAATTCAAATTTTGGAGGGAAACCAGAAATCACGATTCAGCAATCCGTCACCAAACCAACTGAACTTAACCTTCAACAACCTCAACTCCTACTTCGTTGAAACGATCCTGTATCCACTTTATCATACAGTCATCATCAATGGCAACTCAAAAAGACAATATGGCAACTGATCTGGTACATGCTTTTGCATTATTCACCAAGGCATTAAACTTTAAACAACATAACAACAACCAATGGAATTCACCGTACACAGACAATATGCAGTTATATATGGGTCAAGAAGGAAAAATGGTTGAGGTTATCGGGAATCAGCAAGGAAATGCTATGGGTATACAGACGGGGAATCAAATGCAATATGCAGGGCAGAATACGGGAAATCAAATGGATCAGTTTGTGAATCAGAATGGGGTCAATCAAAATGAAGATTATTGTTTCATGACTTCATCTGAAATCCACAGGAGTGATATAAGTAGAATTGGCAATGTCAATGCAATGACGAAGATAGAAAAGCTCCAGTACATGTTGATGCTAGCCAACAAGGAAGATTCAGGAATACCATTGACTGCTGAGGAATACGACTTCATGGTTACAACAAGAGTTAACGATAACTCTACAGAAGTCACTGGAGTCTCCGACCTTATGGCTAATCAGCAACAAACAACATCATGTAGTGATTCTGAAACTCCTCCATCTTATGACACAGAACCACTTCATGAGGTACCACATTCGTTTGCTCATGAAAAGCCACATTCTGTGCCTCTCGAACCTAATTATGATACATACATGGACACGCCAAGTTGTAGCAATACTAATTTGACAAAACCAGATATGGGTCCTAATGAAGTTCAAGCTGCACAAAATGATGCTAATGATGAGGAAACCCGTACTTTCTTTGAATCATTACTTCATAATTGTCAAATTGAGATTGACAAGGTCAAAAAGATCAATCGCGATGTTAAAGCCGCGAATGTGAAATTGACCACTGAGCTTGAGAGTTATAAGGTTAATGCAAGAGCTTTTGATTTTCACAACAATCGACAGTCAGAACTTGAAAATAGTTTAAGAGATTCTGTTTTAAGAGAAAAACATTTGCAAATCAAATTTGACACCTTAGATGTTAATTTGAATGTACAAATCAAATCTCTAAACAAGGAAATTTCTGAATTAACCAACCAGCTTTCAAAACAAAAATCAACTTGTTCTAATCTTGAAAAAGAAAAGAAAGAGTTGAATGAAAGGTTTTCAAAACGAGAAAAGGATCTTCTTAAAGAGATCACTGACAAAAAGGAAACCATTGCAAAGTTGGAAGATTTGCTTGTAAAAATGGGTCATTCCACACAAACAATTAATTTGTTAATTAACGATCCAAACCCGATTTTACATACAATAAAGAAAATGGCTATCGGTTGTGAAAACCCTTATCATCTCAAGAAAGCTCAGAAAGAACAGAATGTGCATTATAATGGTAATCTGATAAATGATATCCATGACCCTCCCGCGGGTTATGATTCTTGTGAAATGATTGAGCTTTCCGAAGAGAGTAGAAACAAAATGCGACAATTGAACAGAGAAATAAAACCCATTGACTATAATGAACTTAACAAACTTTCTGGGGTTCATCTAGTTCAAAAAGAGTCACCACTGTTTTTCAAAAAACCAGTGGTTGTCGCAAAACAAAAATTTGTTTCAAAACATCTGTCTAACATCGAACAAATGGCATCTAAAAACACTTATGATACAAGTGCAGCTAGACTATATTTGGTTGATCTTAAACAGAGAATTGAATCACTTCAAAGTATTGTGGCATCCAAAACAAATAGTCAACAGATGGAATGGTTTTCAAGTGTTCAAACTGAACTAAAAAAGGTGTTTGAAAATGACATTAATCCACATATTGCTGGAATCTATGCGGTTGCTCAAAATGTGGAACATAATCTTTTGAAAGAATCAACAGAATTCGTTAAGGACCACAAATCCTTAGTGAAGGAAGCTAATGAATACTTGGAACAAATAAAAGTTTTGGAAAACCAAAATGACTCTCTCTCCTTCGAAGCTCTATCGACTGACATTATGTCTATTATTTACCAAACATATTCTGTTGAGGATGATGAAAGACTTCGAGCTGAGACTTCCGAAATTGTTGTAAAATATGAAAAGGCACTTGCCAAGATCGAAAAACAAAATGTCACATATTTTAAACAACTTGATCAGAAAAAGGAAGAATGCAAGTATGACAAATTGTCGTATGAGCGTTCCTACCACAACATGCAAAAACAAATTGATCTTTTGAAATCTCAGCTTGAAAGTCAAAAAGGGAAGGTGGAGGAAACTACGGGTATAGCACCATCAACCCCCTTACCTAGTGAGAAAGAAAAAAGGAAATTTGTTGTCGAAACATCGAATGTAATAGCGCCTGGCCTTGATAGGATTAGTCCCACTAATGCGTCTGCCTCTACATCTCAAACATATAGGGAGATAAACAAAAGTGTAAAGGATAATCCAAACGCGTCTAGGAATGATTCTACAAATTCAAAGGACAACAAGCTAAATCCTAATGTGTGTGCCTCAAGGAATAGCTCACCGAATGTGACCATAAAAACTGTTAAAGAATCTGTTGGTTCAAACGACATGGTCCACAATCAATACCTAGAAAAAGCTAGGCAACAAGCACAAATTCGAAAGGACGGAATTTTAGGTACAAAACCTAGAGTGATGAATTCTACAACATTACAAGGCACTGCTAGTAGTAGTATACCACTACCTAGGATCATTCAACTAAAGACTAGGGATTGGCTTGCATCTAAAAGTAGTTGCTCAAATGAAAATGCTAAGCACGTAGAATGCACCACTCAGAATTCAAATTCCTCTTCAAACATGAACGGCAAAACAAGTGTTGCGGCACAATCCACTAAGACACCAAATAGAAACAAACCCGTTGATAAGAAGCAAAAGGCTAAGCAATCTACTAGGCGGATCTCTACTGGACGTAGTTTTTCTCAAAATGAGACTTCCGCTGCATCTGAAAAGAAAACAACTCCTAGATCTTGCCTTAGGTGGATTCCCAAGGGAAAAGTTTTTAAAACAGTTGGGCTTAGATGGATTCCTACGGGAAAGATTCTTGATAGTTGCACTACAACAAGTAATAGTGAAAATCATCAGGATAAGGATGTAGAAACCACTGCAACCGTTGATAGTGGACACCCTCACTGTGATGATTCATGTTCTTCTAACACTATTATTTGTGCACATTCTTCTTTTGTGAATTCTGTGAATGCAGGTACTCGTGAAAGTGTTGAGATTTCACACGATGAATGTGGAAAAGAAGAGCTTTATGCCAACATTTCATTTGGAAATCCTGGTCTTATTCCACTTTTAACTCCACTTTTACTTGTTCATACTTAATCATTCTTTGTATTATATATATATATATATATATATATATATATATATATATATATATATATATTTTTGTATATATATATATATATATATATATATATATATATATATATATATATATATATATTTTAAAAAAAACAAACAAAAACAAAATACAAAAATAGAAAATCTTTAAAAAATACAAAAACAATATAAAATCATAAAAGCCAAAAATATTCTTCTCACGACATGTCTCTCGTATAATCGATATTCTGTACGTACCTAGAAATGTCATTTAACAATGATACGGGCATGTACAGATGCTTGAGCGAGAGTTCATTTAAATGTTTTCAAAACATGTCGTTTCTCAAAATTTCTTCTAAATGGCTTCTGAGAGACTCGCTCTAGAACCCGCGCTTAACCCGAATGGCTTCGGAACAACTCAGTTTCGAACCCGAACTTCAAAATAAAGGAAAGTGTCGTGCAAAAACAATTTCTTTTTCAAACACTTATCCTAAAAACAAATGAAGATATTTCTTCTACCATATCTTCAAAGATTTTCAAAATTTTCTCTATCTTGAGCACATTTCCTTCAAGAATTTTTTCAAAGAGGTTTTTCAAAATAATTCATAAAGTGCTCAAGATAACTCCCTCCAAAACCCGATAAAACATGCTTTCTTTAAGGGGGAGTATAAAAATAAAAAACAAAAATGTTCCAATTTCATGCTCAAATCCGTCTATCTCTCCAAAAAGCTTCATTTTAATCAGTGGATATCAAAAATACCACTTCATGCTATTTTTGAGGGGGACAAGATGTGATTAAAATGTGATCAAAATCGAATCTCAAAAAGAGCTCTCCAAAAAGACTCAGCATGAACCCTCGAATTGACGAAAGCTAAATGTCAGTAATCGAAAAGACTTGTCCGGGACGGGTAATAATTTCAAGCTGGTTATCCAGTAATGTAAATGTGTCTCGCAAAGGACTTGTCTGAGTAGAATGTACCAACTCGAGAGATGATCTTTTGATATGACCGGGACGGGTAATAACTTCAAGCTAGTCTATCTAGTGATGTAAACATGTCTCACAATGGTCATGTTAATTGAAAATCGATCAATTCAAAATGTGCAAACTCTACCCAACATGTGCAGTTTATTTCAAAAATGCATGAGCACATGTGAAGGGGGAGTATTTCAAAAATTCAAAACTCTCAATGTGTTAAATAAATGTGTTTTCTCATAAACACGTTGAGAGATTTTCACAAGGTTTTAAGGCAAGTGATCGATAATCTAGGATAATCATGGAGTAATAAGGTAATTATGGTTAGGTTATGTCCAATGATCCGCCAGAGCCGAAGGGATCTACCCAAGGACAATTCCAATATATTAGAATTAGGAGTCCTTAGGTAAGATTGAAAAAAGGAGTAAATAAGAAAGGAGAAAGAAGGGGTTGAAGAATTAAAAAGAAAAGTTTAATGAAAGGGTGAAAAGAAATAGCCCTCCATGAAAACTTAGGTCAGAAACCGGGTCAATACATCTGCTATCGGTACTCACTAAGGTGATACTGATATTGAAGACAAGACGTCATGGACCCAGTGACACGTTGCACCACCCCTCCTTGCCACTCAGATATCTCTTAAAAGATATTTGTTTCATTTCTCACGGAGAACACTGCATAATCTATCGACCTCTCACTCCGAGATGAGTTGATATTGAAAAGGTGGCACTCTGCTCCATGCCTCCGATGTCTAAAACCAAAACGTACATTATTGAGTCTAGAGACATGAGATTCATCAAAGATCTCTTAGGAACACTTCCTATGCAATACACTTGTGTTCACCAAAAAGGATACAAGCTGTATGAGTCTTAATGAGATCTTCGGATCTTGCCTTATGTCATGATGGTTACGAGCTTCAAACGGTCTACAGTCTTGAAGTGATACTTCGGTATACTTTAGAGGCTCTCAACGGCCTTGGTAAAGATTAAGAGAAAGTTTTCACACTATGCTGATAATGATCTCAAAATCTGAACCTGTAAGCGCTGGACGATTTATTGCTAACTGTTTTATGCAGGTACTGACGAAAGTCCATTCACCATCATCATATGTTTCAACATCTACAACGTCGACGCTATGAATACATGAAGATGTTGATCAAAGCAAAGATCAATCAAAAGTCGATACTTTGAAGATCACAGAGCATGAAGGAACAATGAATCAAGTCTATTCTACATCGACACACAAAGTTCAAGACATCGAAGACAAAAGACCTTATCACTGGGATCATCATTTGAATGACCATCCCTTAGGGGGAGATTGTTAGCATTGATTTTATTATGAAGTGATGGTCATTGTGTTGTATATGTAATGTGTGTCGAGTAGGATATGTTAATTAAGAAAGAGTGGGCTTTTGGTGTTAATATAGAATAGAAAAGATCACTTAATGATCTATCCAACCTAAGCCCACACCAAAGCCCACTCCAAGCCCTTTAGGGCATCTCATGTAATACTTAAGCTCACTCCCACCACATTTGTAAGTGTGCATTAGTTTGGATAAGGTGGGAGTGTGTGTAGGTGTTCTTATCTTGTATTCTCTTTCTCCTCTAATCTAATATACACACCAATCCATCTTTATCTTTTCACTACTGCCACCACTTCTATTCTCTTCTTTCTTTCATCTCTATCTTTATCTCATCTTATTCTCTTCTATCTTTGAGTGCCATTCGATCTAATGTTTATGGTATGATAAAGAAGTGATTTTTATTCCCAACAATAATCAACCACAATAAGAATAAATCACGACAACCATAATAAGATCACAACATAGATAGATACATCACAACATACATAGATACAAAAGGAAAGTCTCGGTTCACATCGACCGATATCGCATCATAGCGTATAAAAGAAAAGTCTCGGTTCACATCGACCGATATAATACATCCTAACATAACTTGCTACATTGCTGTACAACTAACAAAAGATCGCAAGCGTCACTACTAATGCCACACACCCCGTGGCTAGGATATACTTATGATGAACTCAAATAAGTACATTTTATTATCATCATTTATCCTATTTATTTGACTTGTTTTATTATATTATCTATGATAATCGATACATTAATGTTTATTTTAGTAATTCTCAGGTAAAAACAAGCATTATGTGAAACTTGGCGATTTTGGACTAATTATGGAGCAAAACAAGCGAGATGTCAAAAGTCTATTGAAATCCAGAAGATGCACCGTATCTCACTCAACAGATACGACGAAATATCATACTTAGATAAATTCAAAGACCATTGCCTGACTTTGAAGAATGCGCCGCATGCAATTCTGTCATGCGCCGCATATGAAACTTTGGTCAAAGAAGAAGATCAAGCTCGTTCTACTCCAGATACGCCGCAATATACTTCTAACATACGGCGTATCACTATCAAGATTTCACCAGTTATAATCCAAGACAGCTAAAGTACATGCGCCGCATACAAAGATCAAGTTACGCCGCATCTGAAGACGGTGTATGAATATTCCAGAATATATTAATCTTGGACCCCACGCGAAGTTAAGTCAATGCGCCGCATCTATCAACTCAATGCGCTACATCTATCCCTGAGACAGAAACTATAAATACCCCAAGGTCAGACGAATTTGAGAGTCTTGGACAGAGGAAAGATATAACCCTAGAGCCGAATTCAGACGACCAAGCAGCACAAGACACGCCTCAAACAAAGATACAAGAGCTGTAAGAAGGTCCTGCATGTATTCAATTCATTAAGTAATTTTGTTTTATTGTATTAGTACACTTTAATTCATCAGGATTGATGGGCTTGTGTCATGTGACTACGGAAGATCATGCACTCCCCTTAATATTGCTTTCCCATTAATTAAAGTTTATATGTTGATGTCTTTGGTGACTTTTATTAGTGCATTGATAACCTCTGTGTCTAGCTGAGTCTTGCTTGGGTCGCCATGCCCCTTCCTCGCCTATTTATTTTAGCGTCTCTTAAATAAATAGGATAGACATAAGTAATCATTAAGGGTTTACTCGCCGATAAGATTAGAGCCAACGAGAAAGGTTTAATTATATACACTTCATATAAAACTAGCAATAAAACAAGTGACAAGCTATTTAATTATCAGGACAGGTCTTCTTATTGTCTCGAGTATCTATCTGTGTACGTGTGTGCTAATCGCTGATTCGTGCTCATTAGTTTAGTTTACTATTTAATTATAACCAAACCGTGCCAGTCTCTCAGGCTGAACCCCCTTGCGTTAGATTAGGTTGTATAGCTAACTTAGGATATTAAAATACTGATTAGAATAACTAGATAATACGTTCCACTTTTAGTGATCGACACTCTACTTACCATTATATTCATACTGACTGGGTACACTGCTCGTTAAGTGTGTGTGTTATTGATAAGTTGGCTAAATATAAATTTAAAACTTGAGTAGGCATTAATACTGCTAAACCGCAACAACACGCACGCGCATCAACAAACAAAAGATAAATATGATACAAATCTAGTCTAGGTGCTGCCAGGGGCACCATCAAGACGGCGCTAGAGATCTCTGATCTGATCACGAAGACTAGCAACCAACTCATCCTGGTTGCAGCGGCGTGCCTGCTCATCCTCCATGAAACGTTCAAGAGTAGCAATCCGGGAGTGACCAATGATCTGGTGCTCCAACTGAGTCTCCAAGGTCTCAATGCGCTCTAGGGGAACCTCATCGAGACGATCAAATATCCGGCCAATACGGTCCTCATGACGGACCATCCTGGCAATCAGAAGTGGTATAGTATGGTGGATCGGCTCACCAGTAACCGGTAGAATACGAGCAGCAGCCATCTCCGAGCTCTCTCCTAACTCCCAAGCACGAGGAGTACCCTCATCGTACCTCCACCTACTGAGAACAGGCGAAATAAATGACCATCTGCGGGCGTCAACCCGTCTGCGAACCTCGCGTCGAGCGGAGGCCTCAGCAGCAGCCATAACATAGGGATCTGAAGGAGAAGGAACCATGGTGAATGCCCTCTTACGAGGCGGTAGCAGGGTGTCAGATACATCTCTGGATGGTGATGGTAAGGGAACTGTGGTAGTCTGACGGTAAGTAACTGGTGGTGGTGGAGGAGATGATGGTGGTGATGGGATATGAGATGGAGTAACAGTGGGTGCTGGTACATGGCTGGGTTGAGGTTGGACCCTCTTCCTAGCCATGCGGAGCATAACAGGGCCAGTCTTATGTAATCGGTAGCGACGACCAATAGGGATCTGATCTGGTCGCACAACAGGAGCACGCCTAACAAAGCGCACTGGTGGTGAGGCTGGTGGTGATGGTACTGGAGGAACAGGTGCAATGGGTGGTGATGGTATAGGTGGTGTAGACACAGTCTGGGCGTCCTCGAATGGCTCGGTCTCAGCAGACTCATCGCCAGAAGGTACGGGAATAGGAATGGCTGGCGTGGCCGGAATAGTGGATGATGGTGAATCGTCCATATCCGAATCAGAATCGAGGATGAGAGGATCGGTGGGTGAAGACATATCACTGTAAATCAGGTCAATATAAATATGTATAAGTATAAATGACTTATATAAAATAAGTGAATAAAAGCATATTTCGCAATCCTAAGCACATCATGATATTGTGAAGTGTCGTGACCTAGTGGTTATAGTCTAGGGTCAACGATGCATCCTAGTTCTCTATAACCTTGGCTCTAGTACCAATCTGTCACACCCCCAAAATCTGTGTTTGCAGCGGAATGGAATTCCGGGGGCGTGATGTTCTCGGTCACAAAGTACAAGGCAATAAAGAACGACCTCTAAGTGAGTCGTTTTAAAAACAAGTGTTTGATTTAAAGTAAAGTTTTACAAAACATAGTTATCAGAGTTCACCATCAAAATGTAAGATTTAAATACATAACCAAACGCTAAATAATGTAAGAAAATCTCAATCATGATGTGCATCCAAAATGTGACTCGAAGTGCTTCCATACAAAAGGTGTATCAACATCACCTAGTTACCTGAGAATACACGCTAAAAGGGTCAACAAATAATGTTGGTGAGAGTCATAGGTTTAAATAAACAGTAAGGCAGACCACAAGATTTCAATAGCAAGACAGTACAACAAATATAATGTCACAGCCAAAAATAATATATACAATGCCTAAGCTCATGAACCCGAAGCTCGACGTACTCGTATGCAATTAAGCACAATAATAACAATGCCCCAATAAGTGTTTGCCAGACACTCGGAAATAATCCGAATGATATGCGTCCGTTTACCTAGTTGGCGCGACCAACCCGGACGTGGTGTCAACCCAAATAGATCTATTCATAACATCCGCGCTTACAAGTAATTAACGGTTCATGATTCAAAAGGGGACTTTAATGGCAATGTGGTAACTTAGGCAAAGTAACAGTTTTAGTACTTGTGTCCGTATGTAAAAACAAGCAGTGTATTCCCAACCCGAGGGTTTAGAAATCATATATAAACAATGTAAAAGTCGGGGCTATGAAACTCACCTTAGCAAAGCAAATCTCGTTTGGTATTATGTAAACGGCAATATAGGTCCAATAACTCTAATCGCGGCCTAAATATACATATGTCTTAGGTTTTGAAAACAAGATCAAGCATGCAAGTCTTACTCTACATTATCACTTGTACATGTCGTTGTAACATTTGTTGTCAAAATATACTTGCGTCATTTTGATCCTTTATTAGAAATTACCACTTTTAGAAACATAACTTGTTTATTTCATAACCAAGTTTTAATCGTCGCGTTAATATGTTTCATAATTTTCTAACGCATCTATTATGTTTACACATGGTCCTACCATTTCCGTTTACTTCATTTTAACCAATATATACTCAAAATGGTCTAAAATCTATCCTTAAAAATTCCATTAGCTTTCTATTAGCCAAATAACATGCTGTCAAAATTTATATGTTGCCGCAAACATTCTTTTAGCCATATTTTTTGCGTCGTAACTCCGTTTCTTAAGTTTAACCTATCCACGCGAAGGTATTTAAGTGTACTCTAGGCTTTTCAAGGTCTCAGCTAGCCTAAACATCATTTACATCTCAGTTTTCTATTGCTAAAAATCTGGACAGAATGTCCTTTTTCAGAAATAGTCATTTTCGTCGTTTAACTTGAAAATATCGTATCTTTTTCCTTATAGACCCGTTTTAACTCATTCAAGCGATCACGTTTCCGTTATTAAGTCTATTTCCTATATTTCTAGCCTATTAATGTCCCTAAGCTACTGATTTTCCCAGTTCGTGTAAAGTTGGACAGATTGTATATTATAAGTGTCAAAAACTATTTTCTAACCTTCTAGTTGTTATAACAAATTAACCACAACTTCCAAATCTCATCCTAGATCCTCCATCAACTTTCTAACATAACAATAGTGGTCTAAACATAAACCTAGCAACATCCAAAGTCCATGTATTAAATCATCAAGCATGACTAACTACACAAGTTCATTACTCTACATAATTATAAGGTTTGTTACCACCATTTTTATGGATAGTTTCTCTAGTTAGTTTCCTTGTAACAACATATTGTTAAAAAAATATAACATTTACTAAAGGATCATTATAAAAGTAACTTGTTATTAACATGTTCCAAGTGATAATGAGTAATGAAACTTGACAAGCACATAAAATGTAAAAACCATGAAGCATTAGTAAGTTTACTTACAAAGATGATTTGTGAAATGAGTGTTGTAAATCACTAGTTAACTACAAGACTTGTGCTCTAAAACCCTTGTTAATAAGCCCTAATAACCTTGATACTTGCCACAACAAACTTTCTCCTTCTTGCTCCTTGTTAAGTGTGTCGATTTGTATGTAGAGATGGATAGGGATTATTTTATTTTTTCTTAACTAAACTAGTGGTGCAATATTTGAACTACGATAACCTATTTATAGCGGAACTTGGTCAAGGGTGAAATAGGTAGTCAAAATCTCATGATTTGGTCAAGGGAGGGGGTGGCCGGTTAGGAGGCTGGGGGGGGGGGGGACATGGAGACATTTTGGTGGCTTAGCCACAAAAGTAGAAAAAGCTAACACACTTTGTGGCTAATATCATCATTATGTCAAATGTGTCTTACTAATTATGGACAAAGCAAGAGGGGGGGGGGGGCGGCCATGGGTTAAAATTGGAAGTATTTGTGTAGTTTTGATACAAAAATGTATATATTGTAGGTATTGGGTGTTAAAAATATGTATTGGTTGTTGTTTCGGTACTTAACGAAAGTTATATGTAATTAAACGTAAGTTGTAAAGAAATTACTTTGGGTGTCAGAAAATATTTTTGGAACTTTTGTAATAATTTTGGAAGTATAAAAATACGATAAAAATAATCGTTGAGAGAATCGGGTATGTCGGGTGTTAAATATTAAATAACAATTAATGTTTGTTGAATTTAAAACCATAAGTAACTAAAGAATATAAATTTGTTTTATGGTTTAGAATTGTGAAATGGAGCAGGAGCAAGATACTGGAGCATTGTGGACTAAATTTAGCTTAAGTCTTAATGCACTTAGAATTTATTCTAGGCTTTCACGTCGGTTCAAGTAAAAAGTCTTACGTAAATTGTTTTCAAATAAATGTCAAGAAAGTAAATTCGAGTTTGGTGAATAGTATTGACCTGAAATTTTGCGGGTTGTGATATACGAGAATATACATACATGTCTGGTACTTTCCAAAAATATCGATAAAGTGCAAAGGGATATAGTCATATACCCGAACTTAGCTTTGTGGAGCTTAAGTCGAACTAAGCTTGGTAGAGCTTATGTCAGAAAATCACTACTTGGGTATTGAATCGGTTTCTGTGAACGAGGTGCTTCATTATCATGCTCGAGATTGCTGAGTACAGTGAAAGCAATTCCTATGTTGTTGTATTTGCACAAGTAGGAGTCTGAAAGGATTATGTGCACACAACACAACAGCTTTTACACTTGTCTTTACAAAAATGCAGAAACACCGGTGCACACTAAATAGAATAAGCAAGTAGAAATGAGAAACGATTCATGAAATGAAATGAGAGTAACGAGCAAATGAAAATATAATGTATTTTCATTTAGGGGTTAAACGGTAATTATCTAAAGTATAATACTTATCCGGGATAAATATTAAAGGGTAATAAATGACAGGAAAACACAACCCCATAGGGTTTGTAGTTTCGTTTGACCGACCCCTATGGGAAGGGTGTTTGACTCTTTGTCAAACTTGAATACTTATGCTACAAGTATTCTAGAATCATCCTTAGGGGCCTATAATTACAAAGGCTTCCTAAGGCATTCTCATAACATTCCTCATAACCCTAAAAATCTCCTCTCATCTCCTCTCTTTGTGGTCGATCAGTCGGCCAAAAGAACCAAAGGGTCGAAACCCTTTAGTCGACTG
Source organism: Artemisia tridentata subsp. tridentata (assembly GCA_021014915.2). Classification (NCBI taxonomy): domain Eukaryota; kingdom Viridiplantae; phylum Streptophyta; class Magnoliopsida; order Asterales; family Asteraceae; genus Artemisia; species Artemisia tridentata. Next base: position 104,868,508 of record CP139504.1, read on the forward strand.
ATCCCCATCAAAGTTGCACCAAGTCGAAGTCGACTTCCTTGTTCGAATTCTAGTCGATCCAAGATTTACCCGGTTTCGTGCTCGCCTAACTTGCATAGGTTCGGAGCCCTAGTTCTACATGTGCATTACCGGTGGATACTTAACGCTGTCTGAGTGGTGATATTCAATATACCCTAAGAAGAGTTCGTAAAGCATCAAAATCAAGAAGAAGGTGTTCCGTGTGAATTAAGAAAAAGGTTAAAGTACGTAATCCTAAACACCATTTTTATGTGTTATATTAGGTTATATCTCTGATTAGAAGATCTGACTATTCGGTTTTTGGTCTGCACGGCTTTATGTGTTTATCTCTGGGCATGTTTTATAGCCGTGCGGGAGACCACTAGAACCCTACATTTACGGCCATTGAAATTAGGAAAATTATCCACCAGTTGAGTGGATCCACCAAAGAGATCTGGATGTTCCACCACTCATATTTTTTTTATAAGAAGTTATGTTATATAGTTTAATAAAAACTAACAAAAAACTAGAATTACATCAACTCTGTCATCCACCAACTAATACTAAAACTTGCACCAAACACGACTCATCCCATATATCTCAACTATTCCATGACCAAAACAAAGTCACAAGAAAGTGAAGATCTAGCAAACTAAGAAACCTTCCCGACCTGTAAACCACTAAAAGCAACACTCCCTCCGTCCGAAAATAAATGCCCATGTTTCTAAATAAATGTCCTATTTGCCATTCAACTAATCAAAAGAGAGTTTAGTGTATGGAAATTATATTTGATTGATGAAGAGTATAACTAGTGAACTTTTAAAAATCTGTACATTTACAAAGTGTACATTTTATTTTGAGATTGATGGAGTATCACTATAGTATTAAGTGGATTGAAAAAAAAAAAGGTTAGCCCATTAATTTGGACTAGTCCATACATTACAAGCCTTTCATCATTTGGGCCTTTTAAACACTCTGGGATTCGATCATATTTCCCCCAAATCAGCGTATTTCACATTCAATCAGTTATTCGTCCCTTTGTCATATCCCCATTTCGGCGTAACAATAGAGCTTCCTACCGGTATGTTTTTTCAAATTCATCATGTATTTTAGTATTTACACTGAGCTAACAATACAAACATAAACACAGTTATATGTTTGTAAATCCTGCTGTAATGGTGGTATAATGTTATCGTTTAGGGTATGCCCACCAACTGTTCGACCATTTGTTTCTAGAAAATTAATCACTTTTTTTCTAGTGTATAATTTGACGGCATTAGCTTTTGATCATAATAACTACTTTGGAAATGAAGCGTTATAATAACTACTTTGGAAATGAAGCGTTTTAAAGGTTACTTTGGAAATGAAGCATTGTAAAATAAGTGGTTTGTATCCAACTTTTTGGTAGAGGCTGTCTTTCATCTTTAAGTAGGTACTTAAAGCTTATTGAAACTTTTTATTTGTAATAGTGAGTACCATTGATATTACAAGATTGGTGCCAAATTTGCAACAAAAAGTTTATTTCTGGTCTCGCTTCAGCAATGCTCGAGTCAGGTTGTATTGTTTTGTAGGGGCAAAGGAATGTGTGTATTTTAAGTGGCATGACACTAGGAATATGTAATTCTTAAGTTGCTTTATTGCTATGAAGCTAATGTGCTTGAATCATAAACTTATGAACCAGAACCAAAACTAAATTCTCCACAACTTGCATAATTTTCCACTTATTTTCAGGCCACTAAATTCTTAAAGTATTGACGTTAAGGTTTCATTGTGACCCCAAATTCAACATTTGCTTCTTCTTCGTGCTTAAAATTCATGAGAATGTTTTAAAAGTAACTTTGTTATGTTTCTAGGAATTTTTTACTTTTTGGTAGTGGGTTTGAGTTTCTAGTATATGATTTGACGACATTAGCTTTAGATCATAATAACTACTTTGGAAATGAAGCATTTTAAGGTTTACAGTTTACTTTTGGATGGTAAGCCACTTTTAAATACACATTGCTTTGTCCTATAAAATTATAGAGGTTGATTCTAGCGTGCTGGTTTGGGATCAAAGATTAAGATGGGTTTGTTGCAAATATGGATATAGTACTTGCTATTACATGCAAGATTTTCAATAAGTTTGGAATTTGTATCTTTTTAAGTATGAAAAATAGCCTCATCCGCAACTATTATTTATTTTTATATGTCATGATGTGCTTTAAAATAAGGTTGCAGATTGAACTTTTTGATAGTGGCTATATTTCATTTTTGAGCAGGCACTTCAAACTTGTTGAGATTTTGTACTTGTAATAGTGAGTACCATTGATAATACAAGTTTGGTGCCAGTTTTGCAACAAACCCATCTTTTAGTTTTGTCCTGGGCCGGCAACGTTTGAATCAAGTTGTATCGTTTTATCAGGGCAAAGTGCTGTGTATATTTAGCATGAGGCTAGGAACAAGTAATTCTTAGAATGCTTCATTTATAAGTACTTACGGTATGAAGCTAATGTGTCTGGATCATAGACTTGGTAACTAGAATCAAAACTAAAATTTCCAGATTTATATACTTTCTCAATAATTCTTAAACCTATAAAATCTCAAGGGGATGATTGATTTGTAATTAGTTCATTCATGAAGTTGCAAGTCCAACATTCGCTTCTTGTTGGTTTGTAAAATTTACAAGATTGTTGGATAAGACAGATTATTATGTTCCGGCTTCTAACTTCTTTGTAGCATTTCTTAGATCTAGAATGTTTATGCCTTTCATTTGGTTTTTGGGCTGTATAACGTAATTGGGTCTGTGATGCTTGAGCATCTGCTCTTTGTACTTACTTTTTCTGCCCATTTGAGATTTGAAATCTTTACAATGCATGGGCTTCAAACTAAAATTTTCAAGTAGGCATGAATGCTTTGTATTTTTGTACATGGTTTGTTACTCAAAGACCAATGTACTGTGTGCACTCTAAAAGGCCAATGTATTGCACTCTAAAATCTTTACCTAGTTTGAGTCTGTGTGGCGGTGGGTTCAAACCCCATGGATTAGTCTGCCAAAAGGACTGAAACCATGGTTACCCAGAAAAAAAGACCAATGTATTAAATAACTGGTAATACTACAACTATTATATGGTGTGGTAGTGTGGTGGCATAAATGTTGTTTACCATATGCACACTAACTGTTTGACGATTTGTTTATGAGAATCTAAGAGGTTTTAGTTTTGTAAAGGTGAGGTGAATTTAGTTTTAGGTTTGGGTCTAGTTAGTAAGCTTATGAACATTCACTCTGAATCATAATTACTTTGGATTTTAAGGATTGCATTGGGATGCTAGGCCACTTCGAAATACACACTACTTTGTTCTGTAAAATTATACAACTAGACCCTTATGTGGTTGCTTTGGGATGAAAAATGAGCATGGGTTTGTTACAAAAAATTACACAAATTATTGATTGTCCTTGCTATTATCGGCTAGAATCTTGATAAGTTTGGAGTTCATATCTTTTTAAGTACAATAATATCTACTTACTAATTATATATGCAGCTATTATTGTTATTTCATGTTTATGTTAAGATGTGCTATAACAAGAGTTGCATATTGAACTTGTTGATAGAGGCCCTCTTTGTTCGAGCTTAATGGAGTTGACCATTGATAGTTAAGTGGCAAATATGCAGCAAACCCAAGCGTAGATTTCATTTGGCTTCAACAACGTGTAGTCAAGTTGTATCATGTTATAATGGCAAAGTGATGTGTATATTTTAAGTGGCATGTTGCTAGGAACAAGTAATCTTGAAAACGCTCATTTACAAGTAATTGCGATCTAAAACTCTGCGGATCATAAACTTAATAACTAAAACTAGAAATTCTTGGTTAATATTCATTGGGTATCATGAGATTCCAAATCCAACATTTGCATCTTGTTGGTGGTTAAAGTTAGAGATTCTTGGAAAAGCCAGCTTTATCTAGTTGGTGGTTATAATATAATGGGTATGAATTTTATTTGGTTTCATTTGGCTATAAAAGCTTTGGTCCATGATAAGTATTGAACCGTTTTCTTCTTGCACTTGAGATTTCTACACTTAAAAAGATATGAAATCTCGCAAGTATGGATTTTAAATGAACTTATTAAGTGGACTTGGCGGATATGAATGCTTTGTAATTTTGTACCTTGGTTTGTTACTCCACGTGAACTTTAAGTGATCAATGTATTGAGTCACTGATAAGACTACAACTATGATGTGTATGAATAAAAATCGCTTCATCCTTTTTCTTGCTCTTTTGCAGGATTTTTTTTGGTATCATGTTTTTGAGAAGAGTTTTTGGACAGACACTCTTTGCAGCTGCAAAATCAGAAACTTCTGCTGCAGGGGCTGCAGCTGCAAGTACAGTGAGGACAACACATAACCCCCTTGAGGAGTTCTTTGAGGCGGCTAGAAACCCAGAAGAGGAAAAACCTGTTGTCTATGGTACACACATTGAAAGCCTTGCCTTTGTTATTAAAGTCCTATAGATGTTGTGTTTTGCAAACATTATATTGAATTCGATAAATAATTCTATATTTGGTACTTGAATGCATCTTATGTTTTTTTTATTCAGGACGTAGTTGGAAGGCTTCTGAATTGCGTCTAAAGTCTTGGGATGATCTACACAAGCTATGGTATGTCCTGTTGAAAGAAAAGAATATGCTTATGACCCAACGCCAGATGCTTCATGCTCAAAATCTTCGGTTTCCAAACCCAGAGCGTCTACCCAAGGTTTGGCTTTTATATTTGACCTATTTGGCTCTGCAGTTGCTGATCAGTTAAAAGTTCACATGGATTTCTACATGCTATCAAAATTTTCCGCTATATACGTGGTATGAGTGATTGGAAAACTAGCAAGCTAATGATCAGTTTGTTGACAGGTAAGGAAATCAATGTGCAGAATCAAGCATGTACTAACTGAAAGAGCAATTGAAGATCCAGATCCCAGGAGGACCGCTGAGATGAAGAGAATGATAAATGCTTTGTAATGACTTACTGTAGGTATGTTCTTGATAGAGGTGGTTAATGATTTTGGTTTGACTAGTATTTGTAATCTTGTCATAATAATTTCTCTCTCTGGGATTTATGTAAGAACCCGTCATTACCAAATTTTAGTTTGTCTTTCTTAAAGACTTTGATTGACGCTACACCTGAGTTCTATGTTTTTTAGGTATTATCATTTCCATAGCTTGTACAGTTGTACTACTTACTATGCACTAAAACTGACCCACACCCTTGGGCTGGTGTTTTAAGTCGTTTCATATAGTTGGGTCCTGAGTTTGTGGTCCGGCTATAGCTGGGTCCTGGTTTAGTTGACAGTCCTATCCCCTCGTACATTGTTTTAGTTGACTGCTTTGTGAAAACTGTGAATCAATACAAACATCTATAGCATACTTCATTAACATAAATGTCTTTAAGTTGTTTAATTACATTATTTTTCTGATAGTTAGCGTTTAAGGCTGCAAGAGGGGTAGGTAAAGTCACGGGTTTTTTTGTGTGGGTTGAAGCAGGCGGTCCAGGTTGGGTTGACCCGTACTTGTCCACTTTTTTAGTCATAGTTATCAACCATCTTAAGTTTAAATAATTTAGCATGACTTTGTATGCGTAATTAACTTTAGGCGATGCGAACCTGCTCAACCCATTTTCCTATAACTAGTTTTTATATTCGGCATGTTCCTCAATTCTATTTATAGGGATTAGTGATTCATAAACAAATTTTATTAGCGATGAATTTATGAAATACGTCTCGTCTCTATAAACTTTTACTTGTTTAAGAACAATAATAAATCTAGAAACTGAATTACAAGCACCTATTCAGTGTTGATTTTTTACAAAATGGTTAAACGTTAAACGTTACACACATAAATTGAATTGGATGCAAGTATGTAACCGACAAATATACTTCTCTGCTTGCCTATATACTAAGAGTGGCAGCCGATTAGATCGATCTTGATTGTTAAGTTACAGCGAATATATCACAAATCTGTTTTAACCCAGACAGTTGGATTTCCTTGCACAAAACATGCTCCTGCAGCCCAATTCAAACTACTTAACATATAGAGTTCAAAGTATGATTGAGATTAGCAGATTAAAGTTGAAGATACTAACGCAAGACATCCCGGGCGTGGCTTTTTCTTCTCTTTTGGTGGTGGTTGTGGCTTGATAACTACCCTTATTGCAGCATCAAATACTCCTTTTACATTCTGTCATCAAGTAACCTTAATTAAAATACGAACCAATAACTACTGAAATAACGAAATTGATAATTCAGATTATACCTGTTGAGTTTTAGAGCTGCATTCAATGTAATATGCAGCACCCATCTGTTTACGAAGCTCCTCTCCCTAATCACATTGTTAACAAAAATTCATAATTTCAGCTACTAAATGGGTGGCAAAAGCATACGTACCTGTGCAGTTGTCACGGGCACTAGTCCTGGATGATCTGCTAAGTACTGTTTATCCTCACGAAGGTCTAAAAATAAAACCGATCATAAGTCAAAATTAGAAGTAGCAAAATGGGCGGGGCAGGTGATTTGAGTATTGGGTTTAATTGGGTCAGGGTTCAAAGTGACATACCGAGTTTGGTTCCAACCAGAACAACAGGGACTCCAGGAGCAAAGTGCTGAAGCTCAGGGATCCACTGCTCAAATAATCAACATCAGAAATCACTTGAGAACAATAATAACAGCAGATAGTACTAAAAATGAACATGCTTTTTGCTAACCAAACCTTTTTAAGTATGTTTTCATAGCTGGCTCGACTAACCAATGAAAACGCTAGAACAAACACATCAGCTCCTCGATAACTCAAGGGTCTTAATCTATTGTAATCTTCTTGTCCTTTTGAGTTCATAAAACAGTACCCAAATTAGAAACAACATAAGATGAGCCAACACCTTAAGGTTCTGATATTAAATGCTATAACACATATTTAGGTGTTACTAAAAATGGAAATATATATGATCTGTGATTATGGCAAAAATCTTACCAGCAGTGTCCCACAGGCCTAAATTGACAGTGGTGCCTTCAACTACAACATTTGCACTGAAGTTATCAAATACAGTTGGTACATAGTCCTGGTTAAGATCAAACAATTAGAATTGCACCTTCATAAACACACAAATGTGTGCTCAAATGAAACGTCATTAAAATGTTGTGGATCCATCATTAACCATTGTTAAATGCTAGTATGTTGATTGTTTAATAAGCAACTATTACAGTATGATTTTGGATCATTGTAACTGATATCCTATTTCGGAACAGTATCCTTGAGAATAAAGCAAAAACGACATTACGGTTGGCAGAATTTAATGAAATGAAGGGAAGTTGTACATCAATAAAAACTGATTTGACATCACTGGATTTGTGTTTGTTGTACACTCTGTTTATATCTTGGACTATGTACAAATTACCTCCCTTAGTGAAAAACAAACTACACTATATATTATGCTTTCAAGAGTGTTACTTCAATGAGAAATTCAGGTTTAGTTTGGATGTGATGGTGATTTTCTAGGACCACCAAAATCAAATCTGTTGGAACAAAATGTGAAACTACTTAAACTACCCATGCCGTTAATTCTCTTGTTGCAACAAATTACCTAACTTTAAATGTTGAATAACCACTTTAGAAACGCAAATTTAAACTCCACCCTATACGAAATGCTACCGAAACATTCAAAATGTATGAGGATCGAGTAACAACTTTAGCCTAAGATTCCGACTAATCCCATAAATCAATACAACTCTATTCGTTCAAGTATTTATGTGCCTTAACCCAACTTAGCGATTCACTAGACATCGAGTCCAGACCGTTTTGTTTCTTACCCTTAAAAAACTACTCACAAGATACATAGGTCAATGATTCCATGACTGTTTGAAGTCAACTGACAGTTTGGAAACTATACAAATAGAGTTCTAAAATTATTTTTTTTTAATCACTTAAGATTTAGTTGTCATAGCCTAATCTATAAATTTTGGTTCAAATCTTGATTAACTACAAAACATATACATACCATTAGAAGATGTAATTTTATAAATATTTATGCAAATAGAGGGTGTGTTTGGTTATGTTTGTTGTAGTTTGTAATTTCATGTTTCTGTGATGTTTCCGGTGTATTATGGGTGTATATGCTAGCAACCCGCTAGCGTTTCGGTGATAATAAAATATTTTGTTGGCCGTTCAAAAAAAAAACATACCATTAGAAGATGTAATTTTATAAATATTTATGCAAAAACAAAAGATACCCATATGACAAAAAGGCCAAAACACAAGACTCCAAAGTCAAGAAAGATGAAACCAAAGCAAGAAATCATTTTTTTTTTTGAACGGTTGAAAGCAAGAAATCATGACACAAAGACAGATAGACACATAATCTTGAAAACAACAGAAAAAGCTGCAGATTTTACTAACTCCCAGATGCAAAACTGTTTAAAAAGAATGATAAGAATAAGACTTACAGTTGGAAATTTGTTACTTGTGTAGCAAATAAGCATACATGTTTTACCAACAGCACCATCACCAACAGTGACACACTTGATGAACCTAGAAGCACTTGAAGACATTGAGCATAAACTAATCAATCTAGAACTTAATGTTTCTTTCTATATATAAAAACAAGAATCTGATGAGAGGTGAATAAATAAATGAATATACAGATAGGAGAAATGGAAGAAAGATTTTTGTGCGTTACTTTAATGGTTATGTTATGTGTTTGTGTTTTATTTTTAGTAATGTGAAGAAAGACAAAAGTGGTGAGCATAAATAGTGTCACATGATTTCACACTTCTTTACATCAACCATTGCTTCTTCTAGTTAACAAAAGTTAAAACTAAGGAATATAGATACAAATGATGGTTGTGATTCCATCATATTTATATTTTGAGTGGTTGTGATATGATTTTGACATGTTGTTGTATTTACTTATAGATAGACTTATTTAGATTACGTGTCTACCATAAGTGGATTAAAAAGGTAAGTAAAACTATAAACCTAGTTGAAAGCCATACGATTCAAACATGTCGAAAGATCCTTTAACGTACTTACATTTTCACAACATCATGATTGTTTGTATTATAAAAACGTGAACATACAAAGTTTTGAAAGTAACCAATGGTTTTTGCCTTTTTGGTCTAGCATTATCGCTTGGTTCGAGTTTTAACCGAGGCAAGTCTTTCTAGAAAAGGAAAAAAAAAAAAAAGTTTCGTGAATCATAGTCAATCTCGTTAAGTTATTCTCATCAAAGGTACATGTTTATTTATTTATTTTTTAAAGAGGGAAGGTTTACCTAAAAGCTACTATCATATTTGTTAATGCAAATGACATTTTAAGACTAGTGATACCCTAAGCAAATAAACGAATCAAACATTGTAGTAGTAGTTTTATAAATGAGTAGGATGGTTTAGGCAAGTAAATATAATATCTGGATTACGTTTGCTTGTATTTTAAATCTAAGAAAACATATTAAAATCATATATTCCACGACATCCCAACAAGAAGATTAATATGCAACGTATGTGGGGACGAGATGGCGTTGGAGTGTTCACTAAAATACATAAAACTATTGGTTATTTTATTAAAGGGAAAATAAAAGTCATAATTAAACAAAGAATCAAGTGTCATGAGCTTAACAGTGTGATTGTATATGTTTATGTTATATTTTAATATTTTATAACTAAGCTGTAATTAAACAGTTACTTTTGGTTATAACTTTGAATTTTATTATTTTTGGTAAAAAAACAAATGATGCAAGAACAAAGTCTAGGTAAGTGACCAACAAAGTAAAGAAACAATGATACTCTAAATCAAGCTAAAACTTAGATGAACCAAGATCGTCAATAACTAAACTAATAGCATAGACGGAACTTAAATAAACTTACTTGAAGAGCCAAATCATATAATTTAGTTTAGAAAGGTCAAACTTGTATTTTCTTCCAGAAAATGTATAGATTTCTTACACTCTGTTCTCAAGTATGATCTTATAGATAGTCCAGTTTTAATCTGTATATTTATTGTTTCACGATTATAAACAGTATAGTAGTTGTAAAATAATATACAACGACTATTATTTTAATTTTTCTCAAGTATATGAAGGCTGTTTTATAAGAATCAAAATTAGACATAAAAAGTTTACAACATTAACAATAGCTAAAACAGTGCTACTGGTTTATTTGTATGACAAATTGTTAACTGTCATTCCTTTAACTGTTACAGACATTTATACATATTATATACTACTTATTTGTTAAAATTTTCTATCAAGTCATGTTTTATTAGAGAAAAGTTCATTTGGTTACTTTTATTTTGGTGCTTACTAAAGGACAAATTTCCATCATCCATATAATTTGATATAATGGTGAGGATTAATTTAATATTTAATATGTCAACCAAAGTCCATGATTTTTTTTTTTCCTTATTTATTCACATTTTTTTTTTGTCTTTTTATTTTTTTTAATTAACGCATTTTTTTTAATTCACGTTTTAATTTTTTTTAATTCACGTTTTTAATTATTATTTTTTTTAGTCCACGTTTTTTTCCCGCTTTCATACGTTTTCGTCTGTTTTCATACGTTTTCGTTCGTTTTCATCTGTTTTCGTCCGTTTTCTTGCGTTTTCATCCATTTTCGTTCGTTTTCATACGTTTTCGTCCGTTTTCATCTGTTTTCTTTCATTTTTGTCCATTTTTCATACGTTTTTATTCGTTTTCAGACGTGTTTTTACACTTTTATACGTTTTTGTCTGTTTTCATACGTATTCGTCCGTTTTCTTATGTTTTCGTCCGTTTTCTTACGTTTTCGCCTGTTTTCATACGTTTTCGCCCATTTTCATACGTTTTTGTCCGTTTTCTTACGTTTTTGTCCATTATTCATAAGTTTTCCTCCATTTTTGTCCGTTTTCATACGTTTTTGTCCGTTTTCATACGTGTTTTTACGCTTTCATAAGTTTTCGTCCGTTTTCATACATATTCATCCGTTTTCTTATGTTTTCGTCCGTTTTCATACGTTTTCGTCCGTTTTTAAATGTTTTCGACCGTTTTCAGACGTTATCATACGTTTTTGAATATCACAAGTGATATTCTATGATATTCATAATATCAGAAGTGATCACAAATGATATTCTGAATATCACAAGTGATATTCAGATGTTCTGATGCAATTTCAAGTGTGGTTCAGATGTTGGTTTATGTTGTTCCCTTAGCACACCGAGTAATAACAATTAAGTTAAACTAAGTGAGCTTATGACTGAGATCAATGCAAAGAATATTTCTAACAGTTATAATATGTGAATATAAAAAACACAATATTTTTCAACGTTTAAATTCTTATTAGAAATAATTCCAAGAATCTATTACCCAAGTGTTTTGCGGAACAAACACTTGGGATTGAATAGACAAGGGTTTATGGTGTCTCCTATCGAAACTCAAGTTTTGCTTGAGTGGTAACAATATACCCACTGAGCTATCTCAGTGAGTTGTATACTCTTTGTAGGAGAGAAGTTACTTTGTAAAAGTTCTAAGCTTTCAATATACAAAGCACACATAACTTCTCTCCATCTGATCTATTTATACACAAGTAATCTAAGTATAAGTGATTAAAATATTACAAGTTGTTGAGGTAGCGTGTCTGACAATTACAAACAGTAATTGTCATTTCCAAGAACCAATAGGAATGGGCTAATAAGATTTTGGGAGTTGTTGGCTAACACTCCATGACTTTTAGCCGCAATAGGGAAGGTTGGTATCTGACAAGATAAGAGTGTTTGGTCTGACACTCTTATCTTCTCAGATCTTTCCCTTTTGTTCCCGCCTATTCTTCAGGCATTGGTTCCTCAGTCTTCAATCACTTTAATGTTGTTGAGGAGACTGGGGTTCAGTGAGTTCTTGTCCAACACTCACTGAACCATCATCTTCTTCTTTGGCTTAAGTCCTACTCAGGGAATACCGCCTTCCTGAGAGTGAGTCCTTTATTGAACTCGCCTTAAGCATCCTGAAGATGACTCACTGAGAGGTTGTTCTCTCAGTGACTTGAATTGTTCTCAGTTTAGCAAACACTTGGCTTAATTTGTGTTCAAATCCTGTTTAAGATAATTGGGTGTTTTACGAACCCAACAATCTCCCCCTATTTGGATATAAATTATGCCTAAGTGTTTTGATCAGTATGAGTGAGCTAAAGTCTTCTGCTCATACTGAATGTACTAGAAAATAAATAAGGATATTGATATAACAAAACATTCATCAATTTATTCATATCATTACAAGTCCTATCATTCTAAGTACAAAAAATACTCAAGGTTCCTGAACGAGACCCATGAGTTCTAGTTTAGCCTTCTTTGACATCAACACCTCTTTATCAGGTCGTTCCTTCATCATTTGATCCATCAACCTGACAAACTCCTCATTATCAGGACTCCTGATATTAAGCGCCATCAGTTTGTAGGCAAGGAGTGTTGTCGTTTCCACTTTATCGATGTCAGAGACTCTTTGAAAGGCTTCCTGACCAAATTCATCCACAAAGAAGATACCATACTCCGGTTCCTTGATGACCAGGTTGGGACGGAACTTGACTCCCTGAGGAGTAATCCTGTTGCAGTGAAGTGCAGCTATGTATTGTTCAGGTTCAAGAGCCACAGCTTTTCTTTTCTTCCCGGTCTTCTGAGTAAGTTCAGGGATAGTCAGTCCCTGAGTAGCAAGTGCCCTATCATGGTCAATTCTGAGACTCTTGGCCACTCTTGCGAGTTCCTCATACTTGGCACTCAGAGACTTGATAAGGGTTGGGGCATTCTTGCTTGAGGTTTTCTTCCTTAGGATGGGCATCATCATATCCCATTCTCTTAACCCATAGTCTGAAAATTTGATTGTTGGAAGGTGTTCAGACTTTCTTGGACCTCTATGTATCGTTATGCTCAGGGGTTTGGCGTTGTGAATGGTGATGTCAGTGATAGTGCCTTCATCGTTGGTTTTGGTCATGTGCCATACATACCTCTCGTATGTTTTCTGCCTCCTTTCTTCCTTAAGTTTGGCTTGTTTGTTGTGTTCCTTAAGGATTTCAGCCTAAAGCTTGAGAAACTCATCCCCTTTGATGTCCTTTTTCTCAGACTCCTTGATCACTTCTTTGGCAACCTTAGAAATTACAGACCTGTTGAGTTCCTGCTCTTTCTCTTGTTCCTTCCTGAGATCTTCTTGGTGTAAGATTTCAGCAAGTTCTTCATGAGTCCCATAGACCCTTCTCCCATCCTCTAAATCAACATAGAACGGTGCATCAGGATCTGCACGTTTTTAAGTTGAAGCCTTGACTAAGCGTGCTTCAGGAGGAGGGTTTGTTTCAGTCACCATGATTTTCTTCCCTTTGTCAATGGGAGGGGGTTGACTGGTGGATGTCTTTGGGACAGTTACCAAAGCAGAAGTAGGATTAGGGATCGGATCATCATTTTTCTCCCCCTCAGCAGATGGTGGAACTTCAGTGGAAACACCTGCTGACTGAGGAGTTGGAGGAGCATGAGAGGCCTAAAGAATAGATAGGATGTTTGAGAACATAGACTTTGTCTCAGAAGTCTCATTCTTTACGGCACTTAATTCCACAGCCATTTCCTTTTGGTGGGTGGTGAGTTCAGTGACTTGGGTGGTGTAGTGGGTGACCAGCTCATTATGTGTTGTTGAGAGCTGCTCAAAGGCTGAAGAGATTCGGATCAGGTGCTCTTTGGATGCAATAACAACCTGATGAATGGACTCTTGCTGTGTCCTTAGACCTTGAAGATCTACCCCCTGAAGGAGCTTTAGAAGCTCAGTAATGTTGGTAGAGGTGGACGCCTGAGAGGCCAAGTATGCATCCAGTCTTTTGACGAAGGTGGGATCATCTGTAAGATGTTCTTGGACTGATTCAATAGCCTTGAGGATGTTTGATAGTTCCTGATGCTGTCCAGTGGCTATTTCATCTACAGATTTGTTCAGGTCGCCAAGTTGTTTATCAGTGAGATTGGCGGCCTGAAGAATCTTTGCCTGAGATTCTTCTACAGAAGCCCTGAAGTCGGCATAGGAGGCTGCCACTTCAGTGTGCTTATCCCATTGCTCATCCGTAAGTATATTGTAAAGACCTTCGTTGGCTTTGCGAAGGAATTTGGCCATTTGCCTTTCAGAAGCCGGACGAGCATTGTCATACTTTTGCAACCACTCAGGAGTGGCTGAAGCACCTGATGATGATGATGAGGTTGATGGGGAACTGGGTGGTTGATCCTCAGGAGGAGGAGAAGAATGTTGTTGCTCAGAGGGCTGAGGAGGGTTTAATTGACTCTCCATTTCCTCCTCAGCATCAGGGATATCATCATCACCAAAATCAATCTCCTCCTCTGACTCATCAGCTAACAAATTTTCATAGTCAGCCAGAGAAGGAGCCTTCAGGATATCCGGCTCCCCCTCAGAAGAGGGCTCACCTTCGTTGTGGCCAGGTTCTGACTCTTTTGTCATAATAACTGGTGGGGTTTGACCAGCCTGACTAGTCATAATAACTGGGGGGGTTTGCCCAGCCTGACTTTTAGGGTCAGTTCCCGAGAGAACAAAAGTGCCTGAGATGCCTGAGGTGGGTTTGGGTTCCGTATCGGCAGGTGGTTTATATCCCTCCGAGTCTTTGTCCCCCTGAGCGCCTTCATCCATTGATGGGTGTTTTCCAGTGTAATCATGAGGTACTCCTTGTGAAGATGTATGGACCCCCTTCCCATCAGGATTGGTCTGTCCTTTTGGGGATTTAGGGTCCTGAACTCCCTGAGACCCTGAGTGTGATTGCTCAGGGACATTAGTAGGATGTGAGTGGGTATGGGTCCCCTTCTCAGTGGAGTAGTGCTGCCCCACTGAGGATATAGAACCCTATACTCCCTCAGGCTCTGATTGTGATTTATTAGAGCCTTCATTGGGATGTGAATGGGTGGATGTTCCTGATCCCTCTGACTTGTTTATGTCAAAGGAAACATGCGGAAAGGGTTTGTCCGAGGACACTGAGGATGATTTCCCAGTGACCTCCGGTGACGGTTGTTTTGTGGTCAGAAGGGTCTCTGCAGTAGGTGTCTCAGAGGTCTGGGCCACAATGTTAAGGGTGCCTAAGGCAACAGTCTCAGTGACGAGTGGTTTAGGTCTAACCACCTTACTGGACTGTCCCCCTTTCTTCTTCTTCACCTTCTTGGTTGGTGAAGGTACTGGGGAGCTAGCATTCTCACCCTGAATGACTACTAACATGTAGTTGGTCAAAGGCGGTGGGTTGTGCCTCAGTGATGTCACTACTAAAATTGGTCTTATGCAAGACGTCAGGTTTTATACCTTGATCGTCAGACCTTAAGTAGTCAAAACCAAGAAGGTCCTGAAGCGCACAGGAAATGAACATAGGATAAGACATGTGTCTTTTCCTATGTTTCCCTGAGAGCTTGGCAACGAGGTCTCGGAAGATTATACCTCCGATATCAATTTTTCTACCCTCTAAGAGACTGAACATCATCATTTGCTGTGACGAGTTCACTTGCTCAGTGGAGGATTTGTTCCCTCCTAGGACTTGAATGACAAATGTCATCATGAGTCTCCAGATGGGGTGAAACCATGTCTTCACTATGGGAGCCTTTTCTAACAAGGCTTCAGGAGACAAAGTAGGACGCTTAGCGTCATGAGGCCCAAGGAATAGCATTTACGCTTTAATTTCCTGGTCAGTAGGGTTTGCCTCAAAGGTCTGGGCGAAATCAAGACCAGTGGCCTTGAGAAAGGTCTTGTAGTCTAGGGAGAGGGGTTTCTTCCCATTCATCACAGTGAATGTGATGATTGATTCTCTGGTGTCCTTAGGGCTAGTAGCCGTTGCGGTACACCCGAACTCCCTGAGATAGTCATGATAAATGACTGATGGGGTTTTGGTAAAAGCCGTGGCAAGGAAGCAGTTATGTAAATACTTAACCACATCCTTGTACCCCTCATATTGTTGGGGGTAGTGGAAATTTCCAACCACGTTGTTTTTGGTCATATCCACGCCCTCCATTGGGAAATTCACATTTGGGGCGAGGGTGATAGCATTAGAAGATGCCATTTTTGTGTTTGGTTGGACAAATGGACTGGGTTTCTAATTGCTATGAACACACACAGAGTTTTGAGAGATAAAATGGGCAGAGTTTAGCTTAGATTTTTAAAATGTGTGTGTGTGTTTGTTTTGGTTGGGGTATTTATAGGATAGTGGAGATGGGGTTATTTTTTGTATTTGAGCGGTTTTATTTAATCAAAATATATTTTTTTGGAAATTATTTTGAACAAAATGTTTGAGATCCGCATTAAATGCCACCACTCCACTTTTCCTCTTTTTTCGCAACTGGCAGGGTGAACAGTTGAGCAGTTTCTGCAAAAGGAGAAGTTGCAGAGTTTCCATCATCACACAGTGTATTGTGTGAGAGAGGGTATTGAATGCCAAGTTGGGAAGTGGGGGCCCATGAGGTGTATGCCAGAAAGGCAAAAGAACAAATATTCTTATATTTAATAAGAATCCAGTTACCAACCTCGGACATTTACTAACTAGATACTTAGAGCATTTAAGTTAGTATTGAATGTCCTTTTCAGGGCTCTGAATGACTTTTCATTCAGTGATGGTTTTTCAGGGACTTGGGATTAGTCACTGATGATTCAGGAATATGGAATGATTCCTGAGCTACAAGGATTCAGGAACTTGGGTTTAGTTCCTGAACCCTAAAGATTTCAGGAACTTGGGTTTAGTTCCTGAGGTTGAGGATTCAGTGATTTTTTTCACTGATGTACACATTGAGTCAGGGAGAAATCAATCAGTGGACTGATTCTCTATATCCAGCATTCCTAATTCAGCTTTCAGTCTAGTGAAAGTTGGTTCATCCAATGGTTTGGTGAATATATCAGCTAACTGATATTCAGTAGGAATGAAGTGTAATTCAATGTCACCATTCATGACATGGTCCCTGATGAAATGATATCTAATATCAATGTGTTTTGTTCTCTGATGAAGAACAGGGTTGTTTGAGATTGCAATTGCACTTGTGTTATCACAAAAGATGGGTACCATCTTATACTGAATTCCATAGTCACTGAGTTGACTTTTCATCCAGAGTACATTTGCACAACAACTAGCTGCTGCAACATATTCAGCCTCAGCTGAGGACAAGGCAACTGATTGTTGCTTCTTAGCACTCCAACAGACTAGTTTCCCACCAAGTATTTGGCAAGAGCCTGAGATGCTTTTTCTGTCCATGTTGCATCCAGCATAGTCAGAGTCTGAGTATCCTTTAAGATCAAGGCCTGAGCATTTTAGATAATATAATCCAAGGTTTGGAGTACCTTTCAGGTACCTGAATATCCTTTTCACAACTGTGATGTGTGATTCTCTTGGGTCAGATTGATATCTGGCACATAGACATACTGAGAATTGGATATCAGGCCTTGATGCAAGTAGATACATCAGTGATCCTATCATTCCTCTAAAGAGAGTTTGATTTACTGGTTTACCAGTGAGATCAGGACCAAGGTTGTCTGGGGGAACCATGGGAGTCTTGACTGAGGCACAGTCACTGAGTTCATACTTTTTCAGTAGGTTCTTAACATGCTTCTCTTGACTGATAGTGATTCCTTTATCAGTCTGCTTGATCTGAAGGCCAAGGAAGTAGGTTAATTCTCCCATCATACTCATTTCAAATTGCTTAGCCATTAGTTTTTCAAATTGTTTGCAAAGCTTGTAACTTGTTGAGCCAAAGATGATGTCATCAACATACACTTGTACTAGTATGACATCAGTATTTGTCTTATAGATAAACAATGTGTTGTCTATCTTGCCTCTGACAAATTTGTTTTGGATCAGAAAGGTTGAAAGAGTTTCATACCATGCCCTGGGAGCTTGTTTCAATCCATAAAGGGCTTTATTAAGCTTACAGACATGATCAGGAAACTCATGGCTTTCAAATCCAGGAGGTTGCTGAACATAAACTTCTTCTTTCAGTGAACCATTTAAGAATGCACTTTTAACATCCATTTGGTACACCTTGAAGTTCATGTATGTAGTAAAAGCAAGGAAGATCCTGATGGCTTCCATCCTTGCTACTGGTGCAAATGTTTCTTCATAGTCAATGCCTTCTTGTTGATTATAGCATTTGGCTACAAGTCTGGCTTTGTTTTTAATGACTATGCCATTTTCATCACTTTTGTTTTTGAATACCCATTTCATGCCAATGACTGAGACATTCTCAGGACATTTGACCAAGGTCAATACCTTGTTTCTGTCAAATTGTTCCAGTTCATCATGCATGCCCTGAACCCAACTTGGATGTGTAAGAGCTTCTTGAACACTTTTGGGTTCAATTGTGGAAATGAAGTCCACAAATAGGCATTCATTGGCTGAGGCTGCCCTTAGACTAGCAGCCATGCTCCTGGTGAGCATGCCTTCAGTATGCTCTCCAATAATATTGACAAGTTCAATGTCCTGAGACCTATTCCAACTTTCCTGAGGTCCTGGATACTGATTTGAACTTGTGGAGGCCTGATTGGGTGGAGGGGTTGGTTCAGGAGTAGACACATGATCATTGATTGGATCTTGAGTATCTACCTGATCACTGAGATTGTTTGGTTCTTGAGCATTTTGAACAGACTGATTAATTTCATCAGTGTTTGCATGTGCCTCAACAAACTCAGTGATGGTTGGGTTAGGTAGGTTGTGAGGGATTATGTAATAGGAGATGTTAGCATCATCTTGATACTGAGTGGAAGGATTGTTTTCAGGAAGATATTCATCAGAAGGATATCTTGAAGAGTTATCAATTCCTATCTCTTCTACTGAGGCAGTTGAGAACCTGATTGCATCAGTGCTCTCATCAAAGGTAACATGAAATGTTTCCTCAGTCTGCTGTCTCCTTGCGTTGAACACTCTGAAGGCTTTTGAGACAAGTGAGTATCCCAGGAAGTATCCATCATCAACTTTTGCATCAAATTTCCCTAAGTGATCCTTGTGATTATGAATAAACACAGGACACCCAAAGACATGAAAGTAGCTGATGTCAGGGATTCTTCCTTTGAATAACTCATATGGGGTTTTCCCATGTCTCTTGACAATGATGGATCTGTTTTGTGTATAACAAGCAGTTTTGACTGCATCAGTCCAAAAATGTTTGGAAAGGACTGATCCTCATAACATTGTCCTAGCAGCTTTAATGAGTGTTCTATTTTTCCTTTCAGCAACACCATTTTGTTCAGGTGTGTATAGAGAGGAAAAGTTATGGGAGATACCTTTCTCATCACAGAAACATTCAAGTTCATAACTTTTGAACTCAGTCCCATTGTCAGTTCTAATCTGTTTGACCTTAATGTCATTTTGATTTTCAATGTTCCTGACAAAGGACATGATTGTTTCAGCTGCCTGGCTCTTTTTTATCAGGAAGAATACACAAGTGTATCTAGAGTATTCATCCACTATAACCAGAGTATACTTCTCATGGTTAATAGACCTTGGACTGACAGGTCCAAATAGATCTATATGGAGAAGATGTAGGCAGTTCCTGATGGAAAAGTTGGTTTTGGTTTTAAAGGATGCTCTGTGATGTTTACCTTTTTCACAAGCTGAGCATGGTTTATCCTTTGAAAACACAAGTGATGGTAAGCCAAGGACCTTGTTTTGTTTTACAAGATTGTTTATGTTTTTAAAGTTCAGGTGGGTGAGTCTCTTATGCCAAATCCAGTTGAGTGTATTAGTGGCCTTAGCAAAGAGACAAGTTCCATCCTGAGTTAGACTGGACATGTCTAATACATAAACATCTTGTCTTCTTGGTGCAATGAGGACAATTTCCTTATTTGCATTGAAGATGGTTCCTTGCTTATCATCAAACTGAACTATGTATTTTGCATCACATAGTTGACTGACACTGATCAGATTGTACTTAAGACCATTTACATAAGCTATCCTAGTAAAGACAATACCATTGCAGTTTACTGAACCATAACCTTCAGTGAGACATGATGAATTATCAGCAAATATCACTTTGGATCCTGGTTCTTCCACATATTTGTGCAGACACTCCTTAACACCAGTCATGCTCCTTTAACATCCACTGTCAAGATGCCAAACAGGATCCCTGGCATGCCTCTTCTTCATGGTGATGTTGACCCACTCTCCATTCCTAGCTTGGCTTTTTCCCATAGCCACCTGATCCTCTTCAGAAAGTGCCATCAGTGCACTAACTCTTATTTCCTCATCTGAGGAAACCTCTTCTTCATCCCAATCATATGCTTCAGCTACTAATACCTTGTTCTTTGTCTGAATAGGTTTGGATGTTTGAGCAGCCTGAGACAATATGGGGTTAGTTTCAAGAAGTGCAAGTTTAGCTTTGATTTTCCTATATTTTGTTTCAAAATCCTTTTGACCCTTGTTTTGAAATTGTTGGGTGGACTGAAACATTTTAGGTTGAAACTTGCTAGTTCCTGAGGAACTGTTTCCTGAGAATTTGTAAGAGGGTTCTGAGATAGTTTTAGAATAACAGTCCCTAGCAAAATGACCCTTTTTACCACATTTAAAGCATTCAGTGGTCTCATTTGCTTTTGGTTTTGTAAAGTTGGACTGATTTCTTTTGATGAAACATCTTGAACTAGCAAGGAGTGCCCTTTCTTGGAATTCCAAGTTCAAGTCGGTCAGGTACTCCTCACCAGTCCTTTCATCAATTTCATCTTCAGAATCCTCTTGTAAATCCTGCACAACACCATTAGAATAGAAAGCAGTTGATATGGGTGTGGAGGTTAAGGCCTTTTTGGACTCAATAGCTTTTGAGTCAGGGTATCTCCTTGAGATTAAGTTGTCTTCATAGACAAACTTCCCATAAATTTCAGGGAGCTCAACGGTCTGAATGTGGTTAGCATTCCTCAAGCCTTGTGAGAAGTTGAGCCACTTCTCAGGGAGACTGTTGACAAAGCCAACATTAGTCTCATGCTTAGATAAAGTTACACCATCATTTGATAGCTCATTTATCAAAGTCTTGTATCTGGTGTAGGTCTGAGAGAGACTTTCAGAGTCCTTTGCCCTGAAAGTATTGTACTCAAGTTTAAGGTCCATGACCCTATTTTCCTTGGTATCTGAGGGACCCTCAAAGCTATTTACCAAGTCATCCCAAGTTTGCTTGGCTGTAGAACAGTTGATGACTGATTCCATTATATCGTCAGGAAGACATGATATAAGGATGCTTTTCAGGCGATGGTCCTGATTGACCACCCTCCTCTCATCTATGGTCCATTGAGCTTCAGGCTTAATTAGCCCTGCAGCAGTTTTTGGGACAAATGGGCCATCCTTGATACAAGCGATGTAGTAGGGTTCCATCCCAGTTAAATAGAAAATCATACGTTTTTTCCATTTGCTAAATTTGCCAGCCTCAAGTCTGGGTGCTACAGCAGAATAGCTGCCACCCTTTTTATCGACTAACTGGGGTACATTGGTATCAGTCATTTTAGGATCTTGGTTTTAAAAACCTGGAGCTCTCTGGTGTGTTGAAAGGTTTTATAAACCAGAGGCTCTGATACCACTTGTTGTTCCCTTAGTACACCGAGTAATAATAATTAAGTTAAACTAAGTGAGCTTATGACTGAGATCAATGCAAAGAATATTTCTAACAGTTATAATATGTGAATATAAAAAACACAATATTTTTCAACATTTAAATTCTTATTAGAAATAATTCCAAGAATCTATTACCCAAGTGTTTTGCGGAACAAACACTTGGATTGAATAGACAAGGGTTTATGGTGTCTCCTATCGAAACTCAAGTTTTGCTTGAGTGGTAACAATATACCCACTGAGCTATCTCAGTGAGTTGTATACTCTTTGTAGGAGAGAAGTTACTTTGTAAAAGTTCTAAGCTTTCAATATACAAAGCACACATAACTTCTCTCCATCTGATCTATTTATACACAAGTAATCTAAGTATAAGTGATTAAAATATTACAAGTTGTTGAGGTAGCGTGTCTGACAATTACAAACAGTAATTGTCATTTCCAAGAACCAATAGGAATGGGCTAATAAGACTTTGGGAGTTGTTGGCTAACACTCCATGACTTTTAGCCGCAATAGGGAAGGTTGGTATCTGACAAGATAAGAGTGTTTGGTCTGACACTCTTATCTTCTCAGATCTTTCCCTTTTGTTCCCGCCTATTCTTCAGGCATTGGTTCCTCAGTCTTCAATCACTTTAATGTTGTTGAGGAGACTGGGGTTCAGTGAGTTCTTGTCCAACACTCACTGAACCATCATCTTCTTCTTTGGCTTAAGTCCTACTCAGGGAGTACCGCCTTCCTGAGAGTGAGTCCTTTATTGAACTCGCCTTAAGCATCCTGAAGATGACTCACTGAGAGGCTATTCTCTCAGTGACTTGAATTGTTCTCGGTTTAGCAAACACTTGGCTTAATTTGTGTTCAAATCCTGTTTAATATAATTGGGTGTTTTACGAACCCAACAGTTTCAAAGGTTATGCTAGAAGTGAAGTTTGCAATTTAAGGTTCTGAGTGTGGGTATACACTGATGTTTGGTTTATTACCTGGTTGTTTGGTTTATGTACCATGTCTGCACTGCTGTTTGGTTTATCCATGGTTTGCACTTTCCATCCATGTGGTCATTTCGTTTTATGGATTAGAGTGTGTGGGCCAGGTTTGGCTTGAGTTTGTGGTAATATTCGAATAAGGCTATGTGTAATGGTAAAATAAGAAGATGGGGCATTTTCTGACACGTGGCAGCCCAGTCAGCAAAGGGGCTTGATGGGTTTAGGTGTGTAATGGTGGGTGGGGCGTTTTGCGACACGTGTCACCTTTTTTTTTTCTTTTTTTTTAATCAATCAAAGAATACATTTTTTATTTAAAACAATATAATTTAAAAGGTTTGCATCGGATGCATCGCTTGCGGTGGTGGCATCGACGGCATTTGTGATAGCAAATTCCAAAGTTGCGCATTTGTGATTTGGTCTTCGCCTAAATCGTTATTTCGACGAGGTGGTACGAAACCGGGATTGTAGTTGTGTGGAAGGTTTGGACGGTTAGGAAACATATTTGATTTTTTTGTTTGTTAAAAGGGTGTTTTGTGTGAAAAAATGGTAAAAAACTTTGGTTTATATAGTTGAAAAAATAAGGGGAGCGGTATTTTTTTTATTTTTTTTTTTTGGTTTTGAAATAGAGCCGTTTGGTAGTAATTACAAATGGTCATTTTTTTCTTGAATGTACAAATGGGCGGGGCGTGAATAGATTAACGCCTAGGGGTTTTTTTTTCATTTTTGGCGCCCGTATGTAATGGTAAAGGGCGCGAATTGGGCAATTTTTGGGGCCTTAGCGCCCCATTACACATAGCTAATATTCGAATAAGTATGGTTCGTTTGCGAGGTCCGTTGGCTGTGAATTCTCTGCAATGAAAAAAGAAAAAAGGTTTCTGCAATTAAATAATGTTCAGTGGTCAGTGCAGTGTGTGATGAGAATTTAATTGTGAGAATATCAGTGACTGTTGTAAGTTTTCTATAGGATATCAGTGTAGTTTATTGGTCTGTAGTTTAGTATTGCTGGGGTTAACAGTAATGGTTTTTAAGAACACTCTAGGGAGTTAGTGGGTGTCTTTCTTTTATCCATTTGCTGTTTTCCTTGACATTCAGATATGGGTGGGACAAGTCCTAGGATTGGTTCATGTTGTTGTATTTGTGTTCTTTTTAGTTTTTGTCATGTTAGGCTGCTAATTGCTTTGTATATGTTCCTTTTATGTTAGGGCTCATCCTTTTTAATTGTCTTGTTAAGAAGGTGGGTTGCCATTTCTTGTGTATCTTGTTTTTGGTTCGGTTCCTTAATATATGTTGCCTTTCAAAAAAATCACAAGTGATATTCTATGATATTCAGAATATTATAAGTGATATTCTATGATAACATCAAATAGTCATATTTTTTAGTGTCAATTTCCCCCTATTATGCTCATCATTTTATATTGTTTTACTTGAATATATACTCTTATTTGTTAATATTTCATTTTCAGGTAATGAATGAGCATAGGAATGAAAAAACGCGGAATTGGAAGGATCTTAATGAAAATATACAAAAGTATGCTGCCAGAAACAAGTTACGGCGTAAATCCATACTCTACTTACGCTGTAACTATGATTTACACTAAGAGGCCAAAGTCAACGCAGCTCAAGACTACGGCGTAACTTCACAACCTTGTTACGCCATAGAAATTCAAAGACTTAGAAGAATTTTGTGGCCAATAAGGTTACGTCGTAACCTACTTATTAGGTTTCGGCGTAAAAATGGTAATTAATTTAACGAGAGTTCTATGATCGTAACCTATTCTATAGGTTACGCCGTAAAAATATTACTATGGATAAGATCGTCTGAGATTTGAAGGTTACGGTGTAACCAATCTTTTAGGTTACGCCGTAACTAAAACGAGGCTATAAATACAAGCCCTAATTCTGCATTTTCATTTATCTTCCCAACACACAAAAACCAAGGGACGTTTAGGGCTTCAAGGAGGACAATATTCAGCAGCATACAAGTCATTTCCAAGGGAGAATTCACGCCATCCTCTACATAAGCTTTAGTATTTCATATCATATTCTTGTATTTGATTCGATGTCTTTCATTATGATATTAAACATTGAATTTTCTGCATTATTTAATATGATTGGCTAAACACCTTTGGTGTTAGCCTATTTATGAAATTATTATTGCTATGAGTTAGTTTTCTCGTTTTCATGTCGCTTTATGTGTATGCTTTCTTTGCTTATTCGCAGACACCCTTGTTTCGGTAGTATTAATGCTTGGTAGTATCTAGGAAACTAGGAGAATTGACCATCAGACCCTAGTAAAATAGGTTGCGAATAGTGGTAAGAATTGACCATAGGACTACCACTATCTTGCGTGCGAATTGACCATAGGATCACCTACCAAACGGAGATGCTTAAGAAGTTAGGGGAACCTAAGCTCCGAAATGCCGGGTTTCATAGAATAAGTCTAGATTGTAGCGGTACTTAATGACTCTACATAGGTTAAACCCACGAACTCTTGTAATCGCATGGTTACGGAATAGGAACATATGAAAAATAGGCTAGACGAATTTACCCGAGGAGTCTAGTGACTTTAACCCCCATGTGGAGCGATAGAAAACATTAATTAGAAAACTTAATCATGGCATAACAAGATTAGTAATTAGGCTAGCATATTTCTTCCTACTGATTATCTCTTTCATTTTATTTAATTTCATTAGTTTAATTAATCAATTCATAAAATCCCCTTTAAAATCTGTGACATTAAAACTTATATTAGATCCACACTCATAGCTCTTGGGACGACCTTGGCTTTACTGATTACTACACTACACACAACCGGGTACACTGCCCGTTAATGCATTAGGTAGACGAGACATTATAAATATTAAAACCTGGTCAGAAATCCTGCATCATTCTAAATATTACAAGTGATTTTCTGAATATCACAAGTGATTTTCAACAATAGGAATCACTAATTTAATCAACTAATTTCATTAATATCATCACTAATTTTAAACTAAACACTACCAAATACCAATCATCAACACTAATGTAAACAAAAACAGTTACCGAAAAATTGACAAAACGAACAAATAATTATTTTAGACATCACCTAAAAACGTTCCACGTGTCAAATATGCAAATCTAATCCAGCCAATACAAATATCAGAAAACTTAATCTTGAAACCCTAACACGAGTGTTGTTATTTTTTAAGCCCTAATTTAAAATCAACACTAATCAGCCAGCACAAATAAAACAAAAACCCTAACACAAGTGTATTACAAGATCTCAGTCCATTAAAGACGAAATCAACCATACAATTAATAACACCACTATATCCAAACAAAACATTAGTTAAGAATCAAAGATTAAGATTGAAAGATAAGGTGACCTGATGATAATGAAGTGTTGGTCCTGTTACACGGTTAAAAATAACTACAAAGTTAAGCTAACCGTGTTCCATAGCTTAGTAATGTATTGATTAACATGACAAATAAGTAAAAACGTAAAAGATAAAATACAAGAGTTTTTCAATGTTTAAATTCTTATTAGAAGTAAATCAAAAGAATCTATACCCAAGTGTTTGCCCAAAAAACACTTGGGATTGAAATGACAAGTATGGTATGTCTCCTCTCTAAACTTAAGCTAAGCTTAAGTGGCAACTATAAGGAACTACTGAGCTATCTCAGGGACAAGGTTGCTCTTTGGAGGAGTAAAAGTTTTTTTGTGAATGTCTAAGCATTAATTGCACAAACTTGTCAACTTTTACTCCATCTTATGATCCTATTTATAGACAAGTAAAAAGAGCAACCGTTAAGTACAAGACAAAAGATGACCTAAGCTAATCAGGACAAAATACTGATGTATTTCGTCACTGTTACAAGAACCTATTTTGGGTATAGGACAAGAGTGCTTTCTGAGTAACAGTGATGACACTGTTCTTGTTATGAAGCCTTTCAGGGAAAGTTTGACCTTAGAGTGATAAGGACTTCTCTAAGTCAGTTCAAACCTTTCCCGCCTTGTCCCACCTTTCTTTCAGTCTCATAGTTCTTCAGTCTTTGGTCTTCAGTCTTCAGTTTTCATTCTTCATAGTTGTTGAGGAGACTGGGGTTCAGTGAGTTATTGTCATCACTCACTGAACCCATTATCTTCTTCTTTGGCTTAGGTGCCATTCAGGGAGTTCCGCCTCACTAAATGGAGAATCCTTCTTCTTAGACTCGTCCTAGGCATCTTGAAGATAACTCACTGAGTGACTGTTCACTCAGTGACCTAAGAACGTTTAAGGATATACGACACTTAGGTTACTTTCTATTCAAATCCTTGTTTAAGGAAGCTTGGGTACTGAATGGACCCAACAATCTCCCCCTATTTGGATATAAATATAGCGTAAGTGTTTGATCAGTGTAAGTGAACAATTGGGCTTCTTCTTACACTGAAGATACTATAAAGCAATTAAAGGACACTGATTTAATAAACATGGGCCATCATCTTATTCATCAAAATTACATCAGTCCTATCATCTAATACAAAATACTCAGAGTTAAGTACTCAGACTTCCTTAATTCCCATGAGTTCAAGTTTTGCTTTCTTGGACACCAACACCTGCTTGTCAGGTCTCTCACTCATCATCTTCTCCATTAGCTTTATGAATTCATCATTCTCAGGACTCTTCACATGGAGTGCCATCAGCTTGTAGGTCAGTAGGGTTGTGGTTTCCACCAGGTGAATGTCACTGACTCTCTGAAAAGCTTGTTGACCAAACTCATCTATGAAGAAGATTCCAAACTCAGGGTTCTTGATCACCTTGTTGGGGATGAACTTGACACCTTCAGGGGGAATTCTGTTGCAGTGAAGTGTAGCAATGAATTGTTCAGGTTCCTGACCAATTGCTTTCCTTTTCCTCCCTGTGCTCTGAGTTGGTTCAGGGATTATTAGACCCTGAGACGCAAGTGCCTTCTGATGGTCAATTCCTAAACTCTTGGCTACCCATTCCAGTTCCTCATATTTGTTTGTCAGGGCAGCCAGAAGGTCAGGGACGTACCTGTTCTTCTTTTTCTTCAGGATGGATCCCATCATGTCCCATTCCTTGATCCCATATGCTGAGAACTTGAAGGGAGCATTCTTCTCATTCACCCTTGGTCCTCTTTGAACAGTTATGGCAAGAGGATCAGTGTTTGCATGAATAATCATGTCAGTGATGGGACCTTTACCCTTGGTCTTTGTCATGGTCCAGACATACCTCTCATAGTTTCTTTTCTTCTTCTCGTTGATCAGCTTGACATTTTCGTTATGTTTCTTGATCATGTCAGCTTGAAGTTGAAGAAACTGTTCTCCCCTGATAGATTGATCAGTCTCCCTGATTACCTCCTTGGCTACTTCAGCAATGATGGGCTTACTAAGCATTTTAGACTTGATTTTGTCCTCTTGTTCCAAGACAGCAGCCACTTCTTCATTAGTTCCCCTGAAGGTTTTCCCATTGTGCAAGATGATTTTCATAAGTACTGGTGCATCAGGATCAGGACGCACTTCTCTTGGTGCTTAACAAGTTTGGGAGCTGAGTCTTCAGTTTCCATGATTCCCTTCCCTTTGTCAGTGGGTGGGGGTGTACTGAAGGAGGATTCAAGGAACGTTGTGGTTGTTGTTGCTTCAGTTAAAATAGGAGTGGTAGTAACAACAAGTGCTGAAGTTGTTATAGGTCCTGGCATGAAGCTTTGAAGAGGGAAAACTTCAGTAATAACTTCAGTAGTTGGATCAGGAACTGATTCATCAGGAGTTGGCTTCTCCCCCTCAACAGATGTTGGAGCTTCAGTGGAAGCATTTGTTGATTTAGGAGCAGGGTGAACTGGAGGAGACTGAAGAAGTGTTAGGATGGTGGAGACCATGCCCTTGATTTCTGAGGCCTCTGTCTTCAGTGAGGAGATGTCCTTGGTCATGGTGACCTGAGCCTCAGAAAGTTGGGTGACCTTGGTATTGTAGTGGTTCACCAGCTCATTATGCTTATCAGAGAGCTGGTCAAAAGCTGTGGAGATCTTGGTCAGGCAGCCTTGGGTATTAGTGACTGACTTATGAAGGGCTTCCTGCTGAGACCTGAGGGTAGCAAGATCCACCTCCTTGAGTAGCGTGAGGAGTTCACTAAGGTTTGATGAGGTGGTCTTGTGGGTATCCATGAATTCAGTCAGCTTGGTGATGAGAACTGGGTCATCTTTGAATTCTTATTAAATGGCACTGAGAGACGTAAGCGGATTGTTGAATTGCGTCCCTTGATCAAGACCCAGTTTCTCAATGGAGGTCTTCAGGTCACTGACATGTTGTTCAGTAGAAGTGGTGATTTTATGGAGCTGACCCTGTGACCCTTCAACAGTCGCCCTGAAGTCAGCATAAGAAGTTACTGCTTCAGTGTGTTGATCCCATTGCTCCTTGATGATCTCATTGAAGAGGGCAGTATTTGACTTCCTGAGGAATTTGACCAGCTGCCTTTCAGTGAGGGGAAGCACATCACCATACTTCTGCAAATAGTAAGGAATTGCAGCAGCAGAGTCTGAGGAGCCTGAGGTGTGATGAGATGAGGATGATGATGATGATGATGTGTTAGGTTGATCTCCAGGAGGGGGTGAGTTATGTTCTTGATGAGGAGAGCTAAGTTCTTGAGGAGGGGATGAAGCTTCCGATTGAGTATGCTAAGGGGACCCGTAAGTAGGTTGTTCATCAGTATCCATGGCATCCCCAGCAGGGAAAACTTCATCATCTGTAAAGTCAACTAGCTCCTCCTCTGATTCTTCATCTATGAACCTTTGGATATCAGTCAGGGTAGGAGCCAACGTTACATCCGGCTCCCCCTCAGAAGAGGGCTTGCCTTTGTTGTGGCCAGGTCCTGACCCCTCCAGGAGAACATAGTGGGTTGTCTCTGCCTGGTCCATGGAGTTAGTTCCCAAGTGATGCGCAACGCCATGAGGGGGTGTAGGTTCCATATCAGCGGGTGGTTGCATGCCCCCTGAGTCTTTATCCCCTGATGTTCCTTCAGGGACTGGTGGGTTTGAGCCAATACCATCACTAGGAAATGAGATGTTGAGGCCCCCCTTTCCACCAAAGTTGTGCTGCCCTGATGAAGATATAGGGACCAGTACTCCCTGAGACTCTGATTGTGATTTATCAGAGCCATAAGCAGGATGTGAGATGTTGAGGTCCCCTTTCCACCAGAGTTGTGCTGCCCTGATGAAGATATAGGGACCGGTACTCCCTGAGACTCTGATTATGATTTATCAAAGCCATAAGCAGGATGTGAGAGGGTGTGGGTCCCTTTCTCGGTAGAGTAGTGCTGCTCTACTGAGGATTCATGACCCTTTTCTCCCTCGGGCAAAGGTTGTGATGTACTAATGCCTTCATCGGGAAGTGATTGTTGAATGGTTCCTGACTCCACTAACTTGTTTATGTCAGCAGAGTCTTTAGGAGAGGGTTTGCCCGAGGACACTGAGTGTGATGTCTCAGTGCCCTCCGTTGACGTTTGTTCTTTGGTCAAAATATTACTGGTCTCCTCAATGGTTGTCTCAGTGGGCTGGGGCTTTTTGTGCCTTATTTTCTCTGGCTGTGAAGTAGAGGTCTCAGTGTCGAGTGGTTTGGGTTGAACCACCTTCCTGGACTCCTTCTTCTTTTTTTTCTTCTCCTTCTTGGAAGGAGAAGGCACTGGTGAAACTGCGTCAGCACCCTGAATTACTGTCAACATATATGTTGTCAAGGTGATTCTTGTGACCTCAGTGGGGTCTCTTGAGTAGTTGGCCTTGTGTAAGACATCAGGGACAGATCCCTCTATATTTGGCCTAACGTACTCAGATCCCAATAAGTCTTGGAGCACACAGGAAATGAACCTAGGGTAAGACATGTGTCTTTTCCTGGATTTCCCTGAGAGCTTGACTATGAGGTCCTTGAAGATAATTTCTCCAATATCAATTTTTCTACCTTCAAGGAGGCTGAACACTATCATTTGTTGAGCAGTGTTCAATTACTCCGTGGAGGATTTGTTTCCACCCAGGACCTGAATGACAAAAGTCATCAGTATCCTCCAAACAGCAAGAAACCATGTTTTTATAATTGGGGCTTTGGCCAAAAGGGTCCCTGGGGCCACATCAGGGTGTTTATCGTCATGTGGCCCAAGTAAAAGCAATCCGGCCTTTACTTCACTTTCTGAGGGTTGAGGGGAAAAAGTCTCAGTGAAATCAAGGCCTGTGGCTTTGATGAAGGTTTTGTAGTCAAGGGAGAGGGTTTTTCTCCCATTCTTCACTGAGAACTTAATGATGGAGTCCTTGGTGACATCAGGGTTGGTGACCACTGCTGTACACCAGAACTCCCTCAAGTAGTCATTGTAAATGACTGAGGGTGTCTTTGTAAATGCCGTAGAGAGAAAACAGTTTTGAAGGTATTTCACCATATCCTTATAATCAGGAAAATTTTCCGGATAGGTATAGTTCCCTATGACATTGTTTTTGGTCATGTATACGCTTTCCAATTGGAATTCCACATTTGGAGCGTAGGTAATAGCCATAGAGGTAGCCATTTTAAGAGAAAAGTTTTGATTTTGAAGAAAGGGTCTGGTTATGAGATGAAAATACACACACGTTTTGAAAGTATAGAAATTGCAAGAGTTTGATTAATGGTTACAAACCGTGTGTGTGTTATTTTTTGTAGGGAAGTGGAGAGAGAGGGGTGTTTTAGCAATTTTGCGAATTTTATTAACAATTTGAAAACTGTTTTGTATAACCGTTTGATATCCGCATTAAATGCCACCCAATCTACTTCC
The DNA here is from genome assembly GCA_021014915.2 of Artemisia tridentata subsp. tridentata. NCBI lineage: Eukaryota > Viridiplantae > Streptophyta > Magnoliopsida > Asterales > Asteraceae > Artemisia > Artemisia tridentata. The sequence goes on from CP139504.1 coordinate 104,899,805, forward strand.
CAGGTTTTGCGCAACTGTCAAGGTGAACAGTTGCGACGTTCTGCAAAAAGTGCATTTTGTAGGGTGACGTCACCACATATAATATCAAAGGATATTACTTGTGAGGAGTGGCATTAAATGCCAAGTGGGATATGTGGTGATGATGTGTGGGCCCAAGATGTGGATGTCAGAAGGTAAAATAACATATATTCCTATATTAAATATGTATTTAGTTACCAACCTCGGACATTTACTAACTAAGTACTTAGAGCATTTAGTTTTGCATTGATGTCATTTGTTGATGTCTTGAGGCCCCTGAATGATTTTTCATTCAGTGTGAGGGTGTTTAGGGAAGGTTATTCCGTGAGACATAAGAGGCTTATTCACTGGGAGATTTGTTGAGTCAGGGACCAATGGTTACCATTATTTACACTTAGTTGGATAGGTTTAGTCAGTGGACTAATTTTCAATATCCAACATTCCCAATTCAGCTTTCAATCTTGTGAAAGTTGGTTCATCCAATGGTTTGGTGAATATATCAGCTAGCTGATATTCAGTGGGGATGAAGTGTAATTCAATGTCACCTTTCATGACATGGTCCGTGATGAAATGATATATGATATCAATATGCTTGGTTCTCTGTTGAAGAACAGGGTTGTTTGAGATAGCAATAGCACTTGTGTTGTCACAGAAGATGGGTACCATCTTGTAATAGATGTCATAGTCACTGAGTTGACTTTTCATCCATAGCACATTTACACAACAACTGGTTGCTGCAACATATTCAGCCTCAGCTGAGGACATGGATACTGATTGTTGTTTCTTAGCACTCCAACAGACTAATTTACCCCCAAGGAATTGGCAGGAGCCTGAAGTACTTTTCCTATCCATGTTGCAGCCTGCATAGTCAGAGTCTGAGTACCCTTTGAGATCAAAACATGAATATTTAGGGTAGTACAATCCAAGATTTGGAGTACCTTTCAGGTACCTGATGATCCTTTTTACAGCTGTGAGATGTGATTCTCTTGGGTCAGACTGATATCTGGCACATAGACAGACTGAAAATTAGATGTCAGGTCTTGTTGCAAGTAGGTACATCAGTGACCCAATCATACTTCTAAATAGAGTTTGATTTATTGGTTTCCCAGCAGGGTCAGGACCTAGATTTTTTGGGGGAACCATTGGGGTTTTCACTGAAGCACAATCACTGAGCTCATATTTTTCAGTTGGCTTCTAGTGTACTTTTCTTGACTGATGGAGGTTCCCTTATCAATTTGCTTGATCTGTAGCCCAAGGAAGTAAGTGAGTTCTCCCATCATACTCATTTCAAATTTCTTTGTCCATAATCCTGTTTTCCTTGGTATCTGAGGGACCTTTAAAGCTGTGAACCAAGTCAAGCCAAGTTTGTTTGGCTGTTGTACAGTTAATGACTGATTCCATTGTATCATCAGGAAGACACGATATAATGATGCTTTTCAGGCGTTGGTCTTGGTTAACCACCCTCCTCTCATCAATTATCCACTGAGCTTCAGGTTTGGGTAGAACTTCAGCTGTCTTAGGGACAAAGGGACCTTCATTGATAAATTGAATGTAGTATGGTTCCATACCAGTCAAGTAGCAAAGCATACGCTTTTTCCACTTGCTAAATTTTCCAGCTTCTAGTCTAGGAGCGACAGCTGAATAGCTTCCTCCCTTTTTATCAACTAGCTGGGGTACATTACTGTCAGCCTTGGTAGGATCTTGATTTTAAAAACTTTTTGAGCTCTCTTTAGTTTTTGAAAAGTTTTATAAACCAGAGGCTCTGATACCACTTGTTGGACCTGTTACACGGTTAAAAATAACTACAAAGTTAAGCTAACCATGTTCCATAGCTTAGTAATGTATTGATTAACTTGACAAATAAGTAAAAACGTAAATGATAAAAGACAGGAGTTTTTCAACGTTTAAATTCTTATTAGAAGTAAATCAAAAGAATCTATACCCAAGTGTTTGCGAAAAAAAACACTTGGGATTAAAATGACAAGTATGGTATGTCTTCTCTCTAAACTTAAGCTAAGCTTAAATGGCAACTATAAGGAACCACTGAGCTATCTCAAGGACAAGGTTGCTCTTTGGAGGAGTAAAAGTTGTTTGTGAATGTCTAAGCATTAATTGCACAAACTTGTCAACTTTTACTCCATCTTATGATCCTATTTATAGACAAGTAAAAAGAGCAACCGTTAAGTACAAGACAAAAGATGACCTAAACTAATCAGGACAAAATACTGATGTATTTCGTCACTGTTACAAGAACCTATTTTTGGTATAGGACAAGAGTGCTTTCTGAGTAACAGTGATGAAACTGTTCTTGTTATGAAGCCTTTCAGGGAAAGTTTGACCTTAGAGTGATAAGGACTTCTCTAAGTCAGTTCAAACTTTTCCCGCCTTGTCCCGCCTTTCTTTCAGTCTCATAGTTCTTTAGTCTTTGGTCTTCAGTCTTCAGTCTTCATAGTTGTTGAGGAGACTGGGGTTCAGTGAGTTATTGTCATCACTCACTAAACCCATTATCTTCTTCTTTGGCTTAGGTGCCATTCAGGGAGTTCTGCCACACTGAATGGAGAATCCTTCTTCTTAGACTCGTCCTAGGCATCTTGAAGATAACTCACTGAGTGACTGTTCACTCAGTGACCTGAGAACGTTTAAGGATATACGACACTTAGGTTAATTTCTATTCAAATCCTTGTTTAAGGAAGCTTGGGTACTGAATGGACCCAACATGAAGGCCTGATGACGTTGATGGTATTACCAAATCGATCCATTAGAAATTGAGTTGAGATGGTGCATTTAATTGTATGTGCCTGCAATGAGCCATATAATGCAATTAAAGTCAACGTCATCTAGACTGTACCCAAACGTCATCTAGACTATACCCAAACGTCATTTGTGTGAACAATCACCATGATACATTTTCGTCCATTTTTCACAAGTGATATTCTGAATATCACTGAATATCACTTGTGATATTCAGAAACGTATGAAAATAGACGAAAACATAAGAAAATGGACGAATACGTATGAAAATGGACGAAAATGTATGAAAGCGTAAAAAAACGTATGAAAAATGGACGAAAACGAAAGAACACGTCTGAAAACGGACAAAACGTATAAAAATGGACAAAAACGAAAGAAAACAGATGAAAACGGACGAAAACGTATGAAAACGGACGAGAATGGGCGAAAACGTATGAAAACGTCACTTGTGATAGAGATGCACAAAAAAACCGTTTCATGAACCGAACCGAAAAAAACCGAAACCGATTTTTCCAAAAAGCCAGTTTTTGGAAAACCGGTTTAGGGAAAACCGAACCGCCGGTTTTGAAACCGATTTGCATTATTTGTTCTCAACTGGTTTGAGAACCAGTTTAAACCGAACCGGTTCTTGATTGAAACCGGACATTTTCTCTCCCAAATCCGGTTTCAAACCGAACCGATTTTACGTAAAACCGGTTTTTAACTATTTGACTAAAACCGAAATGTGCACCTCTAACTTGTGATATTTAGAATATCACTTGTGATATTCTGAATATCACAAAATATCATTTGTGATATTCTGAATATCATTTGTGATCACTTGTGATATTCTTAAAATCACAGAATATCATTTGTGATCACATGTGATATTCTGAATATCACTTGAATTATTTAGAATATCACTTGTGGTATTCAGAAACGTATGAAAACGTTTAAAAATGGCCGAAAACATTTAAAAACGGACGAAAATGTATGAAAACGGACGAAATCGTAAGAAAACGGATGAATATGTATGAAAAGAGACGAAAACGTAAAAACACGTATGAAAACGTATGAATAATAGACAAAAAAAGTTAGAAAATGGACGAAAACGTATGAAAACTGACGAAAACGTAAGAAAAGACGAAACGTATGAAAACGGACGAAAACGTATGAAAACAAACGAAAACGTATGAAAGCAGAAAGAAAACGCAATTTAAAAAAAAAACGTGAATTAAAAAAAAATGTGAATAAATATGAAAGACAAAAAGACAAGAAAAAAAAATAGACATAGATTGACATATTAAATCTTAGATTAATCCCCACTACTATATTAGATAAAATTAGATGGATGGTGGGATTTGTCCCTTGTTATGCATGAATTTGTGGGTAAGCAAAATAAAGCACCTCTGTTTCATTAATGTGACTTAGGCTGTGTTTGGTACCCCAGATTATTGGGAGATTATGGGGGCTACAACTTTTTTTTTCACAAAATAATCTATTGTCCAAAAAGTTGTATCGTTTGGCTGCAAAGATTAAGAAAGATTATAGGAAAAATAATCTCTAAAATTAAAAGTTTATCCAACCAGCTTTTTAGAAATGGCTAGAGATTATTTTTTGTATAATTACCATTTTAACCTTCAAAAAACCCACATTTATTATTTGTATGTCCAGTTACGTCATTTTACACTTTTAATCTATAATTACAGCTAGTTTGCCAAACACTACTACAAAAAAAAAACTATATTATTAATCTTTTTCAGCACCAATATCAGCACCAGCACCAGCACCAGCAACAGCAACAGCACCAGCACCAGCATCAGCACCAGCAATTTTGCCAAACACACCTGTTTCATTAATGTGACTTAATAGATGACTTAATACAGACACCCTTAGTTTTATTACTTAATATTTTCGGTCATATTTTTTTATTAAGTTATAAACAAACAGTTTTCATATAAATTAATAAATTATGTTTTTTTTTTTTTTTTTTCACATTAAGTTAATTAAGTTGAAATCAAACACCGCTTAATAACACTTGACGACATTTTTCTACGAAGAAAAAGGGAAAAAGCAGTTTAAAGATATCTTTGAGATACTCGACTAATCAATTGGATGTGGTAAGGAGTGGACCTAAGAGGTTCAGGAAAACCTATGGATTTTCTTCATTTCGTGTAAATTTCTTAAAAACATATTTTGAAATGTATCCGATAACTTTTTTACTCATTTATATTTTTCGTAATATTACCTTACGATTTGTTTATGGTACTTTGTTACTATAAGTTCTGTGTTCGCACTTAAATATGGTCCAAAACACTTGCAAAGTTTAACTGTAATGTACGTAATTATGGGATTTGTGTTTGAGTTAACAAAAAATAATGAGGGTTATACTATACAAGCCCCCCTATTATGTGGGCTCCGCCTATTCTGGTCAACATGTACAAATTTTAAAGCACACAGCACAAGCGGCGGCAGCACATGAAAAGTCAACACCCCCCTATAGGGGGGCTTGAATAACTCATCCCAAAAATAATGACAATTTTCAATTTTTTAACGAAACATTTTTTGACTTTTGATGGCATTTATTGGTTTTTATTAGCGTATAGAAAAGGATTGGAGGATGAGTAGACAACCGCAGCCAATAGCCCACATAGCCAGCCAACTAACACTAAACCATAGGCGGTTGATTGTGAGTTTGTGACCAAACCGGTGGTCCACCCGCTCTCATCTTTTTTTCACTAGCAATAATTAGCTATTTCTTCCGTCTCATAATAAGTGTCTATATCGGTATTTTAGGATGTTTTAAAATAAGTGCTCACTTTGCATTTTAACTAATGAGAAGAGGTTTTAGTGGGGAAAAATAATATTTGATTGGTGGATAGTGTAGTTAGTGTGATTTCTTAAAACTTTAAACATATTGGAAGTAGACACATAATATGAGACGGAGGAGTATTTCAAAACAAAAATATTTATGAATAAAATATGTTATGTCTTAATTCGAATAACATTTTCGTTCAAGTTACCTTCATGTGGTCATGTCAACTTCTTCGAAAAGAAAAACACCGTATCAGTTAACATTTGTGTGGCGGTGAGCTAAACCCGATAAATTACATTGAAATCATAGTTGAAAAGATAAAATAAATGTATTTTTATAGTGTATCAGTTTATGAGTTATTAAATACAACCCATAGTCCATAATTTATGAAAATGACAATTAATGAACTCGTATAGTCCATAATTATATAATTTTAATCATTATAAAAAAGGTAAGTGATGATGTACCCTCCTAACGGGTCGAAGGACTCCCCTTCGAGCCTGTAGAAAGCCCTCCCTTCGGAGGCCCAGGTTAACCTTCTAATATGTTTTATTGGCGTAAAACCATTCGCCTGCGAATGGTTACCATGTGGGAATCCGCCAATCGAAGCCCTAAGCCCTTCGGGGTATTCCTGACGAAGGGACTAACACGAAGGATCATCCAGACCTGGTCAAACCCACGTCTCCTCTATCCTTTGGCTTCCCGCCAAAACAGAGATCGTGGGCTACAAAGCCCTAGCGGTTACCACTTTCCATGGGACGCCCCCATGATCTCCGAACTATGTGCAACCGCCCACTATGTCCTATTTCTCCCATATAAATAGCATAGTCGGGCCAAGAACAATGTAAGTAATTTCGAGTTAATCCACAAGTTAACTTCACTCTCTAAATTTACGACCTACATTACCATAACACATACTTACTCGCACGCCGGAGGTGGTTCGCAGGGTCCAACCCCTGCGCAATCACTTAACGTAGTGTCTTTGTATTTCTTATTCTCAGGTTAAGAACAAGCTTGGCGCAATCTCAACACCCCATTATTCCTTTGATCACCATCGAAGGCTTGGTTGACGAATATTTGTTCAATCAGTGGCGCCATCCGTGGGACCGCTACAATTGGTCTCGTTAATTCCGAGCTTTTAACCTACCGACCAATTTCACTATTATTCCGGCATGGATCAAGGGAGAGAAGATACTCCCCCACCGGGTTTCTCTACCTTAACACCAATACCAACCGACGACCCTGACAACCTTCCCCCAATAACCGCTTCCACCTTCACAACACGTTCTCACCCAGAAATCACAACCAACAATCATGCTTCGACATCAGCCAATCCAGAACCTGTCATTAGCCCAGCCTTTGTCGAAGCCAACCACGAAGTGTTGGAAACCCTTTTAAGGGCTCGTAACAGACAAGTCAGGAATGCTGAGGTACGAAGGGAGTTTGAATACTCGAGTGATGAGTATGATGAGGAAATGGAGATGGAACCTAGGCCTCCGACCCAAGGACCAACCCTATCGGCCTTAAGAATTGGATCTCCAATTGGTCGAAGGCTAAGCAGAAGGTCCGTTGGTTTCGAAGGAGTCCCCGAGAGGGCTCCGACAAGAAGAGAAGGGGCGGTTACTGAAAGCTCTAACGGTAGGAGCCAGATTAGGGAAGGAAGAGGGGTGACTTTGCCTCCATTGCTAGCTGCTCATCTTGGAAGGACTGAAGTTGGGGTTCCGCTGTAGCCTTCTCACGCATCAGGCGTAGAAGGCAATCCGTCTACAATCAGTATGGGAGGAAATCTTCCTCCCAATGGTATGTACCACTCGTTCCAAACTCAGTCTTATCCTCAAAATTTATATACTCCAGTAAATGGACAGCCTAACAACCCAAGCTTCCCTCAAAATTATGGGAGCATGCCCTTCGGCCACCCTATGGCGTACCCTCCGTATACCATAGGAAACAGTTACCCGTTTGCCATGAATACACCTTATCAGTCCTACCCAGGCCAGACTCTTATGGGAATGCCCCCAAACAGCAATCCATACAATACTGTCCCCATGTACGCACCACCTTATAATTGTCTATATTCAGACCCTATGGGTTCAGCTACACCCTTCGTTAGGTGGATAGAAGATTACCCATTGCCTGATGGGTTGAAAATGCCTTTACATGTCGGGACTTATGATGGGAAGGGGGATCCGGACAATTTCTTACACTTGTTCGAAGGGGCTATCAAAATGCGAAAATGGGTTATGCCGGTGGCCTGTCACATGTTCACATACACCCTACGGGATTCTGCTCGTATTTGGTGGAATGGGCAAAAGCCCGGTAGCATCGTCAACCTTGATGATCTCAAAGCCAAGTTCCGGTCACACTTCAGTCAGCAAAAGAAATTCACAAGGACTCATTTAACGGTGCACAACATCAAACAAAAAGACAATGAAAGCACAAGAGCCTTCGTTACTAGGTACACTGATGAGACTTTGCAAATTTTGGGTCTTCATGAAGATCAGCGTATTTCTGGTTTCGTGCATGGCCTTCGGAATCGGAGTTTGGTGGAATTCTTGTCCACCGACCTTCCGACAACATACAAGGGGCTGACCGAAAAGACGTATACTTGGATCGAAGCCAAAGAGGTATCCACTAATGGGGCTCCGATAGATAAAGACAGCAACAACAAGTTTTCGAGGCATTCTTCGTGGGAGGGGAACAAGAACAAGAACAAGAGCAGAGATAGGTTTTCTCCGTACAACAAAGGCCCCAACCATGGTCTGTTAAGCAGTCTAACGAAGTCTCCAAAGGAAATACTTGCTACGGAGAGGGCAGCCAAAGCCTTCGAAGCGCCTCCCCGTATGACAAGTAAGGGCAAAAACAGGGATACCAGCAAATACTGTCACTTCCAAGAAAATTACGGTCATGACACAAACAGTTGTAGAGAACTGAAGAAACAGATAGAGGAAGCTGTGAAGTCCGGGCAATTGGCACATTTGGTTAAGGGCATAAAGAAGGAAAGGGAAGGGACGACCGACACCACTCCTCTCGAAGCCCCAATACTCATGGTCCGATGGGGCAAAGCCAGCTTGAAAAGAAAGGTAACGGAGGGTAACGAAGTAGGGGAGGTAACTTTTCCTCCTCTCGCAGGTCAAACCCCTTCAAACGATCCGGTGGTAATCAAAGTGCTCATTTCCAACCGGGAAGTGAATAGAGCCTATATGGACTGTGGAAGCTCCTGCGAAATCATCTACGAGCACTGTTTTCTCAAGCTTAATCCTTCGATCAGGTCACAGCGAATTGATTCGAAGATACCCTTGGTAGGATTTTCTGGCGAACATTCGTGGCCTCTGGGAGAAGTTCCGTTGGAAGTAACGATTGGAGAAGGCAAGCGCACAAGGACAGAAACCCTCATGTTCGCTATCGTAAGGTCCAGCTCTCCTTACAACTTGTTGATAGGAAGGACCGCCATGCAAAAAATGGGGATCGTAGTCTCTACCATACACGCAGCAGTAAAATTCCATACACCCTATGGGATAGGCACCGTCCTCTCCACTTACAATCAAGAACATACGGGAGACAACGGTAAAAAGATTAAAGAAAGTCCAGAGGAGCCTCCGAAGGTCATCCTAAGTTGTACGGATGCCGAAGAACGTATCGTGGTAAATGAGCTCTATCCAGAGCAAACGGTGGTAATCGGAAAGCAACTCCCTGCTAACGTCAAAGCAGACTTGGAGAAGCTACTCAGAGCCAACAAGGACGTATTCGCGTGGACGTATTCAGATATGATCGGGGTCCCCAGGACCCTCATGATCGACGGCAAGCCTTTCGGTACAGAACATAAGCTTAACGAGTTCAAGCACATTGAACCAATTAAGCAAAAGCGACGAAGCCTAGCACCAGAAAGAAGTGCAGCCGCCTGTAAAGAGGTAGATGAGCTTGTACAAGCAGGAATTCTCAGGGAAGTAAAATACCAAACTTGGGTTGCTAATCCAGTTATGGTAAAGAAAAGTGATAGAGGGTGGCGTATGTGTGTTGACTTCACCGACATCAACAAAGCCTGTCCGAAGGACTGCTACCCTCTACCTGAAATTGATTGGAAGGTCGAATCCCTCTCGGGGTTCCGTTTGAAATGCTTCCTGGATGCCTACAAAGGGTATCACCAAATACAAATGGCAAAGGAGGACGAAGAGAAGACAACCTTTTACACAGGAAAGGGTGTCTATTGTTACAAGAAGATGCCCTTCGGCTTAAAGAACACAGAGGCTACTTATCAGCGTTTAGTAGACAAAGCCTTCCATAAGCAAATCGGAAGGAACTTGGAAGCCTACGTCGATGACATGGTAATCAAAAGCAGAACCGAAAAGGACCTCCTCTCTGACATTCAAGAGACCTTCGATCAATTACGGGCAATCAATATGAAACTTAACCCCAAGAAGTGTTCCTTTGGCATGGAGGAAGGGAAATTCTTGGGGCATTTGATAACAAAGCAAGGGATTAAAGCTAATCCTTCGAAGGTTAAAGCCATCACTGATCTTCAAGCTCCAAAGTCATTAAAGGAAGTCCAAAGCCTCAACGGGAAGCTTGCGGCACTTAGCAGGTTCCTTTCGAAGGGGGCAGATCGGTCTTTACCATTCTTCAAAATACTCAAAGGGTGCACAGATAGAAAGACTTTCCAATGGAGCCACGAGGCGGAAGCAGCTTTCGAAAAGCTAAAGGAATTCATAGAAATCTTGCCAACACTAACGGCCCCAATCAAAGGCGAAGTGTTGTTCATGTACATCGCGGCTTCCTTCGAAAGCATCAGTGCGGTGCTTTTAGCCGAAAGGGAAAAGAAACAAGTCCCAATATACTTTGTTAGCAGGGTTCTACAAGGAGCTGAGCTAAACTATCCGGAGTTGGAAAAGCTAATCCTTGCTTTGGTTTATGCTGCGAGACGCCTTCGAAGATACTTTCAGGCTCATCCCATCACAGTCTTGACTGACAAGCCTATCAGACAGATATTGTCGAAACCCGAGAAATCAGGAAGAGTAGCCAAATGGGCTATCGAATTGGGAGAGCATGAAATAGAATATAAGGGTCGAAACTCCGTCAAGGGCCAGGTACTTGCGGATTTCCTAGCCGAAACGTCTTCCGGACCTAGCCAAGATAAAGAGGTTCCTAAGCAACAGCCTTCGAAGACGATCGAAGGATGGAAGCTGTACACAGATGGAGCCTCAAGTTCCGATGGTTCGGGAGCAGGTTTAATGTTGGTTAACCCGGAAGGAAAAGAGTATACTTATGCATTACGCTTTGAGTTCGAAGCCACCAACAACGAAGCTGAATACGAAGCACTGTTAGCCGGGCTTCGGCTAGCAAAAGAAATGGAAGTTCAGAATCTGTCCATTTTCGTAGATTCCCAACTGGTTGCTAATCAAGTCAAGGGCGCCTATGAAGCAAGACAGCCCACCATCAAGCAGTATTTGGAAAAGGCTAAGGAACTTCTCCAAGGTTTCGAAACCTATGATATAGTACATGTCCGCAGAAATCAAAACAAGAAAGCAGATGCCCTAAGCAAGTTGGCGTCAATGGCATTTGCTCATTTAACGAAGGAGGTTTTGGTAGAAGTATTGGCTGATAGGTCAATCGAGCGGGGCGAAGTTTCCGACATCGTGACCGAGGAAGGCACCAACTGGATGACTCCGATTAGGGAGTATTTGATCAGCGGTATCTTGCCAGAAGACCCTAAACTAGCTCGAAAGGTCCGGGTCAAAGCTCCCCAATATAGACTTATTGGGGATAATCTGTACAGGAAATCCTTCTTATCCCCATGGCTTCGTTGTGTGGGACCAAAACAGGCTTCGAGTATCATATACGAGGTTCACGAAGTCTCTTGCGGGTTGCATGCAGGCCCTCGTTCCGTTGTCTCAAAAGTGATGAAGCTTGGGTATTATTGGCCATCCATGCATAGGGATGCAATAGAAATTATACAAAAGTGCGAAGCGTGTCAAATCCACTCGAAGGTCCCGAGAATGCCTAAACAAGACATGACCTCCGTTACGTCAGCATGGCCTTTCTGCCAATGGGGAATTGACATAGTCGGACCCCTTCCAGTTGCTCCAGGGGGAGTAAAGTTTTGGTTGTCGCCATAGACTACTTTACCAAATGGGTTGAAGCGAAGCCCTTGGCATCAGTAACAGGAAGGCATATGGAGAAATTCGTATGGGAACACATAATCTGTCGTTTCGGCGTCCCTCACATTATCATCTCCGACAATGGAAAGCAGTTCACCGAAGGGGTTTTCCCAACCTTCTGCGAAGGACTGAAGATCAAACAGTCATTCACTTCCGTTTATCATCCCCAAGGTAATGGGCAAGTAGAAGTCACAAACCGGGATATCATAGAAGGAATTGAAAAGAGATTGGGACGAAGCCATCATGGGTGGGTAGACGAGTTACCCCAAGTTCTGTGGGCACATAGGACGCACCCTAAGTCAAGCCACGGGGAGACTCCTTTTAGCCTCACTTACGGAACGGAAGCTGTTATACCCTCTGAAATAAGCATCGAAAAGGAGCGCATCGTGAACTTTGAAGAAAAGACAAATGATGAAAAGATTCGAGAAAATCTTGATCTTCTAGAAGAAAGAAGAGAAATAGCTTCGATCAGGGAGGCTGCCCACAAGCAAAAGATTGAAAAGTACTATAACAATCGAGTTCGACCCTCCACGCTCAAGCCAGGTGAATATGTCCTTCGTCTGAATAGTGCAAGCAAGGCCGAATACGAGGGAAAACTAGGGCCAACATGGGAAGGACCCTACGTTATATCAGAAGCCTACGGAAATGGCGCGTACAAGCTCGCAACGCTTAAAGGAGAAGTCATGGATAGAACTTGGAACGGTACTAACCTTCGTAAGTTTTACATATAAAACTTACTACAAAAAAAAAAAAAAAAAACACTCATTTTGTTTTTACAATTTCATGTAACGCATTCTTCTCATCTGGGGAAAGAAACATTAATGGTAGGTGTCCTAGTATTCATTTCTTAAAATGATGTAATCCTCCCTACCCAATTAATGATATAACGCATTTCCCTCAAATCTCTTGTTTCGTTCTTTACAACAAAGATTTGTCCAGCCAAGTAGTGTAAAAGTTTCAATGTCGAAGGATGTTGCAAGGCACAAACCTTGTGTATAAATAACATCCAGTATAATTCACATTAACTTTCCTATGAAGTCTTAGGGTATTAAAAGCCCTCTGCTACTTAAGGATAAAGACGGAGTGGGTCGCGACCCTCTGTCGCAATCAAATTATACGATTGCTTAAAATCTTGGTCCAAAATACACACAATAAGGTTATAACCTTAGGTTGTATGTGTACGCTCTTGAAGTGAGCGTAAGAGAAGATAAACATGACAATAAGAGTGGGACATATTCCACTAAATTAGCACAAACAAAGACTACGTAAAGTCTTAATTATCATAATCACAAAAAGGACAATTGTCTAAAGTTACTGGTCGAAGCCCCAGCGACACAAAAGATAAATTGTTCAAACAGGAATAAAAGATAAATTATAGCATGATGGGGAATCATTTCAAGGTAGAGCAGAGTTAGACTTCCTTGTTGAGGATGAAGGTTGGATCTTCATAGGCCAATGGATCTTTGGTCACCTCGGAAAGATATGGGTACTTTGTTGAAATAAACGCATCACCAGCTTCATTAAACTCTCGCTCCGAATCGGGGCGATAGTAAGACACCTCCGACAAAACAACGGGTTTCTTTGTCTTGGCAACTTCTTCCAGGGCGGTGCACGTTCCGTAAAAGATGGCTGCGTTCACAAGTCTCCCAATAACTTCCCCTACCTCATCGCTACGGTACAATTCCATCGCCACATGAGGAATAACTCTCGAAACTACCTCAGCTCGGTCCCTCTCCAAGATTTGCAGCTGGGATTTAAGATCATGGAGCTCATCGACAAGGTTAACCTCCTGCTCGGCCAGCCTAGACCTTTCGACCTCCAGGCTTGTACATTTAGACTCAAGCGCGGCAATTTGGGCTCTATAGATGGAAACTTTGGACTCTTCAACCTTTAATTTATTACACCTCTCCTGGGATTCTTTCAGTTGGCTTTCGAGTCTATTAATTTTGACTCGCATATCTCGTACGAAGGGGTTCTTCTCAAAGTCCTCCATCACTTCTTTACACTTAGCCTCCAACTTATCATATTCCTGATCCCTAGCTTTTTCTTTAGCTAAAATATCATCCATTTTTACCCTCACATCCAACAACGTTTGCATTAATTCCCTTGTTCGCGAATTAAGAAGATTATCCAATACAGCCTGCCTAGCGTAACTTTTGGAGTGAAAGTCGCAAAGTTCTTCAATAGACATGTCATTCAAGACTCCTTTCCAGCTGATAGGCATCATTTTGTCAACCAATTGTCGACAGGCATGCGCGTTAGGAAGTTCCACAACATCGGGAAGGCCTGAAAAAGAAAGGAAATCAAGTTATATGATGCATGGCATTTGATAAGCATGAAAGAGGCTAGCTTACTTGGAGAAGGATCATCAGGGATCGTTAGAGGAGTGGGTATAAAAGTTTTAGAGTGTGATCCTTTGGCTTTCACAACTCTCGTTGGAAGACTGGGAAGGGCTAATTTCCTCTTTGGAGGGCTCCTTACAGACATGGCAGCTTTTGCTTTACTACTCTTCTTGTATGAAACACCGGAGGACCTTGCGAGCCTCGTTTGAAATTCCTTGATCAGGGGGTCATCGGAATCTGCAACAATTTCCATGAACTGCGGGGTTTTGTCATTCTCAATTGACATGGATGGAGAACCTATCCCATAGCTTATGTCTTCTGGCTTTTTAGGGAGAAAACTAACTTCTCTAGCACCACGAGCCACGACGAAGTTCCTGAACGCCATCCCTGCAGATATACAAAAAGAAGAGATAAATATCATCAGAAAAGTCATTTACTTTATTTTAATAGGTATGCACATACTTTTCCCATTGCAGATTATCGCAGGTTCCAGTGGAGAGCCTTCCCAATGATCTACAATCCCCGCCATAAATAGTATCGGCTCAGGAAACGTTTGCACGTCAAATGGGTGACGTTCAAGACGTTGGTAAAGGGGATAGCTTCTGACGAAGTGTAGCAAAGGATCATCAAAACGTTTCTCGTCAAAACGAAAATCTTTGTCTAGCAACGCTGGATATTTGGGAGGTATGATAGTGTCTTGCACATAGAAAAACAAACCTTTCCATTTTCTTATGTTGGTAAAAGGTTTTGTTATTAAACAGGGAACATCAGGTTCACTTCTTTTGCCCAAAGTTAACCAATCACCACCAGGGCAAAGGTTGATAAAGCCTCTAAGCACGTTAAGTGTGGGCTCATAACCATAAGCTTTGCATATAACAATGTAGGTGGTTAGTTTGGCTAAGCCAAACGGGTTCAACCTGGAGATATGAACTTGATAATACTGTAAAAACTCTAAGATTAGTGGATGAATAGGAATCCTAAAGTTGGATTCCATAAAAGCATGCACATACAACCCAACATATCCAGAAGGGGCATCAAATATATTTTGGTTCTTGTTTGGTAGCATAATTTTAACTTCTTTGGGCATAGGGTATTTTCTTAGAAACTCTATTAAAGCCTGTTCTGATAAGGTACATTTTTGCTGCTTGATAATCCTTTTCGCTGCCATACGCATCTTGTATTTGTAACAATGAGAACGAAGAGGGATAATTACCTTTAATCTCTGAAGAAGCACAAAGCATAGTACTGTGTATGTGTATTTTGGGCGCAAAGAAAAAGTATGATCAGGTAGGAACTAGAAAGAGTTTATGAATATCTATTGACAATTTACCCTAACCATCCACGTGTACTCATAGTTTGAGACTTTGAGTAGTATGCGGATTTCAAACCATCTTTTCAATTTTGAAAAGAAGTTTGGAGTTACCGATATAGTAGCTGCTGCATTCTAGAGTGTAGTAGTTGGAGAATTATTAGCCGCATTTATTGCGCATACTTTGTTTAAACATTTATCTTTATCTCGTCCGCACTTGTGACAGATGGGATAGAGTGTAGCAGGTTTTTTGAGTCGAATGTAATTCATACTCGTACGTATATATCACTTTCGACTGGGGGGCTTGATGATGTACCCTCCTAACGGGTCGAAGGACTCCCCTTCGAGCCTGTAGAAAGCCCTCTCTTCGGAGGCCCAGGTTAACCTTCTAATACGTTTCATTGGCGTAAAACCATTCGCCTGCGAATGGTTACCATGTGGGAATCCGCCAATCGAAGCCCTAAGCCCTTCGGGGTATTCCTGACGAAGGGACTAACACGAAGGATCATCCAGACCTGGTCAAACCCACGTCTCCTCTATCCTTTGGCTTCCCGCCAAAACAGAGATCGTGGGCTACAAAGCCCTAGCGGTTACCACTTTCCATGGGACGCCCCCATGATCTCCGAACTATGTGCAACCGCCCACTATGTCCTATTTCTCCCCTATAAATAGCATAGTCGGGCCAAGAACAATGTAAGTAATTTCGAGTTAATCCACAAGTTAACTTCACTCTCTAAATTTACGACCTACATTACCATAACACATACTTACTCGCACGCCGGAGGTGGTTCGCAGGGTCCAACCCCTGCGCAATCACTTAACGTAGTGTCTTTGTATTTCTTATTCTCAGGTTAAGAACAAGCTTGGCGCAATCTCAACACCCCATTATTCCTTTGATCACCATCGAAGGCTTGGTTGACGAATATTTGTTCAATCAGTAAGTAATGTTAAGTATAAAATATTTAGAGTTAATTAAATATTCATTAAATATTAATTATATATTTATAGAAGGTTTATGGACAATCATAAGGTCGTTGAATCTTTACGTAGAAACTCATGATATATATATAAGTTAAGGAAATTAGGATTTTGCATCCACGTGGCCCATTTGAGCTTAGTGTGACTGTGTCACAATGTGAGTGGGTGACTTTACCACCTAAATATCACCTGCTAAATTAAACATACACCATAAAATATTACGTAGTAAATATTACTGTAGTTATTACTATTTATGGATGAACGTGGATAATAATTTAACCTAACGTTACAATAAAAGCTACGTGATTCATTGTCGACAGATCATAAAGCCAACTTTAACGATTTGCACTCGACTTTTTATTTTGGAGATAGATAAAGAAGACTCATGTCCTAAATGTTTTTTGGTACAAAGAAAAAAGAAGAATGACAACTTATTTATCCTCTTTTTATCCCTTTTTCTTTTTATTAAATAGCACTCCCTCCATCTCAATTTAATTGTCCATATTTTCTTTTATAGATGTCTCAAATTAATTGTCCACTTTCCTTATTTAGTAAAAACTAAAGAATCTAGTGAAGGAATATTCCATTTTAGTGGTTGAAAATTAAAGTGGCCCCACTTTTATTAAACTTTGTGTTTTCTCTCTCCTGACAAATAAATTGAGACGGAGGGAGTAAATAGCACTTATATTATAAGCCAACAGGCAAAAGAAAGACCAACGAGATTAAGTTACAACACTCAAACCAAAAGGCTCAAAGACGAGCCTAAAAAATGCATACAAATAGAACAAGGGAACAAAACTAAAATTAAGTCACTGCATCTGGATGTTGAATCCATGAGTTTCAGAAGGACAATTTTCTCGAAGAACGATTGGAGATCTATAAAAGAGATTGTTGTTAAACCGCATGGAATATATCATCATAAGGGCATAATTAGCCTCTTCAATAGTTATTGCGTGAATGATTTTGTTCCTCCAAGCCCAAACATACCAAATGAAAGTCATACAAACCGCATGGGAGATTTTAGACTTCCTCTTATAAGATATACATTTTTTATTTTTAATCTGGGTATTTGAATAAGGAGAAATGATCCCTGCTGCAAACAGTAAGGAAGTTATCTGCTGCTGTATTATAGCTAAAGGGTGATTCGTGTATAATTCAAAATCTTGAAGGATGAAAAGTGTAAATGTTTAAAAAAGTTTAATTCTTGTTGCAGGTAAAATAGGTGTTGCACGCAGCATCAATGTTATCTCCTTTGAATAAAAGTGAAATGAAAATACTTATGAGATTTAATCATGATGAACGGAGTCATATGAAGCCGAATGGGCTAAACTAGACTCATTAAAAAATCATTTTCATAATTTTTGTCCAGTTTTAGCACAAAAATCTAGAGTAACCGATCCGGCAGAACAACTCAAAAAACAAAAAAAATATTTTTAATTTTTTAATACTCGTCCAAATTCGAAGTGTCAATCGTACAAATAATAATCCACCTCGTCATACGAGTTCCTTTGCATTTGGACAAATGTAGGACCTATGACCAGTTACTTAAAAGAACAATCAAAAGGCTTGTTTCTCGATGGTACCTCATGTTGTGTGTAAAGTTTCTTAACCAAATGGTTGTGAGTTTAAATCCTACTTAAAACATGTGAGATGGATTTGTGGTGTAAATGTTGTGAGATAGTGAAAAATAGTCGTTCTAAAAAAGTTTAAAAAAAAAAGTTTGCGTGAAAGTACATTTTAATGTTAGACACAAATACCTGTTAGTAAAACAAAAACTATAAAAACTGTTCCCTTATTTCCTTTTGAGAGAAAAATGGTGACTTCTTTTACACATCATCAATTCATCATGTTATCATTACAGCTTAACAAACGGAAAAAAGAAAAAGATATCTTATAAAACCTACAGAGTTTTTCTATATTAAACATCGCGTTAGTCATCAAATGATTTAATTATATAAAACTCTAAAATAGTAAAGGAATATACCACCAACCCTCGATTAGAGATTATAACTAGCAGGGTACCCGCGCGTTGCGGCGGCGGGTATCCTGAAATAAAATTTTCTGGTGAATCATGTATTTTTACAATACATTTACGGATATCAAGAATTTCGTTTAGCTCGTGCTCGTTCGGGCTCGATCCCGTTTGGCCCATGCCCGTTCGGGCTCGAGCTCGAGCTCGTTTGGCCGGTGCCCGTTCGGGCTCGAGCTCATTTGGCCCGTTGCCCGTTCGGGTTTGAATATTTGTATCATGTGCTTTATTATTTGTATTAGTGACATTTAATGCAAGAATTGTGTTTAAGTTGGTTGTACAATATGCTTGATAATTTGTATTTCTTATGTAAGGGGTGTTTTAATTATTTAATAATTGCATTAATTGTATTTATTGACCCGTTAATTAATTGTATTTAATGTACATAATGATTTATTTATTGTATTTAACTAGATATAATACCCGCGCACGCGCGGGGTTTTTTCTAATCATTTAAATAAATTATTATTTTTAATTTCGGGTTTTAATTATTATAACAGGACCTTCAAAACCATTGTACTTTAATTGAGGTATTGAATTAGGGTTATTTACGAATGTAGTGGTTTTAATATTAATTAGATTTGGAGGAGATGTTCTTGTGTCAATGATTGTGCGTGAATGAATGATAAGAGATCGAGTTTGATTGATGGAGGAGGAATTTTAGAATGTTGGGACTTCAAATATTTAGTGGGAATGATACTGAATTTTAAGTTTCAGCCTAAATCTTTGAAAAACTTGCTCCACCGTTTTCAAGTTTTAATTTTTTATATTTTGACACATATATTTTTGTAAGTTTTTATTGAATGATTCCAAATCACATTCTTTTTTTTGTAGAATATGTATAAATTTAGAAGTATTTAGGCTTTTCTTATTTAATATTTAAGAAAATAATAATAATAATAATTTGATTATTACTTAATAAGGTATGATTTGATTTTTTTGAAATGTAAAAGTCCCCACTAGGGGTTTTGTTTTATTATATAAAAGATGTTAGTATTTCTATTTTAATTAGTTGTACTTTGAGTTTAAAAACTTGTAAATGTTAGAAAATGTGTTTTAATTACTTGTACTTTTAACTTTATAACTTGTATTGCTTAATTTTAAGTATTTCTATTAATAGTAGGCTTTTGTGCATTATAAGATAGTTAGATAACTAAAAGGCGGCAAATAAATAAATAAATAAATAATACCGATATTAAAACCAAAAGTAGCTCTAAAACAAAGATGTAAACCATGAGAATGATCTTGACAGCCAAGGATCCTGACTAAACATAAAGTATGAATCCAAATACAAAGACCTTCTGTAGTTCATCGTATTTACATTTGAATAAAAACTTTAATAAAACTACATGGTAGTTTAAGTGTCTAAGCTTTATTTCACAAACAATGACATCTTACTATATATATTAAATACGTCGGATTCGGTGCCATTTGATTGCTTCCCAGTATTCAGTCCCTTACACTCTGTTCCCTAGTTTATTTTCTGAAGTGAAAGGGAAAGGTTTGGGATGGTAATAAAAAAAATTGTGTTCCTGAGATTTTTTAGGAGGGGAGAGGAAAGTAAAGGATAGTAAATTATATCAAATTTACTCTCCTAATTTACTTCCCAAATTGGGATGAAATGGAGTGAAGTTGATTTTAAAGCTCTTTTTTTGTTACTTCATTTTCTTTTATTTCCAACTCGGGAACACAAGATAAAAATAATAATTTCTTATTCCTCTCCTCTTTACTTCACTCCTTTTTCCCTCTCCATCTCTCTTCTTTCCGTTTTATACTCGGGAACAGAGTGTAAGACTGAAGGGAGTGAGGCTACCCAACTAAGGGGCGACTCATGACACGTGGCGCTGAGTCAGCATGTTGGGTAGCCTCAAAAAAAAGGGGGAGTGGGGCTACCCAGGAGGGTGGGGCGACTCGCGACACGTGACACTTGTAATGATTGTTTTTTTTTTTTTTTTTTTTTTTTTTTTTTTTTTTTTTTTTTTTTTTTTCACTATTAACTTATTAATAATAACTAAAAATACATTTTATATAAATAATAACTAAAAATACATATTGAACTCATAATGTGAACTCATAAGCAAAATAATACTAGTGACTAAATGTGAACTAAAAAATACAAATACAAAACAAAAAGATACTAGTAGTAAACACACACTGTGTGAAAAAAACCACTTCATCTCTCTCATTTCTATAAATCAAAGTAACCCATAAAAAACCCATTTCAGTTTTATAAGAAAGATTGTTAATCAGTTTGTCAAGATTCAGGTACATTTGTTATTATTTCTGTGGGATTATTGTGAATTGTTATTATTATTTTTTTGTTTTGTATCGAAGATCGAAATGAACCGGCGAGCCAAATAGGTCTCCTGGAGTGAAGATCGCTTTGTTTAAGTATTTTTCTGCAGGTGAGGTGATTCTTCAAAATATCCTTCGGCCTTGAGTCCGTCAAGTCCTTCGGATAGCTGCTAAGAAAGTAGACGCGTTAGTCTCGCCCCGGGTGTGACCCCAGGACCAAACTCCGGCGTGAGAGTAAGTATATGAAGGTAAGGCAATAAGTATGTTTTGTAAGTTAAGTACTGTGTGTAAAAAGTGAGTTACCATAACTGTAGAATTGCTCCTTTATATAGTAGTCCCTTTTTTGTTTCCATCGGATGTGTCCAAATATACTGACGACCGCTTCGGGTGTCAGTTGGAACTTACTCTGTTTGGGGCCTTTTTCCTGACCTGACATAATTACTGCAGTTCTGCCCCATACTATTAATATCGAAGTTGACTTCCTGATCTGGAGATGACCGTTGGTCCGAACGACCTAAGCGGGTCGTTCGGATATGGAGTCCATTCGGTCATGGCAGTCCGAACGGATAGATCCTTTCGGAATCACATGTTCTGAGTTTTGACTTGTTCTGGAATTACTCATTAATCCGAACGACCTGTATGGTCGTTCGGCTAGGGCCAGTCGGCCATATACGCCGACATGTCCCCCCCAGTATCATAGTATCGCGTGGCGATAGTGTGATACTTTAGTTTTTTCTCCTTCCGGCTTACCGATGTGTTTAGCCGGACGGGGCTTCTTTACCGCTGCTCATGTGCAAAACGCCAAAAGCCATTAATGTGTTCGTTTATTTGAGCGCCGCCGTTTTTACCGTGTTTTTAAGATCATGACACGTGGGATATGTGTAATCGTGTGGACAATAAGGTGCCACGTTAGCGTCTGACACAACGCGACGTTTCGCACCCTCTCTCTGTTGCCTATAAATAGCCGCATTTACTTCATTTCAACCACCGTAATTAATTTCTTACTTCTGACACATTACTCGTTCGTCTTTTTCTCCCGTTTTTCATTTGTTCGTTTCGTCGTTCGTCCAAGTTAAAAGGTACGTTCCTCGCTATTCTTGTCTTATTATCGTTTGTTGTTCGGCTATACTCTACATCCTTCGGTTAAGCAATGTCCCATCGGTCTGTTTGCTCCCGGGAGGGTGACTTTCCGGAGGCTGAGAGTTTTATTCCAAAGTTTGACATGCGAAAGTATACCAGTAAGATGGATGAAACGGATCTGACCTTGTTGCTAATGGACCATCATATTCCGGAAGATCTTCATCCGAGACTTCCACCGCCTGACATGACGATAGATCAAATACCCTCCGACGCTATAGGATTATACCTAGAGGATTTCGCCGAAGGCGGTATCACTGTGCCTTTCTCGGAATTTTTGTTGGACGTTATCAGGCATTGGCAAGTGCATATTTCTCAGATGGTTCCGCTAGGTTTGCATTGGGCCACTTTGTTCGAAGTATATTGTAGGAGTTTACATATCACCCCGACTACTCCCCTTTTCCGAGCGTTTTACAAATTAAGTAAACCGGGTGAGTGGTTTTCATTCGAGAAGAGGGGAGGGAAGGAAAAGAGAGTTTGTTTTAATGAGATTTTAACCGGATTGAAAGGATGGAAGAAGAAATTCTTTCTGATAGACAGAAGAGCTATTCCTTTCGCCATGCCGTGGCGACATCATTACTCGGATATTTCGGACCCTTTTTCGAGGAATGAGTTTTCAGTGGCGGATGCCGACAGGCTTGCCGAGCATGTGATTAACCTCATCCAAATTCCGAGGGGTTTTCATTACGCACTTGGATTATCATCTCATTGGGAGTATCCCGGTTTCCGGGCGGCGCTTAGGGATGCCGAAGGAGAGGGTATAACCCTCCTCTTCTTGTTTTTTATGTTGCCATATCTATTATTGTTATTTATTTATTTATTATATTTTTTCTTTTTTCTTCGAGTGATGTATATATTCTTGACTTGTTTGCTTGCAGCTTTAACAATGTCTGAGTATCTACGCAAACCGGAGCGTCGAAAGGGGGCTAGTATGGTTAAGGGGGATCAGCTCCGAGAGGGACAAACTCTACCGGTGCATGTGGTTGAGCCTGCTCGGTCCAATGCTGACATTCCGGATAAAACTCCAACGATGAAGGCCGTAGAGGTACCTCATGAAAAGGTGTTAGAAGCGAAGAGAAGAAAGGATGAAGCTGCCGCCCGTCTGGCGGAGAAGACGAAAGGCAAAGGAGCCGGAGGGAGTGGTACTGGTAAACGTCCTTCCGGTGGGAGCCTTTCGTCCCGCCCCGTTAAGAAGAATAAACCTGCTGCTGATGTATCCTTCATTGACTTGGATTCTTCTGGTAATGTTCCGGCGCCCCATCCACTCCGCTCCTTCCCTCCGGATTCGTCTGCTAAGGATCCTGAGAGAGAGGAAGGGGCGAGTAGCCAATTTATGTCCGGTCAAGATGGTGAGTTGTGTATCCTTCTTCTTATTTTCTCTCCCTTTTTTTTTGCATGTGTTTTGATCTCTGTTTCTTTTTGTAGGGAGTCCCCTTGTTTCTCATGGCCGAGGGAAAAGGATAGAGAACATGGAAGGTTTGGATGAGATGGGTCAGATGGGTGATGATGAGTCTAGTTCCGGAGAGATTTTTGCGCCTAACTGGTCCGTTAGGACGGATGCCCGCCTGACTGGGTCCTCCGTCTGCCGGGAGATGATGGCACATTTGGCAACTCCCCGGGAGGAACAATACTTGATGAATTTGAGTGATGATGATGCTTGCAGCCGTGCCTGGATGCTGCTCGGAAAGGGCGCTGTTGCACAAGCGGATATCCTTCTTCGGTTTGAGACTTTACTTGATCAGTATAACGCTCTTACAGCTGTCCACGAGAAGTGTGCCGAACAGGATCCGGCGGAGTTAGAGAAGTTGAGGGCTGAGAATGTTGATTGTCAGGCAACTATCCAAGGTCTAACCGGACGTGTTTCTGAGTTGGTGAAAGAGAAAGAGGGGCAGGGTGAGTTGCTTAAGTCTTTGGACGCCGAGCTAAATAGAACCAAGGAACAGTTGGCTGAAGAGCGAAAAGATAACCAAGAATTGAGAAAAGAAAGAGAGGATTTGGCGGTCCGGGTGGGTACCACTGATATGGAACGTATCCGAGTGATTAAGGAATTCCTTCCGGAAATGGTCCGCCGTCTTCTTGGCAGCCACGAGTACAAGCAATCCTTGGCTATCCCTTTCAACCTTTCGTCTGATGCTGGGTTTATAAGTGGGATATCTGTTGACCGCAATCCGGAACAAGCCGCCGAGATTCTAGCTGATTTTGATGGCTTAGATTTGGATGCCGAGACAAAATATAGGGCTTTGTTTGACCAACTCTTCACCACTGAATACCCCTACATCCGAAAGGTTAGTGGCGCTTGCTACAGGCCGATGGCCGAGATCCTGGAGCTCTATCCGGATCCTGCTCCTACCGAACCAACCAAACCTTCAACTGCCGACGAGTCTGCTGATAAGAATGTTACATCCGAGAATGCAAACGTCGGTGTTGGTAGTGGGAGTGGTGTGGCCGAAGGGTCTGTGCCTGAAGGGTTTGTGATGGTTCAAGGTCGCTTGGTTAACATTGCAGAATCTGCCGAAGAGAATATTGAGCATGCTGAAGAGAATGTTGAAAAGAATGCTGATGGGAGTACCGAGGGGAATGCTGCATCTTAAGTTTGTTCCTTTGTGGGTCCGGACTGCCTCCATTTTGACTATGGATAAAGGTTGTTCTGGACCTTGTGAAGCTTTTATCTAACTTTGTACCGCAATGTCTGTTGGTGCGCCGTCTGTGGCTGCCTTTTATTGTTATCTTGTAACAAACATCCTTTATTAAGATTTTCTAGTTGTAGTTCGTCATGGCCGGAAGGCTACAATTCCGGCCCTTTTGCTAATGATGATTTTACTCATTTTTGCTAAGTCTGGTTTTATTATGTATGCTTTTCCGTATATATTTTTTTGCTTGTCGTATTGTTTATTGGATGTATTCAATTCCTTCTTGTTGTTTCGAAGTCTAGATATTATCGTTAGGGGTGGTTATGCTTCGGTATACTCCTTTTTTATTTCAACCTTATGTTGCCGTTAGGGGCGGATACGCCTCGGCATGTGCCTTTCGATACTGACTTCATATTGCCGTTAGGGGCGGATACGCCTCGGCATGTGCCTTTTTACGCTGACTTTATATTGCCGTTAGGGGCGGATACGCCTCGGCATGTGCCTTTTTATGCTAGGGACTTTATATTGCCGTTAGGGGCGGATACGCCTCGGCATGTGCCTTTTTATGCTAAGGACTTTATATTGCCGTTAGGGGCGGATACGCCTCGGCATATTCTTTATCGTTTTTATTTTTGCCGTTAGGGCGGATACGCCTCAGCACATTCTTTATTATTTTGCCGTTAGGGGCGGATACGCCTCGGCTAGATAGTGGCTGCGCGGGCCGTATGAGGGTAGCTAATCCTCGCCGGAGCCGCACGATTGCCTTGCCTTTGCTTACAATAATATGCGGAAAATTTTCTCCTCTTCAACCCGGAGGAGAATATATAACATTTCATAATGAATTTGTTTACAATGGCTCATGGCCTTACATTTTTGTTTCTAAAGAAAGCATTTCCTTAGGTTGATTGCATGACATTTCCTGGGTACTTCTTCCTCTTCCATAGTCTCCAACTTGTAGGAACCACATTGATATGCTTCGGTGACCCGGTAGGGTCCTTCCCATTTTGGACCTAGCTTGCCCTGGTCTTCTGCTCGGCTTGCTTCATTTTTTCGATAGACAAAATCTCCCGGTCTGAAAGATACCGGACGGACTTTCTTATTGTAGTACTGTTCCATCTTTTTTTTTGTAACGTGCTTCCCTTATTGCTGCTTCTTCTCTTCTCTCTTGCAATAGGTCTAAATTTAAACGCTTTCTTTATGTCGGCGTATATGAGTAATTCCAGAACAAGTCAAAACTCAGAACATGTGATTCCGAAAGGATCTATCCGTTCGGACTGCCATGACCGAATGGACTCCATATCCGAATGACCCGCTTAGGTCGTTCGGGCCAACGGTCATCTCCAGATCAGGAAGTCAACTTCGATATTAATAGTATGTGGCAGAACTGCAGTAATTATGTCAGGTCAGGAAAAAGGCCCCAAACAGAGTAAGTTCCAACTGACACCCGAAGCGGTCGTCAGTACATTTGGACACATCCGATGGAGACAAAAAAGGGACTACTATATAAAGGAGCAATTCTACAGTTATGGTAACTTACTTTTTACACACAGTACTTAACTTACAAAACATACTTATTGCCTTACCTTCATATACTTACTCTCACGCCGGAGTTTGGTCCTGGGGTCACACCCGGGGCGAGACTAACGCGTCTACTTTCTTAGCAGCTATCCGAAGGACTTGACGGACTCAAGGCCGAAGGATATTTTGAAGAATCACCTCACCTGCAGAAAAATACTTAAACATTGGCGCCATCCGTGGGACCGATATTCAATCTACCAAAGCTTCAGAATGTCAGGTTCCGAACGTCCGGAAGGGTCGGGCGGAAAGGATCCCGAAACACCCTCCTTCCGTCTACCACCCTTCGGAAACGGAGACGCCGAGTCTTCCGCAATCACCCGAGAACAGCTACAAGGATACGTCTCTGCTCTAAAGTCCATGGTCCAGGAACATAATAGACAAAGTGCTATGCATCCGATACGTCTAGACTGGGGTGAAGATGAAACTCCGAAAGGACCCGAGGTGCCGAAGGAAAAGAAAGGAATCGTTACCGGAGACAAAGTACCAGATGCAGATTTGAGCAAACCTTTCAAGGAAGTTAGGAAATCACCTTTCACTCGGAGGATCATCGAATTCTCTTCACCGGAACACAAAATGCCTTCACATATCAAGTTATATGACGGGTCAACAGACCCTCAAGATCACCTCAATCGGTTTACCGGGGCGGCAGGTCACGGGGAGTGGCCCATGCCCGTCTGGTGTAGAATGTTCCAACAAACCCTGGACGGAAGGGCGAGAGGGCGGTTCGATCACCTTCCTCCGGGTAGCATAGACGAATGGGCAGACTTGAGGGCTCAGTTCGAAACCCGTTTCTCTCTGCACAAAGCATGTACCAAAGACCCTACGGAGATAACGAAGATCGTGAGGAAAGCTAATGAAACTTTACCAGAGTTCAAGGAAAGATGGACTACAGAAACGGGGTTCATACAGGGAGCTCCGGAAATTATGAGGATTTCTTCCTTTATGGACGGGAGTAAATGTCCGGAACTGGCCAAAAGATTCGCTGATAAAATCCCCAAAACTGTTGAAGAAATGATGATCCGAGTGGATGACTTCGTGAGAGCAGAGGCCGCATTCGCTAATACCGAGCTACCGCGAGGAGAAAGCCATGATCAATACCGGAAGAGGCCAGTTGGACCTTTCCGGAAGGATGATAGAGGATATAGGGGATCGGGGAGTGATAATAGGAATGAGGGACGATCCGGGTACCCTCCCAAGGATCGACAGAACCAGTATCGGTACCGAGACCGTCCGGCGCCATATCTCCCGGCGCGAAATGAATACCAGAATCGTGATGCTCCCCGTGTGACGCTTGACTCGCTCATAAAACGGCCGAAGGAAATCCTAGCCACCGAGCAGCAGTTACGGTTACCTCCTCCGAGGCCGATGAGAGATCCACCCAAGAGAGAACATCAGGACAGATACTGTGACTACCACGGAGAAAGGGGACATTATACGAACGACTGTTTTCAATTGAAAAGGCAGTTAGAGTTAGCTCTTGAGTCGGGGAAGTTGAACCACCTGGTTAAAGATGTTCGTCAAAAAGGGAAAGGAACGCCAAAGAAGGATCTTCCGGCCAAGGATAAAATAATCAACATGGTCAGTGCAAGAACACAGCAGAAGAAGCGCAAGTCGAGGGAACACGATGAAAAATGGATGAATGTCCCCATCACCTTTCCTCCCATACCGGCCGGAGACGTATCCGACGAGCCGCTTATCGTCGAAGCCATGATGGAAGGGTACTTGGTAAGAAGAGTGTTCGTGGACGAGGGGGCTTCGGTGGAAGTCATGTTCGAACATTGTTTTGATAATTTGAGTCCGGAAATAAAGGCTCGACTAAAGCAGACTCAGACAGATCTGCTGGGTTTCGCCGGACAGGTGACAAAACCGTTGGGAAAAATAGAACTGGACGTGTCATTCGGAGAAGGGGGATTATACAGAAGAACAACCATGAAGTTCACCGTCATACGTGCACCTTCGCCGTATAACGTGATCCTAGGAAGGACTGGGCTAAGGTTGCTGAGAGCCATTCCATCCACCATTCATGCCATGATGAAGTTTCCTACCCCAAGGGGAATAGCTACTCTGAAAGCTCGGCAAATGGTTATCTCGGAATGCCGAAGGATAGAAGAGTCTCAAAAGGTCTCTTATGAACAAAGCGAGGGGCTGGCAGAAAAGGAAGTCGAAGCGAGCGAACCAGAAGAAGTCATGGTAAATCCCGCTTACCCCGAACAGTTGGTAACCATCGGAGGCAGCTTATCGTCCGACTGCAAGAAGAAGCTCAAATCTCTCCTCAAGAAAAACATGGACGTTTTCGCTTGGACACCGGCAGACATGACCGGAGTGCCGAGGCGCATTATTGAGCACACACTAAATGCTAACCCCTCGGTGGAACCGGTATGTCAGAAACGCAGAGTGCTAGCTCCCGATCGAAGCTTGGCCGTAACGAAGGAAGTGGAAGAGTGGGTAAAGGCAGGAATAGTCCGACCGGTCAAATACCCCACGTGGATCTCTAATCCCGTTCTTGTCAAAAAATGTGACGGAAGCTGGCGCATGTGCATCGATTTCAAGAACATCAACTCAGCCTGCCCAAAGGACTACTATCCTCTGCCGGAAATTGATCTGAAAATAGAAGCGGTTATGGGATTCAAATATAAATGCTTTCTGGATGCGTACAAGGGATACCATCAAGTCCAAATATCAAAAGAAGATGAGGAGAAAACAGCCTTTTATACGGATCAGGGGACGTACTGCTACACCAAGATGCCCTTCGGATTAAAGAATGCCGGGGCAACATATCAGCGCATGGTAGACACGGCCTTCCGATCGTAGATAGGACGGAATTTAGAGGCATATGTAGACGATATGGTCATCAAGAGCAAGGAGGAGAACGAAATGCTGGCCGACATTGCCGAGACGTTTGATAACTTGAGAAGAATCAACATGAAACTGAATCCCAAAAAATGTTCATTCGGAATGGAGGAAGGGAAATTCCTGGGATATATGGTAACGTCCGAAGGAATCAGAGCTAATCCGAAGAAAACAAAAGTTTTGATGGACATGCAGTCTCCCCGGACGTTGAGAGAAATGCAGAGCCTAAGTGGCAAGCTGGCAGCTTTGAATCGATTCTTGGCTCGGTCAGCCGAAAGATCATTACCATTTTTTGAAACTTTAAAGAACATAACCAAAGAAAACAAGGAGCAGTACCGATGGACAGAGGATGCGGAGAACGCTTTTCAAGAAATGAAGAAGCTGATAGCGGATCTCCCGTCTCTAATAACACCCATGCCCAAGGAAACACTCTATGTATACCTGGCGGCGGCTCAGGAGGCTGTTAGTGCGGTTCTTTTAACCGAAAGAAAAGGAAAGCAACATCCGGTGCATTATGTGAGCCGGACACTCAGTGAAGCCGAAAGGAACTATGCTCCGATGGAGAAACTAGCATTATCCCTACTACACATGTCGAGAAGGTTAAGAAGGTATTTCGAGGCACACCCGATCAAGGTGATTACCGATCAGCCTATCAAACAGATACTTAACAAGGCCGAAGCCTCCAGAAAACTGGCTAAATATTCCTTAGAGCTGGGAGCATATAGCATCACCTACGAGCCTCGGAGTGCAATCAAGGGTCAAGTGTTAGCAGATTTTCTCTCAGAAACCCCCATTGGGGAAAGTCCGGAGCGATATTTCAGCCAGCCGGCTACGAAGGTTGAAAAAGACAAAGTGGGGAAGTGGTTGCTATATACCGATGGAGCTTCCAATAGTAAGGGTTCCGGTGCAGGATTGGTTCTGATAAGTCCGGACGGCGCGGAATACACTTATGCCCTCCGGCTTGATTTTGAAAGCACGAACAATGAAGCAGAATACGAAGCATTGCTGGCGGGGCTCCGGATAGCCGAAGGGATGTGCGTAAAGAGTATTGATGTGCGAGTGGACTCCAAGCTTGTATCGAACCAAATAAATGGGGATTACGTAGCAAGCAACGAAAGCATGATCAAGTATTTGGCCAAGGCAAAGGAGTGTATAGCAAAATTTCAGCACTTCTCCATCCGGAACATTCCCAGAGGGCAGAACCAAAAGGCCGACGTGCTAAGCAAGCTGGCTACAGTAGCATTTGATCACCTGACGAAGGAAGTATTAGTAGAAGTGCTAAGAGAAAGATCCACCGAAGGGAAAGAAGTCAACGACATAGTGGCCGAGGAGGGAGACAATTGGATGACTCCCATCATTCGATGCCTCGAAGAGGGAGTATGGCCGGAAGACCCAAACGACGCTCGGGCGTTGAGAATGAAGATCAGCCAATATGCAATGGAGGATGGGATACTATATAAGAAGGGCTACTTGGTTCCCATGTTGCGATGTGTTGGTCCGTTACAGGCGAATTATGTGATCCGGGAGATACACATGGGGGCATGTGGAATGCATCTGAAACCAAGATCCGTTGTGGCAAAGGAAATGCGGCAAGGGTATTACTGGCCAACTATGCACCGGGATGCTCGTAATGAGATTCAGAAGTGCGACTCATGTCAAATTCATGCTCCAGTTCCGAAACTCCCAAAGACAACACTCACACCAATTATGGCTCCCTGGCCATTCTATCAATGGGGCATGGACATCCTTGGTCCGTTACCAGAATCAGCCGGTAGGATAAAGTTCATCATAGTGGCTATCGACTACTTCACCAAGTGGATAGAAGCCAAACCGCTGGCAAAGGTGACAGGTAAGGACGTGATAAAGTTTGTATGGGACAATGTAGTTTGCCGTTTCGGCATACCGAGCGTAATCGTAACGGATAATGGGAAGCAGTTGGTCGATAACCCTTTCAAGCAATGGTGTGAGAAGTTGAACATCCGACAGATAAACACCGCCGTGGCGCATCCATAGGCGAATGGCCTCGTGGAAAGAGCAAACAAAATTTTACTGGAGGGAATTAAGACACGGTTGGGTTGAACGAGAGCCGGATGGGTAGATGAGCTTCCAAACGTTTTATGGGCTTGCCGAACATCGCTAAAACAAAGTAATGGAGAAACGCCTTTCAGCCTAACGTACGGCAGCGAGGCAGTAATACCGGCCGAGATCGGCATGCCAACTCACCGGACGATGGTCATACGAGAGGGTATAGACGAAGATGATACCCGCCGGATCGAAGAACTGAACGAAAGGGAGATGCGTTTAAATTTAGACCTATTGCAAGAGAGAAGAGAAGAAGCAGCAATAAGGGAAGCACGTTACAAAAAAAAGATGGAACAGTACTACAATAAGAAAGTCCGTCCGGTATCTTTCAGACCGGGAGATTTTGTCTACCGAAAAAATGAAGCAAGCCGAGCAGAAGACCAGGGCAAGCTAGGTCCAAAATGGGAAGGACCCTACCGGGTCACCGAAGCATATCAATGTGGTTCCTACAAGTTGGAGACTATGGAAGAGGAAGAAGTACCCAGGAAATGGCATGCAATCAACCTAAGGAAATGCTTTCTTTAGAAACAAAAATGTAAGGCCATGAGCCATTGTAAACAAATTCATTATGAAATGTTATATATTCTCCTCCGGGTTGAAGAGGAGAAAATTTTCCGCATATTATTGTAAGCAAAGGCAAGGCAATCGTGCGGCTCCGGCGAGGATTAGCTACCCTCATACGGCCCGCGCAGCCACTATCTAGCCGAGGCGTATCCGCCCCTAACGGCAAAATAATAAAGAATGTGCTGAGGCGTATCCGCCCTAACGGCAAAAATAAAACGATAAAGAATATGCCGAGGCGTATCCGCCCCTAACGGCAATATAAAGTCCTTAGCATAAAAAGGCACATGCCGAGGCGTATCCGCCCCTAACGGCAATATAAAGTCCCTATCATAAAAAGGCACATGCCGAGGCGTATCCGCCCCTAACGGCAATATAAAGTCAGCGTAAAAAGGCACATGCCGAGGCGTATCCGCCCCTAACGGCAATATGAAGTCAGTATCGAAAGGCACATGCCGAGGCGTATCCGCCCCTAACGGCAACATAAGGTTGAAATAAAAAAGGAGTATACCGAAGCATAACCACCCCTAACGATAATATCTAGACTTCGAAACAACAAGAAGGAATTGAATACATCCAATAAACAATACGACAAGCAAAAAAATATATACGGAAAAGCATACATAATAAAACCAGACTTAGCAAAAATGAGTAAAATCATCATTAGCAAAAGGGCCGGAATTGTAGCCTTCCGGCCATGACGAACTACAACTAGAAAATCTTAATAAAGGATGTTTGTTACAAGATAACAATAAAAGGCAGCCACAGACGGCGCACCAACAGACACTGCGGTACAAAGTTAGATAAAAGCTTCACAAGGTCCGGAACAACCTTTATCCATAGTCAAAATGGAGGCAGTCCGGACCCACAAAGGAACAAACTTAAGATGCAGCATTCCCCTCGGCACTCCCATCAGCATTCTTTTCAACATTCTCTTCAGCATGCTCAATATTCTCTTCGGCAGATTCTGCAATGTTAACCAAGCGACCTTGAACCATCACAAACCCTTCAGACACAGACCCTTCGGCCACACCACTCCCACTACCAACACCGACGTTTGCATTCTCGGATGTAACATTCTTATCAGCAGACTCATCGGCAGTTGAAGGTTTGGTTGGTTCGGTAGGAGCAGGATCCGGATGGAGCTCCAGGATCTCGGCCATCGGCCTGTAGCAAGCGCCACTAACCTTTCGGATGTAGGGGTATTCAGTGGTGAAGAGTTGGTCAAACAAAGCCCTATATTTTGTCTCGGCATCCAAATCTAAGCCCTCAAAATCAGCTAGAATCTCAGCGGCTTGTTCCGGATTGCGGTCAACAGATATCCCACTTATAAACCCAGCATCAGACGAAAGGTTGAAAGGGATAGCCAAGGATTGCTTGTACTCGTGGCTGCCAAGAAGACGGCGGACCATTTCCGGAAGGAATTCCTTAATCACTCGGATACGTTCCATATCGGTGGTACCCACCCGGACCGCCAAATCCTCTCTTTCTTTTCTCAATTCTTGGTTATCTTTTCGCTCTTCAGCCAACTGTTCCTTGGTTCTATTTAGCTCGGCTTCCAAAGACTTAAGCAACTCACCCTGCCCCTCTTTCTCTTTCACCAACTCAGAAACCCGTCCGGTTAGACCTTGGATAGTTGCCTGACAATCAACATTCTCAGCCCTCAACTTCTCTAACTCCGCCGGATCCTGTTCGGCACACTTCTCGTGGACAGCTGTAAGAGCGTTATACTGATCAAGTAAAGTCTCAAACCGAAGAAGGATATCCGCTTGTGCAACAGCGCCCTTTCCGAGCAGCATCCAGGCACGGCTGCAAGCATCATCATCACTCAAATTCATCAAGTATTGTTCCTCCCGGGGAGTTGCCAAATGTGCCATCATCTCCCGGCAGACGGAGGACCCAGTCAGGCGGGCATCCGTCCTAACGGACCAGTTAGGCGCAAAAATCTCTCCGGAACTAGACTCATCATCACCCATCTCATCCAAACCTTCCATGTTCTCTATCCTTTTCCCTCGGCCATGAGAAACAAGGGGACTCCCTACAAAAAGAAACAGAGATCAAAACACATGCAAAAAAAAAAAAAGGAGAGAAAATAAGAAGAAGGATACACAACTCACCATCTTGACCGGACATAAATTGGCTACTCGCCCCTTCCTCTCTCTCAGGATCCTTAGCAGACGAATCCGGAGGGAAGGAGCGGAGTGGATGGGGCGCCGGAACATTACCAGAAGAATCCAAGTCAATGAAGGATACATCAGCAGCAGGTTTATTCTTCTTAACGGGGCGGGACGAAAGGCTCCCACCGGAAGGACGTTTACCAGTACCACTCCCTCCGGCTCCTTTGCCTTTCGTCTTCTCCGCCAGACGGGCGGCAGCTTCATCCTTTCTTCTCTTCGCTTCTAACACCTTTTCATGAGGTACCTCTACGGCCTTCATCGTTGGAGTTTTATCCGGAATGTCAGCATTGGACCGAGCAGGCTCAACCACATGCACCGGTAGAGTTTGTCCCTCTCGGAGCTGATCCTCCTTAACCATACTAGCCCCCTTTCGACGCTCCGGTTTGCGTAGATACTCAGACATTGTTAAAGCTGCAAGCAAACAAGTCAAGAATATATACATCACTCGAAGAAAAAAGAAAAAAAATATAATAAATAAATAAATAACAATAATAGATATGGCAACATAAAAAACAAGAAGAGGAGGGCTATACCCTCTCCTTCGGCATCCCTAAGCGCCGCCCGGAAACCGGGATACTCCCAATGAGATGATAATCCAAGAGCGTAATGAAAACCCCTCGGAATTTGGATGAGGTCAATCACATGCTCGGCAAGCCAGTCGGCATCCGCCACTGAAAACTCATTCCTCGAAAAAGTGTCCGAAATATCCGAGTAATGATGTCGCCACGGCATGGCGAAAGGAATAGCTCTTCTGTCTATCAGAAAGAATTTCTTCTTCCATCCTTTCAATCCGGTTAAAATCTCATTAAAACAAACTCTCTTTTCCTTCCCTCCCCTCTTCTCGAATGAAAACCACTCACCCTGTTTACTTAATTTGTAAAACGCTCAGAAAAGGGGAGTAGTCGGGGTGATATGTAAACTCCTACAATATACTTCGAACAAAGTGGCCCGATGCAAACCTAGCGGAACCATCTGAGAAATATGCACTTGCCAATGCCTGATAACGTCCAACAAAAATTCCGAGAAAGGCACAGTGATACCGCCTTCGGTGAAATCCTCTAGGTATAATCCTATAGCGTCGGAGGGTATTTGATCTATCGTCATGTCAGGCGGTGGAAGTCTCGGATGAAGATCTTCCGGAATATGATGGTCCATTAGCAACAAGGTCAGATCCGTTTCATCCATCTTACTGGTATACTTTCGCATGTCAAACTTTGGAATAAAACTCTCAGCTTCCGGAAAGTCACCCTCCCGGGAGGAAACAGACCGATGGGACATTGCTTAACCAAAGGATGTAGAGTATAGCCGAACAACAAACGATAATAAGACAAGAATAGCGAGGAACGTACCTTTTAACTTGGACGAACGACGAAACGAACAAATGAAAAACGGGAGAAAAAGACGAACGAGTAATGTGTCAGAAGTAAGAAATTAATTACGGTGGTTGAAATGAAGTAAATGCGGCTATTTATAGGCAACAGAGAGAGGGTGCGAAACGTCGCGTTGTGTCAGACGCTAACGTGGCACCTTATTGTCCACACGATTACACATATCCCACGTGTCATGATCTTAAAAACACGGTAAAAATGGCGGCGCTCAAATAAAACGAACACATTAATGGCTTTTGGCGTTTTGCACATGAGCAGCGGTAAAGAAGCCCCGTCCGGCTAAACACATCGGTAAGCCGGAAGGAGAAAAAACTAAAGTATCACACTATCGCCACGCGATACTATGATACTGGGGGGGACATGTCGGCGTATATGGCCGACTGGCCCTAGCCGAACGACCATACAGGTCGTTCGGATTAATGAGTAATTCCAGAACAAGTCAAAACTCAGAACATGTGATTCCGAAAGGATCTATCCATTCGGACTGCCATGACCGAATGGACTCCATATCCGAACGACCCGCTTAGGTCGTTCGGACCAACGGTCATCTCCAGATCAGGAAGTCAACTTCGATATTAATAGTATGGGGAAGAACTGCAGTAATTATGTCAGGTCAGGAAAAAGGTCCCAAACAGAGTAAGTTCCAACTGACACCCGAAGCGGTCGTCAGTACATTTGGACACATCCGATGGAGACAAAAAAGGGACTACTATATAAAGGAGCAATTCTACAGTTATGGTAACTCACTTTTTACACACAGTACTTAACTTACAAAACATACTTATTGCCTTACCTTCATATACTTACTCTCACGCCGGAGTTTGGTCCTGGGGTCACACCCGGGGCGAGACTAACGCGTCTACTTTCTTAGCAGCTGTCCGAAGGACTTGACGGACTCAAGGCCAAAGGATATTTTGAAGAATCACCTCACCTGCAGAAAAATACTTAAACAAGTATTATAAGAAAGATTGTTAATCAGTTTGTCAAGATTCAGGTACATTTGTTATTATTTCTGTGGGAGTATTGTGAATTGTTATTATTATTTTTTTGTTTTGTATCGAAGATCGAAATGAACCGGCGAGCCAAATAGGTCGCCTGGAGTGAAGATCGCTTGGGGGGGGGGGCAGTGTGGCCGGCGATCTTGGGGCGTTCCAAGGCCTAATCGCCTCCCAAGAAGCCTCACTCCCTTCAGCCTTACTTCGCAGGCCTAGTCCATTACATTTTGCCTGCTCCAGTAACTTAGCCTATTTTTTTTCCCTTTTTTTAAATGTTCGTTGTTAAACACACCACCGCCTGAGTTTTATACTCATCTTCTTGCTACGTTTTCTCTGGAACTGCTCACCTTCGTCTTTCTGGAATTGCTTTGTAGCTTTCTGTTATTAGCTATCTGTTTTCGTTTCAACGTGATAGGTAAAACGGTGATTGGTTGTTGTATTCAATTTGGTGCTTGCGTTTTGATGTTTTGTGTTGCCCATGCGATGTTTAAATATGTATCTGCTGTTTTTTTGGATATGTTTTCTCGGTTTTAGGACTCCTGTCACATATGTGGTTATAGATGAATGTCATTTGTTGTTTTGTTGATTATTTATGCGTTTACTATTGTATATGTTGCCTCTCTAAGTATGAAAACCAAAAGTAAGGTCGTGCGTAGAACCACTAACGAACAACCATTAGAAGATGACGCGTCTGTTAGTGCTGCTGTTGATGTGGGTTCACCACATCCATTACCGGTTCCCTGTCACAAAGGTATTGGTGACACTCAAGATAATCGAACCTCGATTACTGTTTTGATGGATGTTGGTGATTCATCAGACTGTAACCTGGATGTTTGTGAGGGGTCTATTACTAAGATGAATGTTGTAGGCATGCTAATTACGCCGTCGAATGGTATAATGATTAATGAACCCGGTCCGTTATATATGACGAGCGTTGGTCATCATCAACAAAGTTTATACAACGCATCAGTGAGCGGGAAGGGGAAGAGGAAGTTGGATGAGATACCAATGTCCACAGGTAGTATTGTATTAGTACATTTTATTGGACACATTTTTTTGTTTGTATGTACTTTGTGAGCAGGTTCTTCCTGTCGTTGAACTTATTCGTTTGTGTTTTCTTCTTATTGTTGCAGCTGAAATTGATGCTCCGATCACCAGGCGTGCCACCGTTCCTTGCCCTGCGAGTTCTTTTTTATACGTTTACTAATGACTTATTCATAGTTTTTGTTTTCGTAACCTGTTACATATGTTTGTTTACTGGGGTTTTTCTTCCTTTTTTTTGGGGGGGGGGGGGATTTGCTCAGTTTGTATAAGCTTGGAAGTGTCAGGGTCAGGTGGGATTTGGTAATTTACACTTGCAAACTTTGTCAATTAATGAACGGACAAACGTAGCAAATACTAATCCCTTTCGCCTTACATATCTCATTTCCTTTTAACTGACAAACCTGTCAATTGTATGTCAATTGAATGAGTGTATGCAGTCGTTTTTGTAAAGCTTAAGTCTAATGAGAAAACAGGGTTCAATAGTACATAATTCTGTTTTTTGGATCACTCAAATGTTAATCATTTAATTGTTTCTTTGTGTTTTGTTCTTATTGTTGCAGCTAAAATTGACGTTCCAACCACTAGCCGTGTAACTGTACCTTTGGCTGACGGTTCATTCTTTTATGTTTACCAACGAGTTACTCATGGTTTTAGTTTTCATAACCTGTTACATGCACTTGGAGGTCTGCTGGTGAGGCAGGATTTAGTAATTTACACTTGCAAGTTGCAACGCAGCAAACATCACGTTATTTTCGAACCTCTTGCACTTTTCTTCTAACGACAAAAAAGTATTATCTTTTTCAAAAGGCAAAAAGACAGATACATGTATACAACCCTTTTTAAATGACATATGTGTGAATTGTATGTCAACTCAATGTATTAAAAAAAAAAAAAAAAAAAAAAGAAAAAAAGATTGATACCTGATAGCTTCAATAATTAGATGATGAAGTTAAAACATGGTTCAATAGTGCGTAGTTCCGTTTTTTGGAGCACTCAAATGTTAATCGTTTAATTATTTCTTTGTGTTTTATTCTTATTTTTGTAGCTGAAATTGATATTCCAAGCACAAGCCGTATGACCGTTCCTTTGGCTGAGAGTTCGTTCCTAAACGTTTACCAGCGAGTTATTCGAAGTTTTAGTTTCCGTAACCTATTACATGTGTCTGTTGACTATTCTCTGATCTGTTTTCGGCCGATAATGCTGATATAAATTTTGTGTGGTGTGTTTGTTGCCGCTGTTGGTGTTTCTGATACTTATTGTCATGTAACGTACTCGCAGCAGAATTCGTGTGCAAGTAGTTACCGATGTAAGCTGTTCATTAGCCTATTGCGAGTACACATACTTCTAATAATTTCTGATACAAATATATCTCTGGATGTTATTCTGATAGGTGAAACTACTGTCCGTGCGAATAATCTTTCCAGCAGCACGCCGCACCTTAGCCAGTGTACGTGCGTTTATCAGTATATGTTTTTATAATTTTCTGGCACATATTTCCATTTGTCTTTCCAGTTTATTCGGTGGAGGGGTCATTATAGTTGTCCATGGTATTGTTATAGGAGAAAGGCGGTCGATATCTGGGCGTCCTATTATCGCGGATACAAACGACGCTGTATCTACAAGCGATCATCAACGTATTTTTTCAAGTTTTATTTTTTCATGCTTTTGTATACTTTTGTGTTTCGTATTTTGCGTTCAGCCGGCGGCTTAAATTACTAATACACGGGTATCATTACCTGTTGTTGTTATAGCAAGGAGAGCTGCATCATGCGAAAGACGAGCTGGAACGTCCATGGCGCCTGGTACGTCGGGCCGCGCAACCCAAGGTTTGTTGCCTGTTCCACCATTATCGGATTTTTCGCACTATGTTTCATGAATATGTTTGACAATCTAACCGGTCAGTTGATTTGCTTTTCCCGATGATGCTATCATGTGATTTAAGCAGTTGTTCATTGTATCATTTTGTTGAATTGCAGGACCTCCTGATTCGTATATGTCCTTATGCGCGTGTGATAGAGTGTGTAGCACACTGTAAATTTCCACTGTAATTGTAACTGTTAATCAGATATTAATTATTGTTACTGTTTCTGTTTACCATTTTTATGGGAAAATTTGAATTTTTGTTAATTATATTATTATAACACGAAAACTTTATTATGTGATTCACCAAATATCGGAACGAGCTCACACGCGGACCACGAAAACCAAACTAAATCACAAAAACTGCCAAATGGACCCTTAATTATTTCAGCCCAACATATAACTTGTTACTATTCATCAAGGCCCAACTCAAGCCCATTTACCTTAAATATTTCATTTTCTCATTCGACACAACCCCTCAACTTTGCCTAGTTTTCTCCCAATTTCGAAACACACCATATTCGACATTTTGTACCATTCGATTCTCTTCCCACCAAGGAATGAGGATTTCGAATTCCAACTCTTAACACTAACTCTTGATACGTGAAAATGGATCAAAGTAAAACGCCCTTCAAAACACCCATCCGAATTATTAAATTTCAGCAACATATCCAATTCGACCCAAACTCAAATATACCTAGACCTAGTATTTTTCTTAGTTCATTTATGAGTTAACAAGTGTGTTTCTCACCTCCTAGCCTAATATCACACGTTGGTTATTGTTTTGGACCCATAATCATGTATGTCGACATACATATAACACACAAAATCAAATCAAATCTCAACCTATACACACAAACTTCTAAATAATCATCACACAACTTCTTAAAGTCCACATTTCTTACATTCTACTGCTATGACACTATTTGAACAAGTTGTGATATTAAAATATACATTATAAAGGTTATACGTATATATATACACGTATACTTCCTTTCTCACTTACTCCCTTTCAAACTTAGAGATTTTACACAATTCTCTAGTCCCTTTCATTCATTATACGAGCCACAAAAGATCATAAGGTGTTTCTATTTCCATTTGAGTGCATTCGAAGCATAAGGGTTTATTTATGAAGCGTATAAAATTTTTCTAGCAAGTTTGTGGGAGTTTTCTTTTGTTCTAGTCATTCCTACACGTAAAATCTCCACCCTTGAGGTGTTGTAAGTCCTCACAACTCGTTTCTAATTCATTTTTTGAGTTTAAATGTTCCATGCATCTCGTATTACTTTGTTTCGAACGTACCATGTTTACTCTTTATTTTTACGTATTGTATTTTATTCCTAGGCATGAAACTTGGTTGCCCCCTCTCATGGAAGGATAGGAACCAAGGATCACACTCACATCACGTTTATTCACTTGTTTCATGCATTTTCGAATGCCATATTATAGCCTCGTCACAAGTATAAACATGCAACACAAAGATATTCTAAGTCTTTTTAGTTTTGAAGACGTTCCTGTCGACTTATAAATGGACTTGTAAAGACGAATTCGAATTAGTAACATGTTGATATTTTTGTTCGAATTGATTCTTCATACACTAAACTAATAGATTCATGTTTGGAGTTTTCCATTTCAAGCTCTTAAAAGGCTTTAAAAATCGCAAAAGTAAACACATATAGAAACTGTTAAAAAAAACTTATATTTGATTCGAAGGGACCCAAAAGCCCAATAAGCCAAAAATAAGCAAACAAAATAAGTTGGACATATGAGCCCTCTTTATATGATTTTTTAACATTAAAAATGAGCCCAAGGATAGGCCCAAGTTGTCTTAAAGGCCACGGATTTTAAAACATTAATGGGCCTTAAAGTTAACTCGTTAATGCCCATTAATAGAGAAATAAGCCATTTTAGCTAATAAGCTATTGATTTGAACTTAAATAAGCTTTAATAGGCCATAGAAACTTTTGGATTAATTTTCCCCATTTTTTTTTGTAATTTTGGACTAAATTTGCAAATAGTTTCACTTAGAGGGACTAAAACTGTCAACTGTGAAAAACTGGGATTAAAACTGTCAAAATAGTAACTTTAGGGTAGAAACAGTTAATATATTAAACTATAAACTCAGAATGTCATTTTGGATGATTACGGACTAAATATGTAAAGTATATATAACCAAGGACTAACGGTGCAACGCTAACTTTGTTAGGGTATAAAATGTAAAAACAGTAAAAGTTCAAGGACCAACAGAAACTTTATTATATTTTCATTTCTATTTTGTATTTTACGTTTTCCCGTCATATCACGTGCATTTTTACGTTTCGTTCATTTAATTTATAACGTTACGTTATATTTATATATAACGAGTTTTAAACGATTTAACTTAACGTTTCGTTTCACCACTTTTGGGGAAACGATATTTTTGGAATTAAAGACATAAAAACAAGATAATATTATATATAATATTATTTTTGAACTTTAAGCATTTTAAGTATATCACACACTCACATCAGCGATCAAATCGTTATCCGTTACTCACTTTCACACCCACTATTCGTGTTAAGTCAAATTCTCAGACTTCCCTATTTTTCAGATCGTGTGTTGACGCCATTTCCGTAATCTCACCCAAACTTACGTTCCACTCTACCAGTACCACACAAGGTGAGTCATAGCCCTACTTTTACTTATTTAACAACTTTATACTCCGTGGGGGAGATACATGCTATAAACTAATCACAAGTATTTTTATGTATGCTACTCCTGACTTGATATTGCCTAAGTTACCTTATTGCCACAAGACCCTTATATCATGAGCAATTAATCGCTTGCGAGTGAACGCGAATATAGTGAATAGATCTATTAGAGGCTGACTGCCTATTCCACTAATACTGGACGGAAAGCCTTAGTTGCTAGTCGTATTAGTCGCAATGCACTATATTTGAGAAGAATGGGAATTGGCAAAATCACCTATTACCCGAGGGCCATAACTCACATCATTAATTTGATGTGAACACCACCGTTTTACGGTACTCTGTTAACGTTTGTGTGTCATGAGACTTAGGGCAATATATATAACTGCGATATCACTTTTTCAATTGATTGTATCTCTAATACAATCCTATATTTGAGAAGAATAGGAATTGGCAAAATCACCTATTACCCGAGGGCCATAACTCACATCATTAATTTGATGTGAACACCACCGTTTTACGGTACTCTGTTAACGTTTGCATGTCATGAGACTTAGGGAAATATATATAACTGCGATATCACTTTTTCAATTGATTGTATCTCTAATACAATCCTACTTGTGTTTCGAATTGATTATAAATTACAAACTCTATGATTTCACTCAACAATTTTGTTGACTTTTAGCATGCTTATCTCAGGTAATTAGCGGAGCAACCAAGGCATGGAGCGGGCTATAACTTATCGTTTTATATATGGTGTAAAATAAATTATGTAATTCAGTTCAAACTACTATTTCCTTTATTGATTTCTCCAACTCTGATATTAAACTTTTGTAACTGAATTTATATGAACGACCTGTATTTTCAAAACGCCTCATTTTGAGCCGTTTTCTATGATTATGACTTCGATCCTCCCCGTAATACCCCGATTAGTCTTCCGCTGTTATCTCATAATTTAGGGGGTGTTACAGATTGGCATCAGAGACATGGTTATAGAGAACCAAATGTTTTCAAACATTGGACTATAACTACTCTTTCAAAACGAATAATTTTTACACCATATCACCTTACACCCTCCGTGCCTGCTTGCCACCGCGATCAGTACATTACTTATTAAGATTATTTTACCCTAATCTTCGCACACTAGATTTTTACTCACACACCGCACACTTAATGTTATTGATTACTTACTTTTACTATTTACGGGTTATTACAGTACCATGTCTACAGCCTCGCACATTAGCATCTCATCGGATACGGAATCCGAGAACTCCATATCATCAGTTACTTCACCATTAGCTCCTAACACCTTAGCCGCCTTAGTATCAGACACCTTATCGGACGAGACGGAGCCCTTTGAGGAGGGTGAAGTTGCCGCTACACCACCACTGACACCTGTCACATTAGTAGACTCGCCATAATCTGAGGACCCTTATGTGCTAGCGTTACTGGCACATATCTCACCACCACACCAGGAGACCAGTCCATTTGCCCCTATCTACATCCCACCTATTGACGACCAGTACATGCAGAGTTAGCAGTGGCTACCAGCAGAGGACACACCTTTACCTACTCCACCCCCTCTTTCACCATTATTCCGAGGCAAGAAAGTTAGGATTTTAGCACCCTATGAGCCTGAACCGTTTGTGAAATTATATCGGAAATACCCCAACGGCCCTGTCATGAAGCATACACCTCGCAAGAGGGTACATCTACGCTTAGTGCCGATTATACCGCCATTTCCACCCTACTCTCCTACTTCACCTTGGACATGATCGGGATTACGCCACCTACATCACCCGAGTATCAACATGCATTACCACCCCTACGACCCGATCACCTATTCGACCATTTCACCCAGACTTATCCATTTACACCCCACCAGCGGGAACCGACTCCATAGGAGGATATACCTTCTTCGAGCCGGGCTCGTATATCAGATCCTATCCATCCATCTTCACCATCATTACCATTTCCCCTGGCTTTACCCCCCCATCTCGAGTCTTCGAGACTGGAGAGAGATCCAGGGCAGCAGTTACCCATACACTTACACCATCCACCGTCGTGACGCGTCTTGAGCGTCATGAGGAGCAGATCCATGCACTCCTCCGCATTATTGACAGATCACCACTGGACCGCCCCGAGACAGTCAACGACACCCTACACAGCCTTATATCTGGTAGGATAGATCTACAACATGGTCTGACTAGGATGCAGTCAGAGTTATCCGAGACACGCTCCCTCGCGATAGTCTTACGAAGGGAGGGACCGACGCATGTAT
Organism: Artemisia tridentata subsp. tridentata; assembly: GCA_021014915.2. Classification (NCBI taxonomy): domain Eukaryota; kingdom Viridiplantae; phylum Streptophyta; class Magnoliopsida; order Asterales; family Asteraceae; genus Artemisia; species Artemisia tridentata. The sequence goes on from CP139504.1 coordinate 104,943,743, forward strand.
GGGAAGCTCTACAAGCACACCGCAGAGCTGACACTTTAGAGAACCTTGTAGAGGACATGCCGGTCCAGCATCAGACGGACATACAGAGGCTTCTGGACCAGATTTCAGAACTCACAGGACGCATGGACGATACTTCTATCCATTAGACATAGTTTCACATCTATATAGTTTTGAGGCATCTTAGCCTACCGCATGTGACAATTAATAAAGAATCTTGTATCGTTTTGTTATGTAACTCAACTGATCAAGTTATTAATGTATGATGTTGGTTATGATATACTATATATTGATGTCGATTTATGTTTTTATGGTTGTTCATGTGTATTGTGATTGTCTTCAGACATGTCGTGATGTTACTTGTAATTGTTATGGTTCATTAAATATTACAACTAGAATGAAATTCCAAACACATAATGAAGAAAAATTCAGAATAAACTTGATGAATGTAGAGAAAGCTGCTGAACTTCAGCTTTGGTAGATAATGAATCACCTTGTTCCTTAGCAATCCTATACCTAAAATTGATCACTTACTTACGATAGTAACCAAACATGTCGTAATTTTTGTGATTTTCAATTTAATCATAATTTCACATTGTGACAATATTGTTAGAACTCATATACTCACTCCCCCTATTACTCAAATCGTTCTAACATGATCATTATGTGAATTCTAAATCTGTGTTTCTTGTGGTATTAATAGAAATATGCCTCGTACAAGGAACGTGACTGCCACCCCCGCAGCAGCAATGACTCCTGAAGATGTTCAGAAAATGTTAGCTGATGGCATCGCTGCAGCTTTTGAAGCTCAAGCAGCAACTACAGCCCGCTCAAGCAACAACATCAGGGCAACAGCTGAAAATGAGGCATCTGCGTCTCGTAAATGTACTTACAAAGACTTCATGGTTTGCAAACCAACTCACTTCAAGGGGTCAGAAGGAGTGACCGAGCTGGCTCAGTGGTTTGAGCATACAGAAACGGTTTTCATGAGAAGCAGTTGTCCTGATAACAGCAAAGTTACCTTTGCTATAGGGACCCTCCAAGGAGATGCATTGTCGTGGTGGAATGCCACCGCACAAACCATGGGTGTAGAGGAAGCATACCAAATTTCCTGGGCTGAGCTGAAAAAGAAGATTTTGAAGAAATACTATTCCCGTACGGAGATAAGGAAACTGGAGGATGAATTTCATCAGCTGATAGTAAAAGGCAATGATCTGAAAACCTACAACCGAAAGTTCCAGGAATTGTCGGTGCTATGTCCAGCTATGGTGCCGGATATGGAAAAGACATTGGAAAGATACGTTGAAGGACTGCCCCAGAGCATCGTGGGGGACATCACCTCATCAAACCCAAAAACTCTTGAGGAAGAAATCGTACTTGCACAACGATTATTGGATCGGGTAATCAAACGGAGTTCTACCTCCTCGAACAATGAGCACAAAAGGACTCTGGATAACCGTGGAACCAACAACAACAACCGCAACCAAAACTACCAGCAAAACCGCAACAACCACCACCACCAACAGATCGCTGACAGGAAGCCGCCAGGGCTTATGTGGCTGTACCCACCGAAGGAAGGGGTTATGCCGGGATACAACCCCAGTGTACCAAATGTAAACTGCATTACAAGAACAATTGCCTAAAGAACCCCAACAACGTTGTTGTGGGAGAGCATACGTGCTTGGTGACGGAAATGCACCTCAGGACCCCGGCGTCGTTACGGGTACATTCTTACTAAACCAACGCAATGCTAAAATATTATTTGATTTTGGAGCGGAAAAGAGCTTTGTGTCTACTTCATTTGCTTTACTGCTTAATATTGCCCCATAGAACTAGACACCACCTACGAAATTGAAATAGCAAACGGAAACCTCCTAGGCACCAACACCATGATCAAAGGTTGCACCCTAACTCTTCTAAACAAACCTTTCCCCATTGATCTTATGCCCATTCAACTCAGTATCTTTGACGTCATCATTGTCATGGATTGGTTATCCAAGCACCACGCCAGAATCATTTGTGACGAGAAGGTCGTCCAAATTCCTCTCGACGGTGAAACTCTTATCGTTCGTTGCGATCACAGTTGTTGGGAACATGTCTTAGATTATTGAAGTATTAATCATATTATGTAATAGGTTGCTTAGGCCTTTATGTTTGTTAGTAATGTACGACCTGTGTAGAAGGCCCATGGGCCGTGGGCTTTTATACTTTGTTAATTAGGGCCACGCCCCATCTCACTGTAAACTCTATAAATACCCCTCCCATTGAAGGGAAGGGGTGTTGGTTAATGTTCAGTTCATTTGTCATTAATATTGTG